>JAVXUP010000851.1:0-331245 GCA_033070095.1 Escallonia herrerae
GACCATCATCACCGACCAAGATCTGGCAATGAAAAATGCAATCGCTAAGGTCCTTCCAGATACTCACCATGGCCTGTGCACATGGCACATAAGCAACAAATATCCCGAACGGCTTCACCATGTATATGCAAACCATCCGTCATTCAAGACTGACTTTAATACATGTGTGAAGAAATCGTTGACGGTAGACGTGTTCGAGGAGAGGTGGGCCACGTTAATGGATACTTACTATTTGCACAATCACGAATGGTTACAATCGTTGTATGAGATCAAGACACAGTGGGTCGGTGCCTACACCAAGAAGTTTTTTGCAGCCGGAATGACTACGACCTCGAGAAGCGAAGCTATGAATTCATTCTTTGATGGGTACGTAGGCCAGTCTTCAAGTATAGCGGAGTTCGTACTAGAGATGCAGAAAGCCGTTGACAGGCAATTGTACCGTGAGAGAGAAGCCGACGCGGCTACAGTTTGCAAAGAAAGAGCTATACTAGTTTATTCACCTTTAGAGGCTCATGCGGCTCAAGTCTATACCAAGGAAATGTTTCGACAGTTTCAAGAGGAACTACTAAAGTCGAATCAATATGGCATGACAAAGTTGCACGAGTATTCCACCAGAGATATCAAGGTTTATGCTTTGACAAATGTGACGAACTTCGCCAATCCGTGCTCTTCGTCGGCTCCGAGGACCAGACGACATTTTACCGTAGCAGTTTGTAAGGACACCGGGTTGGTTAATTGCAACTGTCAACTGTTTGAGCATAAAGGTATACTTTGTCGACACGCGTTGAGGGTTTTGAGCGCCAAGAATGCTAGTGAAATCCCTCCACCGTATATCTTGGAACGGTGGACGAAGGAAGCCAACAGAGTCCACGGTCACATTCCTTACGTGCCCAATGTTTCAGTTGATTTCGAGCAATCTGAGACGCTGCGATATAATCACCTTTGTAACATCATGCACGGTTTATCAATGGATGCAGCGTCGACATTTGATGGGTACAGGTATCAAGTTGAAGCAGCCGCACGGGATAAGGCTAAGCATGCACAGTTTAGGATGGCATTACCAGAAAACAGAAAAGACAACTCCGCGGTAGATTCAATCGAGCCAAACAGCCAGTCATTGACGGCACTGACCTACAAGGTGAGGAGGACGACATTTTTGATCCAATTATTTCTCAAACAAAAGGGCGAAAACGAGCAATACGCATGAAGAATCCGATTGAAGAAGCAACGGGTCAAAAAAAATTACGAAAGTGTGCGTTGTGTAATAAGATGACTGATCATGACAAGAGAAACCATTATAAAGTGTTAGGTATCGAACCTGGCAGTATGGTCGAGGAGGACGATGATGAGGAAGAGTGTTAGGGTTAATGTTTCAGTTGTATAAATTGAACTTTTATAATGTTTAAATTTGTGATTTGGTTTGTGCAATCTAACTTAATTTAATTTTTTTTGTCACTTTTTTTTTGCTCATTAGGCACGCTAGTTAGCCCATTTGTATCAATTTCGGGAAAAACGAGACACATTATTTTTTGGATTTTCCTAGGAAGGGCCTGTTCGGGCACACTTTAGGCCCCAATTCATAGCTTCCGAAAAATTACGTAATTTTTTTTGTCACTTTTTTTTGCTCATTGCACCTTCAGGCACGCTAGTTAGCCCATTTGTATCAATTTCGGGAAAAACGAGACACATTATTTTTTGAGTTTTCCTAGGAAGGGCCTGTTCGGGCACACTTTAGGGCCCAATTCATAGCTTCCGAAAAATTGTAATTTTTTTTGTCACTTTTTTTTTGCTCATTGCACCTTGGGCACGCTAGTTAGCCCATTTGTAAGAATTTCGGGAAAAACGAGACACATTATTTTTGGGTTTTCCTAGGAAGGGCCTATTCGGGCACACTTTAGGGCCCAATTGATAGCTTCCGAAAATTTGTAATTTTTTTTGTCACTTTTTTTTTGCTCATTGCACCTTGGGCACGCTAGTTAGCCCATTTGTATCAATTTCGGAAAAAACGAGACACATTATTTTTTGTGGTTTCCTAGGAAAGGCCTATTCGGGCACACTTTAGGGCCCAATTCATAGCTTCCGAAAAAGGCGTAATTTTATTTGTCACTTTTTTTTTGCTCATTGCATCTTAGGCACGCTAGTTAGCCCATTGTCCAAAATGCACCAATAGTAATAATAAGGCTAATTCAATTTCAAAGCTTAATATCCAAAATCCAACAATAGTAATAATAATCCATACAAACGTCTACTACATATCAGGATAATGGTAAGGAAGGCGTCTAGCTACATTCTTTTTCAGCTCCCAGGCTATCCTATATCTAAACGTCAAGGCATCCTTCCGAGACCACGATCATATTCGAGCACATCCGAGCGAGCTATGTAGTCCATGTACTTGAGGACGTAAATCCCGCAATCATGACTGTTATATTGCTTTGGTCGGTTTTGTATCATCACGACCGTCCAAGGATCAATCATTGTTTTGCTCGTGATGGCTTCCCCCTTAAAATGTCGGCACGCTAGTGGAATGATAGTAGTCTGCATCCAACAATAAAAAAGGAATCAAGCCTATGATAACAAGAAGAATAGACTATGAGCGAAGGTCAAGAAATATAAACTAACCACTAAATTGATGTACGTGGAGTACATCTGTGCCAGCTGCTGACCAGGTCCGTCCTCCCTTAGGCTATCGTATATGTGGACCACTTTATTCGCTGGATGGAGAACTAATAGGAAGAAGTGGTTTGCATGATGACAGGTATCATGATAAGGTTCGCCTCAGCTGCGTGACATTGATAGTCCGCGTTCAAGTAGGAAAGCACGTTTGCAGATGGTCTCCATTCACCCTTGCTTGTCCCTCGCGTCCTCCATTCTGTGAACTCCTTCATGCTATTCACCATGAAGGGGATAACAAAAGAGGCATACATGTTGAGCTTCAAAGTTTGGCAGGGTTATAATTTAGCTCTCTAACACGGAGCAGATCTATATAAGCGTCAATGAGAAAATTTGAAATATCTGTGTTTGGCGCCAACAGTCTTAGATCAGAGTGAGCTAGGAATCCTGAAACTGGAAAGTCTGCTGTAGCGATTGGCTCATGCCCAAAGTAGTGCCGGTCGATCCAATCCCGTTTGGCCGGACTCAATGGCTTCGTCGGTTGTCCTTTATCCGACCGAATGCTTGGGCGCGATGCCTGGATTCCTACTTGGTCACCTGACTCTGGCGCTGATAGTCGTACGCGTCAGGAGGCAAGCGACTAGACGGCTCCCACACCTGACTCTGGGGCTGATAGTCGTACGCGTCAGGAGGCAAGCGAGTAGACGGCTCCCACACCTGACTCTGGGGCTGATAGTCGTACGCGTCAGGAGGCAAGCGACTAGACGGCTCCCCTTGGTAACCCCGGTACGCAAGACTAAAGTTTTGAACTTCAGTCTTGTACCTCTCAATGGACCTCTTGAGATTGTCAGGAGCCTGCGCGACAAACCAGTCAAACCCCTCCAGCTGCTTGAACACCTCAGTGCCCTGGTCAACCTAAAAAACATGCATAGAAAATATGGCTAATCATTTCAGGCATGGTCGATAAGGTGCGCAAATAAAAATTGAAACAACACTAGCATGACTTACAATGTTCAATGCCCAGAACTGGTCATAGACCTCACGTGGCGCATACGATGTCTTCCTCACCTGGGAAGGGCGATTCACCCTCGTGCGCGTCACCTTGAGAAACCATTGTAAGTACTCCTCAATACTGATGCCGTCGTGCCTTCAGCGATACAAGGCTATCATACGTTTCTTGCCAGGTATTCCACTGTTGCACCTCGTCACTCAACAAATTCAAGGCATCAGCCACCTCGAAGTTCGGCCCTCGACCACTCCTGTATGGCCGCATGTCTACAGCGGGTTTTGGTATCCCTTGTAGACAGCCAGCTTGCCTCATAGCTCGATCGGGCATCTGAAACTCACATACTTCGAAGTGAATAAGCGGCACCCGAACCAAACCTGCCAGCACGTACGACACCGGAAGTTGCCAACACCACTCATCCAACCGATGCATCACCTTGCCATATGGCTGCCACGTCACCTGGGATGCATTGAGTATCTCTAGTTCCCCCGATAGAACTTTAGATGGTGGTGAGGGTCTACCCGTCTCCTCCGGTTGGTCGTAGGCCCCCAGGCCCACACCCTAGGCCACGTCTCATCGGAATATTCCCGCGGTTGTGGACGACCCGTGGGTAGCCTCTCGTAAGACCAAACCTGTGAATGCAAACATTATATGGAATTAGTAATTAATCCACGAATATATTGACACGTCAACCAAGAAAATAAATGCTCAAACCTGTAATAGAGTGAGGCAGGCGGCAATGGACTTGGCACCTTTCTCGTAGCTTTGTGCAGTGCTCGATATAGGTGCGCAAGGACAGCTGAACCCCACGAATACGAGTATACCTCCTCAAGATCCTCCAAGAACACCATATACTTCGGATGCACCGTGTTTTTCGAATGCGTCGGAAGTAATATAGCTCCAATAATATACAGAAGGAATGCCTTCGTATACGTCACGAAATCTTGAGGAGTGTATTCATCCGGTAGCACGCCATACTGCTCTCTCAGCCATTTAAGTTTGATGCCGTTTGTTGTAAGAGCTGCCCTCGGAATTCCCGGAAAATACTGCCTAGCCATTTCGCTATGGATGCAGACGTTTTGCTCGAAGTAATGGGTCTGCCGTGACATGGGATTCCAAGTATAAATCCGACGTCCTCTAATGTAATAGTCATTTCACCAAACCGGAAGTGAAATGAGTTCGTCTCGCTCCTCCATCGTTCAACTAGAGCGGATATAAGGCAATCGTCGTGTCGAGACCAAATCCCGGGATCGGTGAACATAGATAAATTTTGACGGTGTAATAGTTGTATTTGTTCCTCGTTTAGTACCCACTCTTCGTGGTGACTTGTGCTTTGAATTGTTTCCAAAACACCCCTATCGACACCGTCAAATACGTGCCTCGCGACGTGGTCATCGTCATCGTATAGGATTGATGTATCATGAGGTCCGGCGTTGAAATTCATACCTCTAAGAACAAAATATAATCGTAAACCAACTTAGTATCCATAATATTTACATTCCAAAACTATAAATGGATCTTTAACCTAGCTTACCAACGCATTAGCAATAGTAATTATCTCATTATTTCAATGTATTAAAACAATTCCTCACTTCCCACCACTCCGAACGCTTAATTACGCTAGTTCCCTAAAATTTAGCGCCAACGTGGTTATTTAGCAATATACCCCCTGATGGCCGCTACAGCCCCAACACCTCAAAACCGCTTTAAAACTACTTTTAAATGTATTACATCAATTATATACCAAATATTTCCTTTATCAAAATTTAAAGGGGATGAGTTACCAAAACACCCCCAACTTAAGCAAAATATCCCCTGACAGCTATCGACCCAACAAACATCTCAGAACAACTTTAAAATAACTTTTTGGGTGTCTTACACTCCTACTCTTTCCTCCAGTTCCGGAAAATTTTACAATGTTCAATTACCAAAATACCCCCGATGAGTGGCAAATTACCGAAATGCCCCCGGGGGTTCATTATCACCCTAACGCCCCAAACCAGCTTCAAAACAACCTTTCAGGTGTTTTACTTACATTTCTGGACTAGAAAGTCCTTTGAAAAACTTAACACCGTAAAATTACCAAAATACCCCTCTCGGGTGGCAAATTACCAAAATGCCCACTGGCATAAAAACAATCACAAACGTGCATTGAAATGCTATTTTAAGCTTCCCGAATTCATTCTTGATCTAAAAAGTATTCTATGGACTTTTCGCCCAAAAATCCCGAACCGGTGTCCGGATTGAGCGCTTAAAAGCCCGTTCGGCCAAAAAAATAGCTAACGACTTCGGAATGGCCCAAATTCCTGGGGGATGGAACTTCCCAACATCCTAGGGTTCTCATAAAAGTTTCGCGCTAAATTGCGCTGGCTTGATATTTTAAATTACAGTGCAAAGTTTCAAGGTTTCCCGTATCAGTTAACCCCTTTCCAGTATTTGAAAAAATCTGAAATTTTTCCTGATATAGATCTTTTAAAAATAATTTGGGTCTCTTTTTTGCACTTTGGCAAAATCTAGCTCTAGCTATTTTTTATAAATTCGTGAAAAATCCTAATTTAGATGCCATAAAAATCGCTAAGGAAAATAGTTTTCATCAAATACCGCTGCTGGCTGTGCAGCAGGAGTTCCTACAATTGACGAGCCATTCCTGACATAAACACAATTAACATTTAGCACAGACAACAGTTAGAGCATAAAGTTAACGTTATACAAAGATATACATCAACAGTCAACGCTATCCATTCCTACACATCAGTAGTCAACTTTATACATTTTTACACATTACTCCTTCCTCCGTTTCCTTCTCGCTCTAATCGGGAGAAAATCTATTCAGTTCTTGAGCGAGTGCCATGTACCAATACTCCTCATCGAGGAGCATTTCGCGCCGATCCCTCGACAGCGGCCTCGCCGGATGAGTTTCTCGTAACCCATCCTGCATCATCCGAACCACCCTTCTCCCCGCATCAAAGGTATACTCTTCCCTTTTATTCACTTGTGCCAACCCCTCACGACGACGTCGCTCTAAATTTTCTACCTCCTGCCCCTCCATGGCTCGCATCACCTTCGCCTGATACACCAGGTGATCCCTTTCCCTCACTACCTCAATATACCTTCGTTTCCAAAAGTTCTCCACATGATGTGTCTGGTATACGGTGTTACCAACCTTCACAAATCCCACCGGCACCTCAGGTTCAGTCTCTTCCTGTTCCTCCTCCCCATCCTCTGGTCCGGACAAATCTATTTCCTCGGGCTCCTCGTCATTTGGCCAGGGGTCCTCCTCGGGATCTTCCTCCTCCTCGTCCCCGGCCATGACGTGCTCATCAATCCATCCAGCACCAGCCATAATCTCCTGCAAGGCATATGAACTCACATCAGACTTACAACACGGTACAAGTAACTTCAACACCTTTCTGCCCCCGTACACACTTAATATTTATGTCTAGTTCTACAGGATCACATGCCTAGGCTCTGATACCAACCTGTGACACCCCTAACCCTAGTGACATCACCAGAGCCAGATTGTCAGTCCTGACTGCATTAGAAACCCTGTCGATACAGAGCAATTCTAGAACCATCCTTGAATATACATCCCTGAATATACATAAGGTTTTACCAAAAAGCCATCCTTACAAAATTTTCATCGTAAAGCTCAACATGAGCACAGCGGAAATATTTACACAAAATGTCTAGTTCCCAAAATGAGCATATTGCCGTCTTACTTTTGGATTTACAGATTGAGCGCTTTCTCCTTCCCTTTTCTTGAGATTTCCCCTATTCCGCCCTGACTGCTGAAAACATTACAGGTAAGGAATGAGCGCAAATCGCCCAGTAAAGATAATGCGAGGAACAACGCAGACAGCGAAGTGACAGCCTTGGGAGAAATGATAATCGGTCTCAACGATATCAAGAATCCGTAATTTCAAAGAATGACATAACATCAGTTCAATGGATCAAGCAACATGTTTTCTTTTCTTTTAGTCAGACTGAGCGGCTTTAAGGCCCAACAGAACAACATTATCACCATATTGAATTAACTGAACTGACCGAACTGACTGACCAACTACAATGCACGTGAACACTAAATCGCCAAATTAAACACCAATCAAATATAAGCCATTAAAATCACAATGTCATGATAAAGTCAAATGCAATGCAGACACCGACCAGACTGACTGGACTCAATCGACACGACTGACTCGATTCGCGCGCCCTACATCCTGTTTGCCTGTGATTATGTTTCACTGGCCCTCCTTTCACATAATGTCCCATGCTCCGGGATGTTCATCTCAGTCTCCGACAAATAAAAGAGACAGCAAGCACAAGAAGGGAACTCACGAAGTAATTATCTCATTATTTCAATGTATTAAAACAATTCCTCACTTCTCACCACTCCGAACGCTTAATTACGCTAGTACCCTAAAATTTAGCGCCAACATGGTTATTTAGCAATATACCCCCTGATGGCCGCTACAGCCCCAACACCTCAAAACCGCTTTAAAACTACTTTTTAAATGTATTACATCAATTATATACCAAATATTTTCTTTATCAAATTTTAAAGGGGATGAGTTACCAAAACACCCCCAACTTAAGCAAAATACCCCCTGGCAGCTATCGACCCAACAAACATCTCAGAACAACTTTGAAAAACTTAATACCGTAAAATTACCAAAATACCCCTCTCGGGGTGGCAAATTACCAAAATGCCCCTGTCATCAGAATAATCTCAAAAGTGCATTGAAATGCTATTTTAAGCTTCCCGAATTCATTCTTGATCTAAAAAGTATTCTACGGACTTTTTGCCCAAAAATCCCGAACCGGTGTCCGGATCGAGTGCTTAAAAGCCCGTTCGACCAAAAAATAGCTAACGACTTCAGAATGGCCCGAAATCCTGGGGGATGGCTTCAAAACAACCTTTCAGGTGTTTTACTTACATTTCTGGATTAGAAAGTCCTTTGAAAAACTTAACACCATAAAATTACCAAAATACCCTTCTCGGAGTGGCAAATTACCAAAATGCCCCTGGCATCAGAACGATCTCAAAAGTGCATTGAAATGCTATTTTAAGCTTCCCGAATTCATTCTTGATCTAAAAAATATCCTACAGACTTTTCGCCCAAAAACTCCGAACCGGTGTCCGGATCGAGCGCTTAAAAGTCCGTTCGGCCAAAAAAATAGCTAACGACTTCAGAATGGCCCGAAATCCTGGGGGATGGAACTTCCCAACATCCTTGGGTTCTCATAAAAGTTTCACGTGAAATCGCGCTGGCTTGATGTTTTAAATTACACTGCAAAGTTTCAAGGTTCCCCGTATAAGTTAACCTCTTTCCAGTATTTCAAAAAATCTGAAATTGTTCCCTGATATAGATCTTTTAAAAATAACTAGGGTCTCTTTTTCGCACTTTGGCAAAATCTAGCTCTAGCTATTTTTTATAAATTCATGAAAAATCCTAATTTAGACGCTCTAAAAAATCGCTATTTTGGAATCTATAAATGTAATACCGCTCATCCGATCTCGGATTGATCTGATTTTTGTTTCCTTCAATTTCTATTTTTCGTTATCTTCGATTTGAGTCTTCAATGACTATTTTTGAACTTTGAAATTAACATTGAATTGAATTACAAGAAAACCCAAAAAATACTTGTTTTGACTTGATATATTTAAAGAAAAATCTACCGATCTTCTAGCGGTTATCCACCGAGCTTCTAGCGTAAAAAATTTTTGTTTGTATTGTTGTAGGTGAGATATGGAGTACGAAGATAGTTGGTAAAGATGATGGAGAGTGGAAGAAAAGTGGAAGAAAGGGTTCGGGGGAGGAGAGTTTATAAAGAGAAAAAAGCGATGGAAAGAGAAGAAAGAAGACAGAAAAAAAATCCGTGAGTGACCACGTGGCATTACGGGAGGGGGAAGGGGGGACCATGGGGAAGGGGGCATCACGGGGGGAAGGGAGGGCCATGGGGGGCATCACGGGGAGGGGGGGGACACCACGTGGGTGGGGGTGGGGGGACCGCAACACTTTGTTGCGGTTGGCATGCCAACCGCAACAAAGTGTTGCGATTGGGCATGGTGGGGGGGACGGGGCCACGTGGCGGGGGGAGGGGATGCCACGTGGCGGGGGAAGAGGGGGACTGGGACACGTGGCGGGGGAAGGGGACCGGGGGACCGGGGGAAGGGGCCAACCGCAACACTTTGTTGCGGTTGGGGGCATGGGGGGGGGCCATGGGGGGAAGGGGAGGCCACATGGCGACCGAGGGGAAGACGGGGGAAGGGGGCCATAGGGGAAGGCCACGTGGCTGCCGAGGGGGACACCACATGGGTGAAGGGGGCCAACCGCAACTCTTTGTTGCGGTTGGGCAGGGGGTGGGGGTGGGGGGGAGACGGGGGGAAGGGGGAGAGGGGGCCATGGGGGGAAGGGTGAGGGGGGTCCATGGGGGGCGCAACCGCAACACTTTGTTACAGTTGTGTATTTACAATCAAAAATACCAACCGCTACTCTTTGTAGCGGTTTGGTGGAGAAATTTTATTTTTCCACCGGTGGGTGTGGATCGGCTCCCTAGATCTTATAGCAATTCGATTAAAGAAAAACTGGCTGTTACCCGGATTATAGGAAGATACATATAATTCCTCATATAAAGATGATTAATTGTCGTTAAATATTTTTAATGAATTTAGTGATCCTGAAAAAGTGTTGCTAGAATTATCGCTGAAAATGTTGGCATAAAAGCTACTAAAAACATTGATCCACCATTATTAGTCGATGTATTGGAGGTTGCAGATACATCCATATAACCAGGTAACAGTAAAACAAACTCATAGCAGTTTTGTAGAGTTGCATCAGCTATCATTACGACAAGTTTTATCGATAAGGTCTCTTTGTTATTTGTGACCCTGGACTTCTGTCTGGGGTCATATCTCTAGGCCCTACTGCGAAAGAGCTGCATAGACACCACCCTCAATACCAGATCACCTCAGAGAGGAAGGACCCCATTGAGGACCATCTTATGATTTAATACCGAATAATAATCCCAAGAAATTAGGTTGATCACAGTCCAGAGTAATGAAGAAGACAAATAATAATTGCAGAGCATAATGTATAAAGGCTTTCATTGTCACACTTGCTGGAAGCTTAACTAACTCACATTTACCTCGTAAACCTAGGCCTAGTATGCATGACTTGACAATATCATAAAGCGGAAACTAATGAGCGCTATAATACATAGATCTATTTAGTGACGCTGAGAAAGCGTTATCTAGAATTTTTGATTGAAATTGAAAATGCCAAAATATACGTCCTGCAACCGCCAAGTACCGAAAAGTTATGCTTCGTTTGGTATTAAAAACGCCAAAATATACGTCCTGGAAACCGCCAAGCACCGGAAAATTATGCTTCAAGGAACAATAAAATAAACTCTGGAGTGCGATCACCGAGGACATGTGAATCCCCGAATCAATTGTTCTTTGGATTCTTTACAATTCAGTATGTGATGTAGCGTTGTCAGGGCTTTCCAGCTAAGATAAACAATGACTCTACTACCTCTGGAATTATAGGGCCTCAGTACCTACCTGAATCTGATGCCACCAAAACACATTATGAACTGGGACCTATATGCTCTCGTTGTCATAGTTATGAATACCGTACCAGAGTGCATATCGTTTTCTCCACGAAACGTACGTACCGGTACCTGTACCGTCTCGGTAGCGTCTCAAGATTTTCATCAATAATATCTATTTGTATTATTTATTCACCGGCGAACTAACAATATATACATATATATTTTTTTACTTATAGCTCTTCTAAAATAAACTGTTTATCTTATGGAGCTTGATTTATCATAATTTTCAAATAAGCTAGTTTGTTAAATAATAATATCTTTGAGTTCAAGAATAAGTTGTTTTGTGTGTGTGCATGTATGTGTGAGAGGGGGTATGTGTAAAGTAGTACATCATATAAATGAAAGAATATGATCAAAGTTTACAGGTATGAAGTAATCAAAGATAAGTGAATATTAAAAACTTACCAGGAACGATTTTACAAATTGTAATGAATTTTATGAGCAGGAGGCTACAGAGGTTTTGACAATAAAACTTAGAGTGTTTTTATATTTAATCTTTATATGGTCAATTTATAAAATTTCTAATAAAATTTGTTACTTTTACATTTTTTAAAGGAACCGATACAAAATACAATATCTCGACCGGTACGCAGTTTTCGGCCGGTATCACCTGTACCGGCCGGTACAACTGGTACCGAGCGGTATTTTGACCGGTACAAAATTTAAAGGATACCGTACCAGCAAAAGGCAAAAATGGTACGTACCCGGTACGGTATTGATAACTATGCTCGTTGTGACATTCTTGTCCCAGTTTTGCATTGAATTCTCACTGCTGACTTTGTTGAGTATCCTCTCTTTGTGCGCTTGGATTCCCTTTCACCCATTAAAGAATAAATAAAACCAATTATATTAATTGTCCTTATTCAACAATTCATCAATCTTGAATAATTGACATTGCAGTGTTGTTGGCATGGGATGTGAATGAACAATACTATATGAAATGTGATTACGGACTTCAGGAGTTAAAATTATTATAGATTTGGTTACACACCTAACATACTTGTGCAATTAGAAAGTGCCTGTAAGTAAGGCCTTCCATCTATTGCCAAAGATCATTCTAAAGTGAATGAGTAAGAGAGTGTTTTAGAAACATCCTTCTTTATCGAGAGATAATATTGAATGGGTGTACAAGATGTACCTAGTTGGATAAGCGTCTCAGATTCAATTTTTGAGATTAAACTCTTAAGTGCCAGGTGGAGGTACTTCTAATTCGGCAGGTTCGTCTACTTTTTCCTCTTTTAATGAGATTAGTGTATATTCAAATACTGATCATTATTTTGATTTATCAATGCAAGAACATGTTAATTTTAATTTGTTAAATTTTTGGAAACAAAATAAAAAAATGTATAAAACTTTATCCCAAATTGCATGGGATGTACTGCAAGTGCAAGCCTCTACGATTGCTTCAGAGTAGGCATTTTCAGCGAGCGGGAGGGTTTTGAATGACAGGAGGAGTTGTCTTAATCCCGAGTAGCTCGAGCTATGTGTATTATGGAAGGATTATCCTGATGCGAAATACCGCGAGCAAGATAAACTGATTGATAATAGAAAGAGCATTGACTCGGATATTGAAGTACTTCCAAACGATTAGGTAATTTCTTTTTATTTTGCTTCTCTTAAGTTTTAAGAATAAATTTTTTCACAAAATATAGTTTATATATATATATATATATAATATTTTACAAGCAAGATAGATATTTTTCTGTATATATAAAAAATAGGTAATTTCGCTTGTTTGTTTACAAGCAGCCGGTCCCAAGCCCGGATAAAAGGAAGAAGGTCTATGAACATATTTATCTTCAATTTAATTCTATATGGACGTTAATAATTTACATACATTCATAAATTCTAGCCTCACTTATTTCTTATTTTCTGACAAACACAATATATTAATATCATAAATTCTTTTATACTCACTCATAACCATCCTATATACATATGAGAGTCATATATATAGAATAAAATTTTGTATATGAGACCAAGTAGAGAGAAAAATTGTTAGTCAAAACTTATACTTATTACTTAAGATCGTCTGATGAATTAATAACTATACTCCAAATTTAAATTCTTGTAAATTTCAACTAGTTTTTAGTGGTACATTATAATAACAAAAATTCAACTTTAGTGAAAAAAGTAAAGCTTTATAGAATAATTTGAAATAAACTGATTAGGATTTCAAAATATATGCTAAAACTTTACACCAAATTAAACTAATAGTATAAATTTGAAATAAACTGATTAGAATTAAAACTTATGAAAAATGCTAATTATAAATTATAATGTTAGTAGGCCAAAAAAGGCTTGTCAATATTACACAAAATTAACATGTATCAATCTCAACCAATTAACAACAAGGAGTTGGGAACAAAAAAAAAAAATTGGACCCTGGCCCGGCCCATGCCCGACCCTAAATATTGGGCCTAGGGCTAGGACTTAGACTGGGCCCATATGTCCAGATTTTAGGCCTGAGCGTGGTCCGGCCCATTTTCGTTAGAGGCCTGTTTGGCTTGGGCTGGGCCGGCCCAAGCCCGGCCCATTGACACCTCCACCACTGACCAACACTGTTAAACACCAAATCGACTAACACTAATCACCACAACCACTCCCCCGAATTGGAATCTGCCACATACTGACTGCAATAAACACCACCACCAGATTTATTTCCTCGATTAGTCCTAATAACTTAGATCTGCGCAAGCAAATTCCTAACCAATTAATCAAACCTAATCATCCAATCAAACCCTTACTTTGAGGTTTGCAGGCCGGCAAAGTTCCATGGTTGGGTTCTTGTCGGAGCCTATCAATCATCAACGAGATGGAGGTTCATCTCCTACGTCTTCAGGTTGAGAAGATCTTAAGAGAAAAGGGATTTGTGAGCTAACGTGATACTTGATTAGCAGTGGTTGGAGTGGGGCAGAGGGCATGTGTCAGTGGAGGTGGGACGGTACCAGTTGCTAAGCAGAGGAGCTCAATGAGAAGAAGCTTTCTTGCATAGAAAAGTGAAAGAAAAGAGAAGAGAAAAAAAATAAGAAAAGAAATTACCAAAAGTAAAGGCCAATTACTGAAAATCGCAATCCAACAACCATCAATTTGTAAAAAAAAAGAAAACTTAAAAGAGGTTTTTATTTTAATTTTTTGAAAAAAAAAACTAAAAACTGAAATAAGTTTCAAAACACACTCTACGTATACATACAATGGATTTTGCATTTACTCTCAAGTGGGGAGAGATGAAATACAAAAGGCGGATTTTTATTTAATCGGTGTCCAAATTACAAAGGCCTTCAAAAAAATCACGTACTTCATCTTTCCGTATATAGAATGTAAACTCACGATGCTCTCCTAAACTTTTCACCATACGCAAGTTGTTCTAAATGGTGAGCTTCCAGAGAAATTTGAAATCATAGACGTGGTCTTCTTCACTTGATGAATTTCATTACATACTAAGAAGGCCCATATGAATGGGATAAATCTCTTAGTTATTTGGAAGCTTAAGTGATTACATCTTGAGATCAATGTACACATGTTGATGTTATTTTTTATATGTTGCTAATGTAGTACTAACAGCTATAGATACAGATTTAACTATCTTCCCTTCACGTCTGAGTTCTCAATATCTGAGCTCGTCGAGCAAAAGCTCCTGACTTTAAGGTGTTTTGACATTGAAGTGCTTGAACACACTAATATGGCATTTTCTAAAGTAGCCTTCATTTTAGTAAGCTTAACCTTAGAACTCTAATCTACAGCCTGCAGCACACCACCACGGTACTACGGCCAAACACCACATGCCACCACGGCCAACAACCACGGTCAGTTTCTGTGATGAGCAATTTGAAGCTTTCAATTCGCATATAGCAGTTTTAATTCCAAGATTTCAATTTTATAAGATTAAGAATTCGTAAATTCGGTTATAGCAATTCATTGTGGAGGGTTTTGCCTTTGGTGGATGGTGGTAATTGCAGCGTTGACATTATGGTGATTGTGGCCAATCTTTGGCGGGTGTCTGCGGTTGTGGAGGTGATGGTTAGGCTAGTTTCGGTAATGGTGCAGCGGGATCTAGGGAGGTCATGGACGGCAGCGGTGGAGGCGGCAGTGCATGGAGGAGGGAGACGGTTGAGGCAATGGTGCACGGATGACGGTGAAGGAGGGAGATAGTGTAGGCAATTGAGGTATATAGAGAAAGGGGCAACTTGGAATAGAATTTCATTCAGTGTGACCGCACCTCGTAGGGACGATTAGGCAAGACCCAAAAAAGGGGAGGGGGGGGGGGGGGGGAAATCTAACCGTTCACGAGGTGAACTAAATGGCTAAGATTTTTCTTGCGCTGAATGTGTGTGTGTACGTATACACATACACACATAGATTTACGTGTGTGGGTGTTTGTATACAGTTAATGATTGATGATGATGACCCAACCATCATTTGCATGGCATATGAATGTACGCGTGAAACGTATACCACTTGTTAAGATTTTCATGTTGGCCGTCCGAGAACACCCCCACTGCTCCTGGTGCAGACCTGGGTGGGTGGGTTCCAAACAATAACATTTCAAATCGGACCCTCCACATGCAAATCTGCGGCCAAAGGCCTCCCAAAAACCAATCTCTGCCCTGCCAAATTAAGGCCTCTCATGTCCCCATCCCTCTCACAAGCATTGGAGTTTACTCCCTCTCTCATCCTTTAGCTCTCTCCCACTCTCTTTCACGGCTCCCTCTCATTTCCCTCCTCCTCCTACTTTCCTCTTTTCTCACAGCATTCAATTCATTGCCCCCCCCCCCGCCCCCCCCCCCCCCCCTCTCTCTACTCATTCCTCCCTACCTCCTCTCACCATTCATGTCTCAGTCTCTCTCTCTCCCCTCTCTCGCTCTTTCTTCATTCAGATGCCAATTATCAATCTGGCGTTTGTCCTAAAGACAAAGTCTCACCCGCCCATGTGCTCCAAGGTGGCACTTCTTTCCTCCATTGCTCATTTCGTATCATCTCTCCGCTTAAGAACAAGTATTTTTCTTGCCTTGCACATTTTCGCCTGACTTCTAGTAATGCGTTCCAAAGACAAACATACGTATGGTTACAACAATGCTACTAAATTTTTCTGCAACTTTTTGTATAGCCACTTTTGATGGTCTAAGTATTTTTAGTGATTTTTTTGCTTACACTTTCCACGACAATTCTTAATGATACTTTTTTAGCGTTACTAAATGAAAGTCACTTAACGTTAATTAATTGTCGCTAATATGAAAGATTATAGGTATCTTACGCAACCCGGGTAGTATAACCAAATTTTCTCCGTCTTTCTATTGTTTAGCGACAGCGCTAACGACACCAACACAAAAACACGTGTTAACTCTGACACATTATTAAAAAAAAAATTTCAGTGTATGCCAACATTGCAATCGACTCCCGATCTCCACTACCGACCAATCCCACTCTTTTTCTTGTGCACTAGCAAGTGAGCGTGCCCCTATGCACCTAGATTGCTCCTCTACACATACCACATTCAGAGGACTTATGTTGCTAGTTCATCCTCGCTACACATATTTGGCTGCTCTTAAGTCACTTTTTTAGACACGTCATTTCATGATCATGGTTCCCGCCACATACATGGTCAACCTGAGTGCACGTACACTTCGAGTCACATGCCACACTTTTTTTTTCTTGAACAACACTTCTAAATGTTGGCATTGGCGCTCAACCTCCTTAGACAAGGGAGTCGATGGAGCACAGCTTGGACATTGGGTGTGGCCAGAGCTCCTTCTTTAAGGCTATGGCGCGGCCAAAGCCCTTCCATAATGGAGGTTGGATGTCGAACTCTTCCTTGAGAGGGGGGGGAGTGGTCAGGTCTATCAAGTCCTACATCGACAATACACGGGGTTTGAGATTGGTTCTTATACTTGATGGGCTTCCCTAACTCTTGAGCATACTTTTGGATTGGACCCCAAGTTCAATATGGTATCAGAGCTAGGCCCCTACCGTCCCATTCGATGCAACATGACAACTTCTTATTTTCTCACGCTTTGCGTGAGGACGGGTGTCAAGTCCCACATCGACAATACATAGGCTTTGGGATTTGTTCTTATACCTGGTGAACTTTCTTAACTTTTGAGCATACTTTTGGGTTAGACATGCACCAGGTTCAACAAGATCGAGCCCTTCTTTAAAGTAGGGGGCACAACCAGAGCCTTTCCTTGAGTAGAGGGGCACGACCATAGCCCCTCCTTAAGGGAACGGGGAGGCACGGTTAGAGGCCCTCCCTTGAGCCGAGGCGCGACCAGAGGCCCTCCCTGGTGCCTTCTCCTCATGCCATTGTTCTCGAAAAGGCCTGGACGCTGGGGGGTCATATTTCGTGGTGCACGTGTAACATGCACAAATCCGTATTACCCATATTTTGGGTTGGCCAGCTCTGCAGATTGTGCTTTTAGAGTTACGTGGTCAACCGACCAGCCAAATGAAGGATCTTCTCTGTCCCACTCCTTCCAAGACTTTTCAATCCTCAATCATACATTCGAAATTCGAAAGTAAAACAAAACCAATTGTGCCAGGAAGTAGCGTAAACATTAGCCTTATATATTGCCCCATATAATTGAGCTCATTGCGAGAAAAAGCACAAACGCATTCTTCTTAGCAAAGATGATGGATTTTGCTTGTTTCAGAAATAAATTGCAACACCTTTGTAATTGTTCATGTCTCAAACTCTCATGTTTCTGCAGATCAACATGGCTTCTTCTGCTATGTTTGTATCGTTACATTGTCTTCAGGGTAAACCCACTCACACTAAAAGTATGCTATTTTATCTCTGTTTCCTTAGTTGGTTTCTGGGTTCTTTTCTCTTTGACGCCAAGAAGCCACCACTTCAGGCCTAGGAACTTGGATTTGTTTTTCACGTCCGTTTCGGCCACCACTGTTTCAAGCATGTCCACGGTAGAAATGGAGGTCTTCTCCGATGGCCAGCTCGTAGTTTTAGCCATCTTGATGTTCGTAAGTGGCAAGGTCTTCACTTCCATGGTTGGCCTTCACTTAGTCAGGTCCAAACTTTGGAGGTCAAGGGAAAACCAATGCCAAGTTAATTCTTCCGGTACTAACGGCCTTGGCAGTCCCACAGATTCTCTCAATGAAGTCGAGCTGGGTACGAAAGTAGCAGCAATGGCTGATCCGGCGAGATCCAGGTCACATTTCGACATTTCTCAAGGCGCTATCATGACGTTAGATAGAGAAAATCTGAAGCTCGATTCGATCAGATTCTTGGGTACTGTGGTCTTGGGCTATTTCTTAGTGATTCATGTAGTTGGGGTAGTATCTGTGATGGTTTATATAGTAGCCACTTCGAGTGCAAAAGATGTCCTCACGAGGAAAGGGCTTCAAACGTTCACTTACTCCGTCTTCACAACAGTTTCAACCTTTGCTAGCGGTGGTTTCATTCCGACGAACGAAAGCATGATGGTATTCAGGAAGAATTCAGGTCTACTCCTAATCCTTCTTCCTCAAGTCCTCCTGGGCAATACGTTGTTCCCGTCGTGCTTGCGGTTTTCCATCTGGTTTATTGGAAAGTTCGTCAAGAAAGGGGAAGCTAGGTTCTTGTTGAGGAACACGGAGGAGATAGGCTATCTGCATCTGCTTCCTGGTCTGCATTCATCACTGTTGGCGACGACAGTTTCGGGGTTCATCTTGGTACAGTTTGTGCTTTTCTGCTCAATGGAATGGAATTCAGCTGCCTTGGGTGGACTGAATTCGTACCAGAAAGTCATTGGCGCGTTGTTTCAAACTGTGAATGCAAGACACTCCGGCGAAACAATTGTTGACCTCTCAACTATTGCCCCTGCCATTTTGGTGGTCTTCATCGTCATGATGTTAGTCTCTCTCTCTCTCTCCCTCCCCCTCACGCAAAAATTGAAATGCCGACAAGACAAAATAATGATAAGACACTTTAATTTGGATTACCTGGACGCAATGCAACTTTACTAGATTCCTCCTATAAGCTCGTCATATATAAAATTTGTCGACAAATCAAACAATGACAAGACAAAAGAAAGAAATGAGTACTTAGACCACGGGCTCTTTGAAATCATTTGTAATTTTAGTTTTTAATTTTTTAAAATAAAATTAAAATCAAAATTAATTTAATTTTTACTTTTTACAAAATATGTATATATATATATATATGTATATATATATATATGTGTGTATATATATATGTATAATATTTGATTGAAAAAGTGTTGTTTTTTGTTTTTTTTTGTTCCTTAAATTTTTGTTTCTCTTTCTCTATTCTCTCTGTTAGGACACCACATCCCAACATTCCTTCACCACCACCTGATGTCGCCCAGCTAACCTTCACCACCACCCATCGCGATGACTTGGCCACCATCACCGCCTCCGGTGACTTGGCCTCTACCGCCATCGACGACGAATTGGCCTCCATAGTCAAAGGCACCATTACTGACCCTTTAAACCCCAGATTTAATGGTGGTAAACTGGCACTGGGCTAAGAATTTGATGGCTAATCATGGTGGTAGTGGTAGTGGTAGCAGGAGGAATTGATGGTCACCGAATAGGAAGAATCGACAATGGTGGCCTAGATATTTGGGCGACAACGATGGGTGGGGCCAGTGGTTATAGTCGCCAGAGGTGGTGCTCGGGTGTGGGGTGGGGGGGACGGGAGAAGAGGATGGTAACAGCCGATAGTGGTGCTGTGTGTTTGTGTGGTGGTGGCACATGGTGGTGCTAACAACTGGCCGTGGTGTCATGGGTTTGTGTGGTGGGGGTGGGCATGGGTGACCACCTAAAGCAATGGATTTTGTTAAAGTTGAATCATTTTTTTGTTTCAAACAGAGTTTGAAGGTTGGGTCTCAAAACAAAAATCAAAACTGGAAACTCAAAACTCCAAAATAGAGTTTTTAAAAATAACCCGTTTTAAAAACTGATTTTCAAAATCGAAGGAAAAAAATGAAAATTGTGTTAAACGGATTTTTTTCTCAAGTAAACTAGGGAAAACTCTGTCAAACACTATCGAAGTTTGACACATTTTATGTTATACAAATGAGTTGGGTGGATGTGCGATCCACGTGAATATTACTCTATGGCCGAAGAAAAAGTATGATATTTGTGTTGAATGTATAACCTAGATTCATGCAAAAACTAGATTAATGAATAATCTAGATAAGTCCATAATTAATTAGAGTGTCTAGATTAGTCTAAGAATGTTCCATACATTAATGACTTTGTTGTTTGTATTCATGTACTTAGGAAGAGGGGAAGTATGCGATTAAATTTTTGATGCATGTACTAGGCTAGATTCATTTTGGAGTAGGCCTATAAATACCCATATACTCTACCCATTTGAAATATAAGTCAAGTTTACTCTCCACTTTCTAACAAACTAGTATCAGAGCTCTTTTGTTTGGAGACAATTGAGCTTGGAAAGAAGATGTCAAATGGAACTCCATTCCAAGTTCCACCGCTCACCAAAGAAAATTATGAGACTTGGTGTATCCACATGAAGGTTTTGCTTGGAGCCTATGATATTTGGGAACCCGTGGCGAATAAAGTTGGAGAAGGAGATGTAGTCGCCATAAAGAAAGATCAAAAGGCGCTCACTCTCATCTATCAAACTCTAGATGACAAGATGTTCGAGAAATTGTTGCAAATGCAACCACCTCCAAACAAGCTTGGGATACTATCCAAGCTTCATTCAAAGGAGTAGAGAAAGTGAAAAAAAGGTTTGTCTCCAAACATTAAGGGGATAATTTGAATCACTCCACATGAAAGAATCCGAATCCGTTTCGGATTATATTTCACGAGTCTTGGCCACCTTCAATCAAATGAAGAGATATGGAGATGACTTGAAAGACGATCGGGTCGTTGGAAAAATTTTGCGTTCTTTAGATCCAAAATTTAATTATGTAGTAGTTGCCATTGAAGCGTCCAAGGATTTGGACACCATGACCATTGAAGAGCTTACCGGATCCTTACAAGCCCATGAAGAACGGCTAAAGCCAAAGCAAGAATCGGTGGAGCAAGCTTTGCAAGCAAAGCTTTCCATGAAAGAAAAAGAGGAAAGGCCAAAGCTTTCCATGAAAGAAAAAGAGGAAAGGCGTGGCGCGTCCCAAAGAGGCCGAGGAAGAGGACATGGGAGAGGTCGTGGTATAGGCGGAAGAAGTAGCTACCAACAACCAAACAAAGAGGAGAAAAGCCAAAACTACAACCAAGGAAAAGGTCGTGGACGATGTAGAGGCAAGAATTGGAGGACAAATCAAGGAAGGTATGACAAATCAAAAGTTGAATGCTTTACTTGTCATGAATATGGTCATTATTCTTGGGAATGTAAAACTAATGTGGAGGAGAAAACAAATTTTGTGGAGACCAAGAATGAAGATGGTGATCCCACTTTGCTTTCTCGCATGCAAAAGTGAAGAAAACAAAGAGAAGAATCTTTGGTATCTTGATTCCGGTGCAAGTAGTCACATTTGAGGAAAGAAGAAATTGTTCATGGAGCTTGATGAATCCTCTGGAGACAATATCACATTTTTGGAGATTCTTCTCAAGTTCAAGTTAAAGGGAAAGCTACAATCTTAATCCGCTTGAAAGATGGAAGCCATCAATTTATTTCTACGTGCCAGATATGAAAAATAATATTTTAAGTTTGGACAGCTTTTGGAGAAAAATTATGAATTTATGATATTCATTTGAAAGATAAAAGTTTAATCATGAAAGATGAAAATGAAAATTGTTGGCAAAGGTACCAATGACAAAAAATAGAATGTTTATGTTGAACATTCAAAGTGATGTCTCGAGGTGTTTGAAAACTTGCATAAAAAATTCTTCTTGGCTTTGGCACATGAGATTTGGACACTTGAACTTTGATGGCCTTCAAGCAATGAGCAAGAATAGTATGGTGAAAGGTTTGCCTTCCATCAACCACTCGAACCAAATTTGAGAGGGGTGTCTTTTTGGATAACAAGCAAGAAAGAGCTTCCCTAAGGACTCCTTGACGAGAGTCAAGTGCCCTTTGGAGTTGATCCATTCGGATATTTGTGGACCTATTAAGCCATCTTCGCTTCGTAAAAAAAACTACTTTCTTTTATTTATTGATGATTACTCTCGAAAGACGTGGGTCTACTTTTTGAAGAAGAAATCAAATGTGTTTGAAACCTTCAAAAAATTCAAGAATTTGATAGAAAAACAAAGTGGCTACCAAGTCAAAGCCCTTCATTCCAATAGAGGTGGAGAATTCA
The DNA here is from genome assembly GCA_033070095.1 of Escallonia herrerae. Taxonomy (NCBI): domain Eukaryota; kingdom Viridiplantae; phylum Streptophyta; class Magnoliopsida; order Escalloniales; family Escalloniaceae; genus Escallonia; species Escallonia herrerae. Next base: position 22,456 of record JAVXUP010000851.1, read on the forward strand.
CTTCAAATGAATTGAAGGCATTTTGTGATAAGAATGGCATTCATCAACCTTTGATGGTTCCACGATCACCACAACAAAATGGTGTGGCAGAGAGTAAGAACAGGACTATTCTCAACGTGGCAAGGAGCATGTTGAAAAGTAAAAACATGCCTAAAGAATTTTGGGCCGAAGCCGTTGCTTGTGTGGTGTATTTGTCCAACCGATGTCACACTAAAAGTGTTCAAGAAAAAACGCCTTAAGAAGCATGGAGCGGTTTCAAGCCAAGTGTCTCTCACTTGCGAGACTTTGGAAGCATGGCCTATGCACATGTGTCTGATGAAAGAGGTCTAAACCTGTTGATAAAAGTAAGGGAAAATTACAAAAAACACCCTCGTGATTTGAGCCATTTGCAAAAAGACCCCTGTAGTTACAAAAGTTACAAAGATACACCTGCGATCGCAAAAGTGTTGCAACCAACAGTTTTTGTAACGAAATGGAAATATTGTCCAAAATACCCCTGCCACGAAAAGTCTCGAGCAGAGACCACCCCAGCCATAACGCCGCCACTCCAACATGCCATTCATGGACACAAGCCCAAGCCTTCTCTCTCTCTCTCTCTCTCTCTCTCTCACAACCACGTCGCCCCTACCACCATCACCCAGCCATGCCTGTCATGTCCACAAGCCGAAGCCATTCTCTTTGATCATCATCACAACTCCGCCTAAACCCATATCTGAATTACCCGAATTGCACATTCAGATCTAGGGTTTCAATTGCACATTATGATTTGAAAACCTAGATCTTAGTTTGTGCGATTAGGGTTCGAATTGTCAGTGGCTACACCGGAATTAATCTTAGCTTATGTGAATTTTTATGCGATAAGTTTGGGCGGTGATGGCGGCAGCGGGATTCGGTGGGGCTGATGGTGGCGTCGGTTATGGCTAGCAGATGGGGTGGTGGTGGCGGGATTGTGAAGGGCTTACATCAACTTCGCACAGTGACGGGGCTGCGACAGCATAGGCGCACAAGGCTGGGTGGTGGCAGAAATGGTTGCTGGTGGTGGTGGTGGATGGGGCTTGGTGAGAGCAGCTAGGGTTTTGGCTTGTAGGGGTCGATGGCAGCAGGCAATTGGGTGGAGCAGGCGGCGGCTTCAGTGATTATAATGAGGCAAGTGGCGGCGGTTAGGGTTTAGGTGATTAGAGTAGGAAAGAAAATTAGGGTTTGGGGAGAGAAGAAGAAATATAGGGCATTTTTGTCATTTCGTTGAATTAATCTCCACCAAACACACTGTTCTGGAGCGTGAACATCACATGCCGTTAGTTTGAAAGATTTTTTTGATGGTTGCAACACTTTTGCGATCGCAAGTGTATCTTTGCAACTTTTGTAACTACAAGGATCTTTTTGCAAATGGCTCAAACCATGAGGGTGTTTTTTTGCAATTTTCTTTAAAAGTAAAAGGTACGTTTTCATTGGATATGATCAAAGTTCTAAAGGTTAAAAATTGTACAATCCGAGCAATGGAAAGATTGTCATCAGTAGAGATGTTGAGTTCGATGAAGAAAGCTTTTGGGAATGGAAAATCCAAAATGAAGGTTACAAGTTCAATCCATTCTTTGATGATGAAGAGGAGATGATGCAACCTACTACTCCACCACCAACACCTCCACCCCAAAATTCACAAGTTAAAGAAGCAAGTTCAAGTGAAGGGCCCCGACGATATAGAAATCTTCGTGATATATATATGATGCAACTGATGAGGTAACATAAAATTTAAGCAATATGACAAATTTTTGTCTATTTACGGATTGTGAACCTTTCGGTTACAAAGATGCTTCTCGGTATAAAGAATGGAGAGTTGCCATGGATGATGAAATCAAAGCAATATAAAGAACGATGATACTTGGGAGTTGGCGCCACTTCAAATGGCAAAAGCACCATTGGAGTCAAATGGGTATATAAAACGAAGAAGAATTTAAAAGGAGAAGTGGAAAGATATAAAGCAAGATTAGTTGCAAAAGGATACAAGCAAAAAGCGGGCATTGACTATGGTAAGGTATTTGCTCCAGTTGCTTGATTAGAAACAATCTGTTTGATGAACCATTGGGCTATGTGGTTGAATGGGACTTTGGATGATGAAATCAAAACAAATGAAAATTTCATCAAATGGATGTAAAATCCGCTTTCTTGAATGGGACTTTGGAGGAAGAAGTTTACATTGATCAACCATTGGTCTATGTGGTTAAAGGACATGAAGATAAAATGTTGAAATTGAAGAAAGCTCTTTATGGCTTGAAGTAAGCCCCTCGTGCTTGGAATACCAAAATTGATGAATATTTTCAAGCAAAGATTTTCACCAAGTGTCCACATGAACATGCAATTTATGTGAAGATTAATAAAAGTGGTGATATCTTCTTAGTCTGTTTGTATGTGGATGACCTAATATTGACAGGAAATAATCCAAAATATTTTGAAGAATTCAAGGAAGAAGTGGCTAGAGAATTATTGAGATGACGGACATTGGCTTAATGTCCTATTATCTTGGCATTGAATTGAAGCAAAGGGAGGATGACATCTTTATCTCTCAAGAAGTATATGCTAAAGAAATCCTCAAGAGATATGGGATGGTGTATTGCAAGTCAATTAAGACCCCCATGGAATGTATCCAAACATGGAGAAGGAGACAAAATCCATCCCATATTTTTCAAGAGTTTTGTTGGAAGCTTAAGGTATTTAACTTGCACAAGGCCGGATATTCTTTTTTGTGTTGGACTTGTGAGTCATTACATGGAAGCTCCTATTAGTTCTCATTTGAAGGTGGCTAAGAGAATACTTCGGTATATCAAAGGTACACTTGACTATGGTATTATGTACTCATCTTCTCAAGACTTCAAGCTTGTTGGCTATTGTGATAGTGATTGGGCTGATGATAAAGATGATCGAAAAAGTACTACAGGGTTTGTTTTCTTTATGGGAAATTCTTCATTTACATGGAATTCCAAGAAACAACCAATTGTGACTCTGTCCACTTATAAAGCAGAATATGTCGCAGATACTTCCTGTGTTTGTCATGCAATTTGGCTTAGGAGTTTGTTGAAGGAACTTCACCGAACACAAGATGGTCCTACGAAGATTCTTGTTGATAACAAGTCTGCACTTGGATTGGCAAAGAACCCAGTGTTTCATAAAAGAAGTATGCATATTGACACCAAATATCATTTCATTAGAGATTGTCTTCAAGAAGGAAGTGGAATTTGAGAACGTGAAGTCTCAAGACCAAGTCGCGGATATCTTCACCAAGCCTTTGAAGATCGATGTTTTCCACAAGTTGCGGATGTCTCTTGGCGTGATGAATCAAGTTTAAGGGGGGATGTTGAATGTATAACCTAGATTCATGCATAAACTAGATAAGTCCATAATTAATTAGAGTGTCTAGATTAGTCTAAGAATGTTCCATACATTAATGACTTTGTTGGTTGTATTCATGTACTTAGGAAAAGGGGAAGTAAGCGATTATATTTGTGATGCATGTACTAGGCTAGATTCATTTAGGAGTAGGCCTATAAATACCCATGTACTCTACCCATTTGAAATATAAGTCAAGTTTGCTGTCCACTTTCTAACATTTTGTAGGTACGTTAACAAACCCTGAATGGCATACTACTGCAAAACGATGACTACAAATTAATTAGTGTTTTACTACAGAACAGGCACCACGGTTCCAGCCACAAAATATCCACCACCACCACCCCCAGCCGCACAACACCCACCCCCCTCCGAGCAGCACAATACCCACCACCACCACACGGAATGAAATTAGAGACGCCCCTATATAGGGAGAGAATGCTTGAGCACATGGAACCTGTGTTTGTAAGCACATCACCGCTAACGTTGTTTGTCTTCTCATCACTATCATTGATTTGCAAGTGTTTAATACTACATAATTGTTCCATGATTGCTATCCTAGATGATCAGTTCAAGATCTGAAAATGCATTATTGTAGCCGATCTCTATATATACTGACACTATTATAAGACTTTTAGAACATGAAGATTCTGATTTTGATACTAATTAGATACGTCTATAGTTGAAGTCCAAATAATTGGTAGTTTTCAAGTCAATTTCCAGCAAAGCAGAATATTTCCTATTTGATAGCTCAGATTCATTCACACATTATGTTCCTAATAAGCAACAAGTTATAAAGCCTAATTATTGTGAAAATATGCCTTAAACCTATGCAATCTAATGTAAGAAGTCAATAGGGTAATGAGAGTAAGATTGCTTACGTTTAACCCTTTACAGCTTTTGCAATATAGAGTTTCATGCACTAGATTCACAATCTACTTACCATTTAATTTTAAGGTGTTGGCCTGACAGTATTGTCACCTTTTTGAAAGGTATCTTCCTCCATTTACTTCATTTTTACTGACTAAAGGTGATGAAGAATGGCCACTGAAGCCTGAAGGGAGAAAGAAAAGAAGGGGAACCCTTGTAGAGAATTTCGTAGTCTCACAACTTTCTTACTTGGCCATCTTTATTGTACTCATTTGCATAACGGAAAGGAAAAAGATGAAGGAAGATCCCCTCAACTTCAGCGTCTTCAATATTGTATTTGAAGTAATAAGGTATAACCTCTAAACGACCCGTCTTCTCTTCTCTCTCTATGCTTTCTACACAGACACACTCACAGTCTCACCCCATTTGTTTGTACTGAATGTGAAGGTATGTTTGGATAAATGTGCTCATTGTATGCGTCTCTGTGTGTGTGTAAATGATGCTTCGTTTCTGTGCTTTACTCGTGTAACAGGGTCAAAGAAAGGTGGTTTTGAACAGATGGTGTAATCGATACATAGCTTAAAACATGAGGTTAAAATCTTGTAAATATACTAGACCAAGAGTTCCATTAATATGACAAAAATATAAAGGTGAAACGTATTTAGTATTTGAAGTAACTCATCACTCTTTAAGTACATTCGGTGGTTTTGTGGTCTTGATGGTGGTGGCCTCAGTTTGTTAGGTGTTGGATTGATTTTCATCGTCTCGGGTGGTGGCATGGTTGCGTGAAGCGTCCTAATTGTGTTGGTATTGGTTGGATGGTCATGTGGTGGTGCTGTGTGCAGTGACTGGCTGTGTGCTGGTGAGGTGGGTGGGTGGATCTGATAATTTTGACAGTGGTGCGTGCATGGTGGATACATAAGTTGTGTTGCGTGATTTAGCTGATGGAGATGATCGAGTTTTTAAAGGGGTCATGAAGAGGAGTCCGGTTTGAGGGTTCAAGATTTGTCCGTTTGTGTTTTAATTTACACTTTGTTGCTTGTTTATAATTAATCCACTCAACACATAGTTTCTAGAAGCTTCACATTATTCTCCAAACGATACAGTCTATTTAAACATCTATGTACAAAGAAGCTCATGCTCCCGATTTAAGTGATACTCAGCGCTCATAGTACCAGGATCTCAGAGACATGGCACCAAGCGTTAGAAGTTTAAGCGAAAATAGACATAATGTAATTTAGGAGCGCGCTAAGGAAACCCGAAACCCCAAGGGGTGGGAGTATTGACGGATGTCTTTGGGGAATATTCCGAAGGTCCTTAATTTTAATGTGCTATAGTAGCAAAATTCCTTATCGCGTAAGTACTGACCTGGACGAATGGTGTAACGATTGCCCGCTGTCTACGTGAATATGCGGAGTACCAACGGTTAGACGGTAAGACCCCATGCACCTTATCTATCTTAAGACTAAAAAAGCCAGCACTTAGCGGATAAACTCCCAATGAATCTGTCGTAGGCCTTCTCGAGACAGGAGTACGGAGTCAAGAGGGAAGGAAACTAGACTGTATGGTTATAAGGGAACGATTGATTGGACGCGTTCGCCTGCTTCTCAAATTTCTTCACAAGTATATGTATTTCCTTTCATCATGGCAAAGATAGAAGAGCAACAAATGTATCGATTATTCTCATCTTTATTTAGTTCCTCTCTCTTTCTCTCTCTCTCTCAACTTGGCCACTTCTTACCTCCAGATTTCAATTGTCAAACTGGAGGTACTTCAATCAGATTATGCCTCTACATTGAATTGTATTGAAGAAGGGTCGTAGTTTACTATCACAGAGTTCCCAAAAAGTACCCCTACTTATAGGGCTAAAGTCAAGATGATGATAGATATACAGAACAGTATATATGCATCTTATTCTTATACTAGCTTGCTTAATTTTGTTGTGATTTCTTTGCAGCGCATATGGAAACGTCGGGTTTACCATGGGATATAGTTGTTCACGTCAGCTGAAGCCCGACGGTAGCTGTGAGGACAAATGGTTTGGATTTGCGGGAAAATGGAGTGACGAGGGAAAAGTAATCCTCATTCTGGTCATGTTTCTTGGGAGACTGAAGAAGTCAAATATGGAAGGAGGTAAAGCATGGAAGCTCTTGTAATCTTAGAAAAGACTTCGATTTGCCTGCCCTTGCAGTAGCGTAAGCAAGCAAGATGGGTGCTAGTGTTTGAAGAGGCAAATATGTACCGTTGAAGTCTGATTGTATATTCCTACAAATCAATGAAAGTAAGCTTTTATACTTTTGAGTTGAGCATAAAAGGAACCTGCAAACTATCTTCACCTAGAAGTCTCTTTACTTTTGGCTGCATGCAATCTAAGATCAGCAACAATGAATTGCTTAGGCCAGCTAGATCTCACACTTAAGTGGCCAAAGGCTCATTGTTTTAGCTGAAAACAATCTACAGGAATTACATAAAGGTGCAAGAAATCAAGAGAAGTTTGTAATATGCAGGTCAATGTGACTCCTTCAAAGTTACCGATCAAGGTTAAGGGTGGTCTAGAGAGTGTAAAAGAAATTACGCAATGTCAAGGAAGTGGGTCTGAAGTACGCGTAGAGGTGCAACAAATAGTATAGTCCTAGTAAAAATCCAAGTATAAAGCCAGATCTGGTTTTATAGTATAGCCCTAGCAAGAATCTAATGTGGAGGCAAATGCAAATAGATCGAGCAATGGGAGTACTGACGTGGCAAATTTGTGCTGCGTTTCATCTTTTGAACAGCTAAATACGTAGGCCTTTTTGCCCACTAGAAAGTGTTTCTAGTGAAATTGATTCTAGTTAACGTAAACTGTACAGCAACTTGATGATTTATTACATGGCAAGGCTCTTACAAGTTTTTGTGTTTGACCTTCCTTTTTGTTTGTAACTATACAATGTCTTGTGCAATGACATTTTACGTTAATGATTTTTATATTTTTAGGGCTTGTTGATAAAGTTGAGTTAGTACATTACTTTGTTAATAGGTTGGATGATTTGGTTATAGGTCTTTACTTGGGTTGATATGTATTCAACAATTTTTTTAAAAAAATTGCATCTATTTAGCAGTGGTCACTGTGCGCTGCCAAAAGTTTCGCATTATGTAAATAAAAAATAAATAAATTATATTAAAAATGCTGCAGTAGTAGGGCGACGCGCTTCCATAATTTCAAATTTGAATATAGGTGGCTAACTATGGCAGCAGTCAATGACCGCTGTCATAGAAGGGCTTTAAAGCGCAAATTTTGAAAACAATGTAGCAGCGGTTGAGCACTGCGGTAAAGGCGCATGACTACTGTGTGTACAACAACGAGGCTTACAGCAGCGGTCAGTGGCTGCTGGGAAAGCCTTTGGCAGCGGCTGTTCAATCTATAGCAGTGGTTTTTTTCCACTGCTATAGCCACATTTTCTTGTAGTGAGAGGACATGGCAATGATATAGGACCATGCAAAGGCAGGAACAGAGACAAGCTAGACCTAGTCGGAGGACTGAGGCATTGAGTGAGTACATGAAAGACGGTCGAAAGTCCAATGTCAGGTCCAGAGAAAAAGTATGCAACTGATGTGCCTTTTCTCTCTCCAAAATTCCCTGGCTATGAGTACTAGAGTTAGACAGTAAAAGTAAAATGAAGTGAATTGTCCTTAAAATGTGTTCTATTTTCTGCAGTTTATTTTTTAATTTTTGTAAAAAGGTTTTAGCCCCCAAGATAACTATTAGCGAGGGAATATTCTGTCGCTAAAGTGTCCGTCGCTATAAGCCATGACTTAAGCGATGAACTATATTCTGTTGCTAAAAGTTCTGTTATAAAAAAAAAACCTTCATTTCTCTCTCCCCGTCTTTCTCTCTCTATCTCTCTTCGGTTCTCACCCTCGATTTCTTCCCCCGGCAACCCTCTTACCCCCCCCCCCGTCCCCCGGCAAAAAACCCCCTTCCAACGATGCCCCCCCCCCCCCCCAACAGCCCCCCATGACGCCATTCCTCGACGACGATTTCTTCTCCCGGTGATCCCCCCTTCGACGACAAACCACATTAACTCCGGTGACGCCCCCTCCCCCCACCCTGTGACAGCCCCTACGACGCCCTTCATGACTACTGCTCCCATGCAAATTAGAGCTTCACTGCTGCGCCACCACCGCCGCCACCGGGATGTCCATTTTATCCTAATTTTGGTTTAATGTATGAGTTTAACTATTAATGTATAGTTACATGTAAATACAGAAGATTATGCACTAGTTTGGGTATTTATGAAGGAATTTTAAGTGGTTGATTGATTGAGGATTTTATGTTGTTAATTGAGTATTTCAGATTGTTAGATTGAGCATTTGAGATAGCTGATTGAGATATGTTACCTAATTGGATTGAGATATGTGATCGACTTAATTTCATTTTTTGTAGTTAATTGCATATCAGATTAGGTAATTAAACATTCATTTTCATTTGGGAAACACCATTATATTAGTGTTTTGCTTTCTTGAAAAATGATTAAATGGGGATTGTTTACATTCAATTCAGACTTATTTTGGTTTAAACGTCAATATGGGACGTAGTGTGCATCTTTCTTAAGTAAACCAAAATTAACTAATTGCACATCACATTATGTAACTAAATATTCAATATAGTTAGTTACGAATTAAGTTACTGTTCAAACTTGCCACTAGAATTTTTCATGTACTTGAACTTGAGCCTGCTTGGTCATTTATTTTTAAGATTGGGAGGTTAAAATATTTTTTTAGTTGCTTAGTATCAAATTATGCTGAAATTTTGCTACGTGGTTCTAGAATAACGTTTATTAGTTGTAAAACTAATGTGACCGTCTTGATCTTGCAAGTATTTCTAAGTTACTTTTTTAGCGTTTCGTGTCTATTTACTTCATGACTAGGGCCCATCTCTATGAATGTCGCTTCAATTCTATGAATGTCGCTTTAATTCTATGCATGTCGCTTCAATTCAAAGTTTCACATGCTCTAAGTACTTATGTTGTTGCTCTTGCTGTTGATTGGATTAACCTTGATTCAGCCTAATTAAACCTTGTTAACCCCGATCAATCCTAATTAACTCCTATTAACTGTAATTAACTCTAATTCACCCTAAGTAACTCTGACTAAACCTAAATAACCCTGATTAACCCTAAGTAAAAATAATTAACCCCGATATTAATCCTAATAAGCCCCGATTAACCCTTTATTAACCTCGATTAACCTCTAACACATCCCTAGGTAACTATAGTTAACTATAATTAATCCTAATTAACTTGATTCACCCTAATTAAACCTAGTTAATCCCGATCAACCTAATTAATACTAATTAACTGTAATTAACTCCGATTCCCTAATTAAACCTAATGAACTATTATTAAACATAAATAACCCTGATTAACCCTAAGTAAACGTAATTGACCCCAATTAACCCAACTAACCTAACTAAACTCTAACTAAACCCTATTAATATATTTCTAGTTATCCTAAATACTATTTAACTCTAACTATATACTTAAACCCTAGACTCAATCACAAGTGGGACAATATCAACTCTACCAATCAACTCAACGAATTTTAAAGTCCTCAATCCTAATTAACCCTAATTAATTAGTACATTAAGTTTAAGTAACCTTAATTAGATAATACTTAAGCCTTAATTAACAATAAATTAGTCTAATGAAATCCAATTAACTTTAGTTAACCCTATTTAGGTTGAATTAGCCCTCATTAGGAATTAGCCCTAATCGGCCCTAATTATAACTAATTTACTATTAATGTAATATATAATTAGCCTAATCACCCCTGATTTACCTAATTAAATCCTGATTGTCCTGATAAGTCGTAAACAAATTCTAATTAAGCCCAATTAGGGTAATTAACTGTAATATGTTCTAATTAGGCTCAACTAGTCCAAATTAGCCCGAATTAATTCCTGAATAACACTAATTAAATCTAGTTAATTGTAATCGACCATAAATAACTCGAATTGCCCTATTTGCCCCTAATTAACACATTAACTTGGCAGTTTCACTTTAATTAGCTATTATCTATTTAGGTTCGGTATAAAATCATTTGGTTGTAGTAAACTTGAGCAGAGAAATAAATCATCATTCATAAATCCTTTAATATCTAACGATCCACCAAATCCGGATTCTTAAGTAAATCCGGTGCTTTTGGTTGGTAAGTTATAGACTCAAAAATTTCCCTTAGCGTGTCATGTTGAACCATCTCGTTTAAGATCTTATCTTCTGAGACTTCAGATGATACTTTTGGCTAGCAACTCTGCATTTTTGCAGAAGAGAAGACTTTCTAAGATAAAAGGTCTTTCTCAACCTATCGCGGACATTTCTTGCCCTCCATTGTTCTTGAGATAATTAGATGGTATATATACACAATTTTCTTTTGACCAATCATGTATGCCCGACATATGGCTTGCCTTTCAACTGATGGGTTCCAACCAATATAAAGTAAAACAACTCTCGACACCCCAACCCGGGCCGATTAGGGCCAATTCGAGCTAAATAGGATTAATGCTAATGAGGGCCAATTCGAGCTAAATGATGTTTTAAAGGCAAGTTATTTGGGGCATAAATTTGGTTGGGGTGTCAAGATTTGTGTTGCTTGATATTGGTTGCAATCATCAGTTGAAAGGCAAGCAATATGTTGGGCATACGGGATCAGTCTGAAGAAAACTGTGTATTTATTATCTAATTACCTCAGGAACAATGCGGGCAGGAAATGTCTGCGACAGGCTGAGAAAGATCTTTTATCTCAGAAAGTCTTCTCTTCTGCAGACATTGAGAGTTGAGAGTCAAAAAGCGTTATTTAAAGTCTCGGAAGATAAGATCTTAGACGAGATGGTTCAACATGACGAACTAAGGAAAATTTTGAGTCAATTACTTACCAACCAAAAGCACCGGGTTTACTTGAGATCGAATCCCGATTTGGTGGATCGTTAGATATTAAAGGATTTAGGAATGATGATTTTTTCTGCTCAAGTTCACTATAACCAAATGATTTTGTACCGAACCTAAATAGATAATAGTTGATTAAGGTAAAAATGCAGAGTTAATGCGTTAATTAGGGACAATTAGGGTAATTCGAGGTATTTACGGTTGATTACAGTTAATTGTGTTTAATTGACTCAATTAGTGTTATTCAGGAATTAATTCGGGCTAATTCGGGCTACTTATGGCTAGTTGAGCCTAATTAGAACATATTACGATTAATTACCCTAATTAGATTTAATTAGGGTTTGTCTACGATTTATCAGGACAATCAGGATTTAATTAGGAATAATTACTGTAAACTAGAGTTTAATTAGGGTTAATCAGTATTAATTAGACCGTGTACGCGGCCTCCCCAGTATGACTGCACGTACCGTGATAGGAGCGTTCTCACCCCCCGCTGCATCTCCACAAACGCAGACACCTACCGTGGAGCGCTCATCGTTACATGAGGGCGAGGTCCATCGCATTGCTGTGGAGGTTTATAAGAGGATCACGGTGCATAATCAGCTACAACCACTATATATGTTTAATTAGTGTACACTGCACGATATTATCGAGATTAATGCATCTGTGCCTTTACATGTTGGGCGCTGCTGCTGGACATGCCGAGCCGGATCTGGATCACAGTGCCCTGTGGACAAGGATGATTAGCAGGTCCCATCAGATCCAAGACTCACGGAACCCTGACTAGCCCTTCCCCTCCTAAACTCTTTGTATCCCGCTCCTCTACCCCCACCCCTCCCCCCACTCCCCGCGACTTATACACCCCTCTCCTACTCTATTAGTGTACCCTGCTCCTGTGCCCTCTTGATTTTTGTATACATTTAATTATTGGATTATGATTGTTGGATTATGATTACAAGTTCTGGAACTAAAAAAATTAAAAAATATATTAAAATTAGTTTGACTTTTAGCGACAGACTTAATTCTGTCGCTAAAAGTCTAACTAATTTTAAAGGAATGAATTTTTGCGATGAAAGTTTTGTCGCTAAAGTTTTAAACGACAAACATTTAGCGACGGAATTTCATCACTAAATATTTTACTTAATAAATTATTACCCAAAAAATAAATTAAAATATGAAAAATAAAATTAGCGACAGAAAATCTGTCGAAAATTGCATTTGTACGTCCGTCGTTGAAGGTAGATTTTAAGCTACAGATTAAAAAAATCCATTGCAAAACTTTTAGAGATAGGGTTGTAGGCAATGGAGTTTTAACGACGGGTTGTCCGTCGCTAAAACTCTTTGCCGACAGATAATGGTTTAGCGACAGAATTTTCTGTCACTAAAAGTTATTTTTCTTGTAGTGGTTAGGCTGTCAATTCACTCTTAATTAAAGTTTTTGCTAAGTAACAAGATGGATAAAGCTTTGATTACGAGAATACGATTGTTTGATGTTGATGCTTAGCGGTGGAAATTGAGGAGTTCAAGACATTAGACAATTTGCATCTGTAACTAATAGTGTTTCAAGAATATGAGTTGTAACAGCAGCGAGAATGGGGTTTTGGGGGTGTTGGGGGGGAGTGTTGGTCAATTATGGCGGCGGCAGGGACGGGTGGTGTTGATCAATAATGGTAGCCGGGGGGGGAGGGGGTATTATGATCGCAATTAGGGTTTTTTGGTGTTCTTTTTTTTCAATACAAAAAGCATCGATGATTTTGGCATTTTAATGATTGATTAGGATTAATTTTGAAGTTTCATGTCCAAGTTTATCCAAATCGAATTATTAATAGGTGAGGACGGTTAATTTTCAAGTCAGTACCCGAGGGAGTCGATCACAAAAACCGGGACAATTGAAAGGGTCAAATGTGATTACCCCTTGTGGGGGACTAGTTGTTAATATGGATTCAGTAGCAATTAAATTGAAAGAATTACTGTTGAACACTGCACTTTACAAGTTCAAACATTTTTCATTCCTGATTTTGATGTTCAAATTTCAAAACTACTTTCTTTTCACTTGTAAATACTGCCCTTAATTCACTTGCATCGACTTTTATTTCTTTATGAAAAAGGTAGTAACGGGGCTTCTTCTTCTTCCTTTTTTTTTTTTTGATTTTTTATAGCACTTTGTTGCACACCCAGAGTTATTACTCATGGTATATTTGCCCTTGCTGGACCAGTGGTTAGGCGGTGGCCAAACGCTATTGGCATTCAGTATGCTCTCTTTGTGAAAGCATCCAACTCAAAACCAATTGGCAATGAAGGAGAGGTCTACAACCCTTATATATTTGAGTGTTGTTTGTTATTAGCCAATGTAAGATTTATATCTTTCAACATTCTTATCATATTTCATGTTCTGTGTTCTATTTTAAGTAGAATGGTAATGCTTTCTAAGGCAGTCAAGTAAAGGTTTGATCAAGGTGTTGAAATTGGGAGGGTGAAAGAACTCTAAGAGGTAGAGAGTTTAAGTCAAGACCAGCTCGGAGATGGGATGGCTCCGGAATGAACAAAGATCAAAAGTGAGAAACAATCAAGTTGCGGATATCTACTTCCTTTATTAGCAGATGACCGGAAGGATCAGAAATCTAGGGTTATGATTTGATTATGATGTTTCTGACAATTGTAGAGGTGCGAAAAAATTTGGTATCACCCAATTCTAGCCAAAAAGTTTTAGAGCGTTGCGCCCAGAAAATTTCTTCGCAATGAAGCAAGAAGTCTAATTTACAACGAAGGAGAAATTCAGTCCTATCAGATAGGCTAGACAGTTGGTTCCCATCATGAAAGGCTTGCAAAAGATGTTGAGTAGATTGAATTTCCTTATGCAAATAACCGAAATGTGTTTGACTCCAAAGGAGGAAAGCACAAGAGCAAAATTTTGAGATGCCCCATCAATTGGAACAGATGGGATATGTTCACATGAAGGGCCAGATGACTGAATAACGGGTAGCAATCAAGCTTCAAATCTACGGGGTTTAAGAAAATGTTAACGAGACGGTGAAGTATCGCAGAGGATAAGCGCATGATCAGATCTTTGAATGGCAAGGTTTTGGGCGATAGCATCCAGGTAAAGAGTAATCCAAACAGGGTTAGCCATTACTCTATCTAATTTCTCATAGATAAAACCCAAGGCAAGAGACCTTCTAACCTTTTTTTTTTAAGCAAGTTCAATTCATGAAGGGAAAAAGAACGTACAACACTAGGTTAGTTCAACTCATCCTCCATTAACAAAAGAAGATGGTGGATGGAGGATGCCGGAACTAAACCCACAAAAAGGTTGTGAGCTGCCCAACTAGCTAGGTTATGGGCCAAACTATTAGCAACTCTATCTACTTTTACAAAGCACCAGCAAGTAATCGATTTCAGCTTCTCACTCGCGTCTTCAACAGTTACATAGCATCTCCAGTTTGGTATCGCATCAATATCATTGAACCAATTTACCACAGAAAGGGCATCACCTTCGAAAATGATATGAGTGAATTTGTATTGAATAGCCAGCTCAATTACAAAAAGAGCTCCAAAGCCTCTGCATGTTTGGGATCTATGACCGGGTTTAATTGAGCATGGGCTGCAATGATTATGCCCATATGGTTAGAGATGATGATCGCTTGGGTCGACGAGTTTTCCCGCGCAACCGCATCGAAATTGATTTTAATCCAGAAAAGAGGAGGGTTGCTCCAAGGCTTCAAGTCCGTCTTCGCATTCTCAGCCAATTTTAGTGCCCCACAATGAAGGTTGTAGCTCTTGAGGATGATTTTTGCCACTTCAGATGCATGCGTTGCCTTTTGAAAAACCTTCCGATTATTTACGAGCATAGTTATTGTCCATAACTATGCTCGCAAATAATGTGTATCTCTGTCGAAGGTCTGGGTTTGCATATCTGGGAGTTGGGTGCTAGAATAACCTTCAGCCATTGTACCATCGAGGATTCTTGTTCTTCAGTGCTGGGGACTGGAGGACGAAAATTTTCTGGAGAGATCATCCACAGTGCTCGCGTCAGAGGGCAATGATAGAAAAGATGAATCAGAGATTCTTGTGCCAGATTGCATAGGGGACACTCTGTTTCAATATCTAGGTTGTACAATTTGAGTTTGACTCTAACAGGGAGGAGATTCCAAGCAATACGCCATATAAGAATCTTTTGACGTTCACAGAGTCTAGCTTTCCAGATAGATTTCCAGATGGGATCAGGAGAAAGGAGATTACCTTGGAATCTATGCTCATTGTCATTGAGATACACCGATTTAATGGAGAAAATTCTGGATTTTGAAGGGGTCCAAGCTAAGAAATCTTGGGGTCTTGAGGGAGAGATTCTAATCTTTAGAATCTCCCTAATTGTGGAGTCTGAGAAAATCTCCTGTAATTTCTATGTATTCCAAGAAGAGTTTGAGTGGTCAATCAACTTTGACACTTTTGAAATGCCTGTGCCATCAGATGTATCCTCCACATTACCCACTGAAGTTGTAGTAGGAATGAAGCTCAGCAAGGTGGGAATCCAGGGGTCTCTTATGAAATCAATGGAGTTTCCATCACCAACTACATAACACGCTCCCTTCTTTAAAGAATTTATCCCCGAGCAGATCCCTTTCCATATCCACGACGCATTTTTTGGTGGGGTGTACTCCAGAAGAGAAGTACCTTTAAGGTACTTTGCTTCAATAATCCTGATCCAAGATTTCCCAGGTTTATTCAACACTTCCCAACTTAGCTTCGCGAGAAAGGCTTTATTAAAACTCTTCATCAGTTTAAAACCCATCCCCCCATAGCTTTTTGGTATACATAGAGAAGTCCAGGCTTTGGGGGAAAAGTAGTGGCGCTTATCTTCCGTTAGACCCCACCAGAATCTCCTCATAATTCCATCTATGTTGTTGCATATACTGGAGGGGATAGCGAACGTAGACATAGCGTACGTAGGAATAGCCATCGCAACAGCCTTGATCAAAGTCCCCCGTCCAGCTTGAGACAAACACTTTGATTTCCAGCCACTTAGCCTTTGTTTCACCCTTTCTACGATTGACTTGAAGAGATCTCTTTTGCTTTGATTGGTGAATAGAGGTAAGCCCAGGTACTTACCGTTTGACGGGGCCATCCTGATATTCATAAGCCTGCACATCTCCCTTCTATCCTGTCCCAACGTCTTCTTGCTGAAAAAGAGCCTGGATTTGTCTCGATTAACGGTTTGACCCGACCACATCTCAAAAGTTTTTAGGCATCTTAAGATTGCCTCCGCTTCGCTTTTTTTTGACCTGCAAAAGATAAAGAGGTCGTCAGCAAATAGGAGATGCTTAATCACCGGACTTCCGCGGCTTGCTCTAATGCCTTTAAGATTTCCCAGATTCTCCTCTTTAAGTAGCAGTCGTGTGAGGACTTCAGCTCCCATAATAAACAGAAACGGAGAGAGTAGGTCTCCCTGCCGGAGACCTCTACTTGGACTAAATTTTCCAAATGGTGCTCCATTGATAAGGGTCGAGAGAGAGGGCGTTATGATACACTGCTCAATCCAGTTGATCCATTTTTGGCGCAAACCCAAACTTTTCCATGACAAGTAATAAGAATGGCCATTCCATCTTATTGTACGCTTTCTCCATATCGATCTTTATCGCCATCAAGCCCTTTTTTCCTTTCTTGTTCCTCATCGTGTGCTATAATTATTGTACCAAAATGTTGTTATCATTAATCAGTCGCTTAGGTACAAAGGCTGCCTGGAGAGGGGATATCAACTTGCGGAGCAAGGATTGTAGTCTTGTTGCTAGAATTTTGAAATGAATTTGTAAGCCGTGTTGCACAAGCTAGTGGGGCGGAATTGAGAGACCTTGACTGCGTTTTCGACTTTGGGAATAAGGGCTAAATGGGTATGATTCAATTCTTTGAGAAGATGGCCACCCGTATGCTGTTGATCATATCCACTTTAGTAGTGTTCCAGTATGTCTTGAAGAAAAGCGCAGTCATTCCATCAGGCCCCGGGGCTTTGTTGGAACCCATAACCTTTAAGCTACGTTCAATTTCCACATCGGTTGGGCAGGAACATAAGAATTCATTATCCATATCCAAAACTGCTGGCTGGATCAAGCCTTCCAGATTCCACGGGATAATAGGGTTCGAGGATGAGTATATCTGTCTGAAGTGATCATTAAAACAGCTCCCAATTTGATTTCTTTCCACCAACCATATCCCTTCATTATTTTTTTCGAACTCAATAGCATTCCTTCGTCGGCGAATAGTCGTAGTAAGATGGAAAAATTTAGTATTGAGATCACCAGCTTGGACTTTCAAATGACGTGATTTCTTGAACCATAAAGATTCCTCTCGTTTTAGCTCCTCATCCAATTTGAGCTGCAAATTATTTTCCAACTTCAGATTCTCGACGGAAGGGGTATCTCTCTGCAATTGATCAATGGTTTCAGAAAGATCCTTGATTTTTGTTTGGATGTGACCAAAATGTGAATGATTCCATGCTTTGAGTTCCTTTTTGGTGTTTCTGATTTTCTGGCATAGTCTGAAAGGAGCTGATCCTCTGACATTTATCTTTCAGGCATGTTGAATGATAAGGTGCCTGGCTACATCCCGTGTCCAGCATTCTAGGAATTTGAAAGGCTTCGGGTCTGGAGAAGACTTGGCAGCTGTGTCCAGCAAGATGGGGCTGTGGTCGGATTGGTGAGCTGGCAAATGTTTAACCGAGGCATTTGGAAAGAGCAGGCGCCACTGGGAGTTACCAAAACCTTTATCTAGGCGTTCCTTGATGTTTGTTTGAAGTCCTCTCTTGTTGAATATCAGAGACCCTCTAACCTAGGTAAACAGGGATCCCACCCACTGAATATCAGAGAGACCAATAGGATTTAAAAAGTTTCGAAACAACTGGCAACCAGGTATGCCCATTTTTTTCCGAAGAGGACAGAACTTGATGAAAATCCCCGCTCAGGCAAAGTGGTCCAAGGTGACCATCTAGAATAGATGCTAACTGTTTCCAAGTATGTTGTGGGTGCCCATAATTGAACTCAAAGAAGACCTTACCCCAATCAGGATCAAGGTAGGAAGTGAGAAGTGAGAATAAGGTGTTTATCCTAGTGACAAACAGAAAGAGAAACTGGACTTCGCCACCCCAGCCAAAGTCCGCCACTAAACCAATCGGATCAACACCCACAGATGTAGAAAATCCAATTTCCTAAAGAGCACCATCACTTTGGAAGAAAGCAACTTGGTTTCCGTTAGGAAAACCACATCTGGCTGATGCCCACGGATCAAAAGAGTAGCTGTTCGAACTGTGGTGGCTTGACCCAGGCCACCACAATTCCAGCACAAAAGCTTCATTGGTAAACCTGTGGTTGGTTAAGCCCAAACACCAAAGCTACCGAAGAATGACAGGAAGGTTGATTCAAAGTCAGCTCAGCTAAGCCCAGATTCAGGACCTTAGATCCCACCCCAGAAAAATCAATCTCATCAACCAGACCCCTCTCAGATACATAATTAGTAGATAAGCCAAGATTATGTTGCAGATTGTCACATGAAGGCAAGGCAGGAACAGGATAACAAGAAGCTGGCAAGTGCAAAGACAAACCTGAAGGCTGATTAGGCACAGCTGGAGAGTCATTTTTGAACTTCTTAAACGGGACAGCATTATCTTCCATCAGCTGCGAAGGGTCGCAATGTCTTTTGCGTGAATCCGAAGAAGAAGAAGAGCAGCTACTTGCTTGGCCTTCAGCTTTGGTAGAAGGAACAGCCAGGTGAGTCCAGAGTGCGATCAGACGCAGACGGATAATCTACCTTGGGCTTCTTGCGCTGAACTCCTGTGTCGTCCATCTGTAATGATAAGGCTCGGTGTCGTTTGCAGGATTCCGAAGAGGAAGAGGTAGTGTCAGAACCTTGAGCCTTAACCATGGGAGAAGGATAACCAGGTGAATCTACAACAAATAGATTATGTTCAGAAGTTGGGGAAGAGGTAGAGAGATTTTTTCCAAGTATAGTAGCAATGCTGAGTGACCTTAAGGAACTCTGGCTTGTTAGATCCTACCATAAGTGAACACTATCAAACCGCAAAAGAGGTTCTGAAGAACTGATGAACAATAAACCATTTTTTCTCCTCCAGAAATCGAATATCCCTCCAATCAAGCGATCGCGATAGGTCATATATATCTTTCAAAGTCTTCTTCTCAAAGTTGTAGGAAATGACCTTACCAGGTAAATACATCACGAGTGACAAATCCTCTTTGATTTCTCCACGAACAAGTGACAGGATCATAAATTTGTTGATGTTACGCACGCGCACAACACTCGGGTCAACATGATACTTCAGAAACCAGCCAGAGTTTCGATTTTCCATCTCATACACTTCAAATTCCAATGGAGTAGTATAATCATCATCAGAAATTAGGTACAGATGGCCTTGAGATTCCCCAAAGTATCTTGTAGTACTCGACGATCCACGAGAGCCTTGAACCGGAGGCATTGGCATTTCTCCGATACACTCATCATCAACATCACAAAAATAGAGTATATTGGTGAGCCATCTACTAGGTCAATAGACTAAACCATTGAAAAACACCCCCATTTCAAAAGATACCTCATCCCATGTACTAAAAGTGACCTCGCAGAGCGTCCATGTCTTCGTGGCCGATGAAAAGATTTTGATTTGATAATTAGGCAAAGCATGTGGATTGCAAGCAACGGATGAGAGGGAAACAGCTTTATAATGCAGCGACCTTCGTGGCTCAAAAGCCAAAATCATGGCTTCAACGGTATTATTCTCGTCGGTACCCCGGGGACTAGGAAGAGTGGCACATTGTTTAGTAGTAGGGTTATAGACGTAGTAGTTGCAGCCACCAAAATCAAAATCCAGCTGCGTCTCCGAGCAAAGGAACAAGCCATTGCAAGATTGGATAATCTTGATAGGATATTTTTCTACCAAAGGAACGGCGGATTCAAACGGTGGGCTGGACGGATTACCCTTCTCACGTTGATCCAGAGGAACGAAAAAGTACTTTATTGGCGTTTCTAGAGCTAAGCGTCTCATGGTTCCTGCCGGGCTCGAGTATCTACGCAAGAAGAGCCCGGAGGCGGAGGGGAGGGGGTGCAGGGAATTCCATTGGAGTGAGAAGTTGGGTTCTGTGATTACAGACAGCCATTGTTTGGAGACTGTTTTGAACCTCAAGAGAGGCTTCTGAGGAACAGGTATGAGAATCTGCCTCAAGAGGTCCTCGTTGCTGCAGATCCGGTCGCCCGGAAGGCATGTTGCTCTTCTGCAGCTTCTTTTGCTTCTCAAAGAGACCATTCTTCTTCTTCTTCTTTGTGGAAAACCCTAGCTAGAAGCCGCAACCCTAATTGGCTTTAACACTGTTTTAACTTTACAAGTATACAAGAGCTAAGGGTTTATATATCCTAGT
Organism: Escallonia herrerae; assembly: GCA_033070095.1. NCBI lineage: Eukaryota > Viridiplantae > Streptophyta > Magnoliopsida > Escalloniales > Escalloniaceae > Escallonia > Escallonia herrerae. The sequence goes on from JAVXUP010000851.1 coordinate 43,037, forward strand.
CCTTTCTTTATTTTTCATATAGTTTTTGTTTTTTTTTTTTGCTCTTTTTTCTTTGTTATATAAATATACATATATAAGATTAACAAATAACTTAATCATAGGGGAAAACAAAAATGAGCATTGCTACCTTCCTTTACCAACAAAAAAAAATTAGCTATATACAATTTGAGACACTTTTGAAAACAATACGTAGTCATTCTTGCCGATATTTATTGCTGAAGGGGTCACGCATAATATGTTAATATTAACGAGATTTTGCAATATGTTTTTACCGATTGAAGTCCAATTGGAACCATGGCTATTGGCTACATGCAAAATTCTTTTGGTTAAACCATCACTACAAGAAAAGACGTTTTTTTCGTCGGATTTTTAGCGACCGAAGGAATTCCGTGGTTAAACCATGGCAATTGTGTTTGTGTGTGTGAGTTTTTCACACAGTGACAATAAGGAATGAGATGAAAAGGGTTAATCACTTTAGTCTCCCTCAACCTGCTAATGTGTGGTGTAAAGTAGTTCCATAACACACTTCAGGTAAAGTGCTCTTCAGCTGAATCCTGCTTTACCACCATGCCATCAACCTAGGAGATGAAAACAATGATCGCATTGGAGGTGCAGGGTGCTTCTTTTAACCTGTGAGTCTTTGGTGTAAAGTTAAAAATCAAAACACCACCTTGTTGTCCTTGGTCCTACAAGCCCCCGAATGCAGATACAGCCAGCAGAGCCACTAACCCCACAAAAAGAAAATGAAAATTAAACTGTTGAAGTGATTAGCATGATGTTGAAAAAGCCAACACACCGCATGCGTAAAGTAGTACACGAAAACATCATCACCATCATCATATAACGAATAGCCAAGCATAACATAGACACATTATTCAGCAGAAGAAAAACAAAGAGAAAAATCAGAGGCCATAAGAGCAGCAAGCTTCATGAAATATACCTAGCAGAGCGAACATTTCTTGTTGTTATATCTAGCCCAATAGCATACCAAAGACAAGAAACTCTTCCAGCTCCATTTCTTAACAATATTTAACGGTCATTAATTGTGTTATATCCTAGCAGACCCAACCCTTAGTTTGAGAGCGAACAGCTAATGTGTTACACTTATTGCACTCGTTTGGTTATATGATGAGACATCGTCATTTGAGCACGAAATATCTGTTCATACTTGATGGGTCGAACTAACAGATTTCTTTAGTGCTTAGTTCAATACTCATTTCATATTACAAATGAAATATTAAACTAAAATCTTAATGAAAAAACTGAACAAACTTTACCAATGAAGTTAATTTCCATTGGGCAAGGAGCTAAATGAAGTTGGTGTTCAAACAAGACTCTAGGTTTGACTAATGCATTCCAAGATAGAGTGTTTGATTAAACATTCATAAACAGTGCATCGGTATGTGGTTCTCTACATTATCTTAGATCATGTGCCTACTTTTGCCAGAGATTAAGGCAGTAGAGAATTATTTGATGCTAATCTGCTTAACTGTGCGTGGTTCTTTATCTACTTTGTAATCGACAGTTATAATTGTTAGACTTCTTTATATCAATTTTTATTCTTTGTATAATTTTGTTAATTGTGCATTGAGCATTTGAGAATTGAGATTGTTGACTGCGCATTGAGCATTTGAGAATTAAAATTGTTGACGGATGATGGGACCCAATTGGATTGAGAAATCTGTTAGGTAGCACAGACACAGACACCGCGTCCGATCGACACTAACACTGAAATGTCATATTTTGGCTTTATACTTGTGGACACCTCTTCAAGAGGTGTCCGACACGGTGTCCGGTAATTCAAGAATGAATCAATATTTTCGGACACCGCTGAAAGGTGTCGGACACGTGTCCGGAGGTGTCAGTAGGTCTCGGACACCATACCTCGACTTATATGAGGTGTCAGTGCTTTCTAAGATATATGTAATTTAATTCTAATTGTTAGACTTCTTTATATCAATTTTCATTCTTTATATAATTTTGTTAACTATGCATTGAGCATTTGAGGATTGAGAATTGAGATTGTTGACTGTACATTGAGCATTTGAGAATTGAGATTGTTGTCAGAGGATGGGACCCAATTGGATTGAGATATCTGTGATTTAGTTGAATGTTGGGTTGTTGAAATTAGGTTAATTAAGTTAACGCGATATTTTTAGCACCCCCTAGGGTGAAATCCTGACTCCGCCACTGGCTATAATTAGTCCCGATTAACCTTAATGAACCTAATTAACCCTAATTAGTTCTAATTAGCCTAATTAGTCGTACTTAACCCTAAGAACACAATTAACCCTAATTAGCTCTAATTAGCCCTACTTAGTCCTAATCAACACTAATCAGCCCAATTAAACCCTAATTAGTCCTATTACTCCTAAGTAACACTAAAGCCCTAACATATCTTACTAAACCCTAATTAGATTAATTAAACCCTACCCTAAACCCTAACCCTCAGTAAACCCTAAACCCTAACTAAACCCTGATTAACCCTAATGAACCCAATTAACCCTAATTGATTATAGTTAGCCTAATTTGTCGCAATTCATCCTAAGAACCCAATTAATCCTAATTAGCCCTAATCTACACTAATCAGCACAATTAAACCCTAATTAGTTTTAATTAGCCCTAATTAGTTCTAATCAACCTTATTAGCAATGATTAGCCCAAAATACTCCTAATTAACACTAATTAGCACCAACATATCTTATTAAACCCTAAAGCCTAACTAAAGCCTTATTAACCATAGTTAACCCTAATTAACCCCTAACACATCTCGAAATAACCTTAATTAAACCTAATTACATACTAATGATTGGAAATAGCCCTAATTACCCTATTTAAACCTACCAACCCTACTTAACCCTAGTACGTCCCTAATTTATCCTAATAAGCCTTTGTACATCCCATAATTAATCCATATTCCATAGAGATGGTTCAATTACTCGTTATTATTAAACCTTGCATTAGGAATATTCATTGTTATTTTGTGAAGTCCATTGATAACAAGTTGGTTCAATTCGTTGCCAACGAATTCTAATTACAGTGGAATTGGTAACATATGCAACGATCTTTCTGAAATTTTGATATTTCAAAAAGATTCTTGCATATGTTACCAATTTTTAAACACATGCATGCGTAAAAACCCTTAGTTCCCATTCAAAAGTACTCATTACAAAGTAATGCTTTGTAATGAGCCTTTAGATGTTTAATTTGGACAATTTGGAAAAGCTAAGTATTTATAAAACATGACTCATGCTCTTTGTTCTATGTCGTGGATATTCGGTACACATTCTCCTGTGTTTTTTTGGGTGCATACAGATCTGGTGTTCTAACATCCGTTAAACCTTGCAAAGCAAGATTAAATGAATGTTAGAACACCTAATCGATGTCTTGTACTTGAAAAATACGGGGAGGTGCTGCTGAATTTTTCGCAGACATAGGACTAAGCATGAGTTAGTAAATGTTTTATAAACATGTGCTTTTCTGAATAGGATAGAACCACTACATATTAGAGAACGGAAGGAATATATATAGACATGTTGTCACATGCATGCATTCATATTTACATCGACCCTGCTTAATTATTGGTCATAATTGAATGTGGTATATAGTACGTAATTTCAGTCGTCATGTCGGTCGATCAAAGTTTGATGAAAAGAAAGAATGCTGATGATTTTGAGGATCGCGTTGACGAATTTCTCAACAACTTCGCTTATGCGCATCCGCACATGTTGACTTTAATAAGATAAGGTGTCCGTGCGGTAAATGTGAGTTGTTGCATTGGAGAAAAAGATTTGAAGTAAAATGGCATCTTTGTCGGTATGGTTTTATGGGTGAATATACAAGGTGGACACAACACTGGAAAATGATAATATTGTCATCCAACCCGGCTAGTCAAGCTGAAGTTAGGGAGGAGGCACAGTATGATTATCGAGATATGATTATGGATGTTGCACATGTTAATGTTGACTGGAGTGACGACCGCGGCGACGACAGTCCCCAACAGCCGAACGAGGGGGCTCATCAATTTTATGAGTTGTTAAGAGACCCGGAAGAGCCGTTGTGATGGAGCTCTGAAACACACACGGTTATCTGTGGTTAGTAGGTTATTACAGTCGAAATCAGATCACGGGCTGAGTGAGAAAGGATTTAATGAACTTGTTACTTTAATTAAAGAAATTTTGCCTAAAAGTGAAAAGCTACCCCCGTCGTACTATGACGCGAAGAAGATGATGAAGAAACTTGGGTTGAGCTATGAGCAGATAGATACGTGCAATAACGATTGTGTATTGTTCTGGAAAGACAATAAGGATTTGACACGATGTCCAATATGTGATCATTCGAGGTACAAACCGGACAAAGGGAAGAAGAAAAACATTGCATGCGAGGTATTGCAATATTTTTCGGTTACACCAAGGCTTTAGAGAGATGTTCTACTCATCCAATACGGTTGAACATATGAGGGCTCACTGTGAGACTCGTAGCAACGATGTCGATGTGCTGACGCACCCAGCTGATGGAGAGGCATGGAAGGAGTTTAACCGCAAGCATCCAATCTTTGCTAAGGAAGTTTAGAATGTTAGACTTAGTCTGGTAACTGATGGGTTCAACCCTTTCAGTCAGTCTAGCACGCCTTACTCCACATGGCCTGTTATTATTGTCCCGTACAACCTTTCACCATGCATGTACATGAAGAAGCCGTACATATTTTTGTCGTTGCTTATTCTGGGGCCGAAGAGTCCCTACAAGGACATAAATGTGTATTTAAGGCCGTTGATTGATGAGTTAAAACTATTATAGAATCATGGAGTCGAAACATATGATGTATCCCTTAGATGAGGGCTGCATTAATGTGGACTATACATGATTTTCCAGTATTGGGAATGACGTGTGGCTGGAGCACACATGGAAAGTTAGCATGCCCTGCTTGTATGGGCGTAAACCCCTCTCATACGTTAAAGCACGGTGGAAAGCTCTCGTGATTTGGATGTCACCGAAAGCTTTTGCCACTAGACCATCAGTTTCGTAGGCAGAAGGATAAATTCGACGGGACAATCGAGTGTGAGGTTATCACACTGGACTACCCATCTGGTGAAGAAGTGCTCTCACACCTGGAGGCACTTGATACTGACATACCATATGGCAAGGGTGTGCCAGATTAGAAGATTCCAGGATACGGAAAAGAGCACAACTGGAGGAAACATTGTATTTTCTAGGAGTTACCCTACTGGAGGACACTCATTATCCTAAATAACATGGATGTGGTGCACATTGAGAAGAATGTTTTTGATAATGTGTTTAACACAGTGATGAATGTCAAGGAAAAATTGAAAGATCACCTTAAAGCGAGAAGAAATCTACAACAGTTGGGTGTACGTAGTGAATTGCATCATCGGACAGTCAGCAGAAAGACGATACTTCCAAAAGCACCTTACTGTCTAGACAAGAAACAAGTGGAGAAGGTCTATCAGTGGGTTAAGAATTTGAAGCTACCAGATAGGTTTGCGTCCAACATATCTCATTGTGACAATGTATCGGAATGCAAGTTTCAAGGGATGAAGAGTCTCGACTGCCACGTATTCATGGGAAGATTCATTCATATTGCCTTCCGGGGACTGTTGCTAAGGGTTGTATACGAGACTTTGACTGAATTATCTCATTTCTTTCGAGATATATGTTCTTCTACAATCCGGGTGAGTAACATGGAGATGCTTGAGAAGAACATTGTAGTGACAATTTGCAAGTAAGAGAAAATATTTTCACCTTCGTTCTTTGATTCAATGGAGCATTTACCTGTTCACTTGGCATATGAAGCTAAGATGGGTGGACCTGTGCAATATCGTTGGATGTATCCATTCGAGAGGTTATCCTTAAACTTGTTATAATTGTTCATTTACACTTAATGCAAAACATGTTATCATTGATATTTCACCTAACTCAATTCTCTAAACTTCTAGGTTCATGTTCCATTTTGGCCTGATGTTGATACAAGGTTAAATCAACTAGGCTGAAATGACTCTGGATCCAACACAAATTTGGAAGGGCAATTGTCAATATTCAAGCAATCAGGTAGTCCGTTCGGTCGAACTTATACTCGATGGCTAATGGATGAAAAGTACAGTACTGCAACAATATATGCCCTTCTAAATTGTGCTAAAGTTTTAGCATTCGTTGAGTAAGTTAATGTCTTAATTAAAAAAATTGATGTACATAATTGAAAATGTGTGATAAGCCATTCAACTATATTGGTTAACAGTGAGTTCGATGCAGAATCTTTAATCACTGATCCCACTAGACTTGAATCTCATTGAAAATCACAATTTGTACAGTGGTTCAGAAGGCGTGTAAGTCTTTAACAAAATTATATTATGTGTTATATACACTTATGTGGCCAATTAGTATACTGATTTATCCTTAATTTTTACCGTCATCTACAATAGGTTCAGTCAATGGATAAACAGTAGCATCCTGCTTGAAATTACTAGCTTAAGGCCCTAATAAACAAGCATCTTGTCATGAAGGCAATATCATCAACGGGTTTAGGTTTAACGTAAAAGATGATGACCGAACAAACCAAACTCAAAACAGTGGAGTCATGGTCAACGGTGACTGTTATGACGAGAATTGCATGGACTTTTATGGTGAGCTAGATGAGATTGTTGAGCTAGCATATTTGGGTTCTGAAAATTTCCTGGTAGTGTTCAAGTGTACATGGTTTGATGTCACATGCAGTAGAGAAATTCGTGTTAGCTCTCAAAGGATTGTAGATGTCAATGTCAAGTCAAGACTTGCATCGGACGAGCCGTTTGTGTTTGCTAGTCAAGCTGCACAAGTCTTTTATGTGGAGGACGTCACAAATTCCAAATCTCATTGATATACTGTTATCAAGTCCAAGAGATTGCCCATGGCATATGACAGTGAGGTAGACATCTTTCAAGCCGACCAAGCATCTGTCTTGGTACCTGTTGAGGTGAACAACGAGGAGGACGATCTTTCTCTTCCAACAACACTTCATGTAGGAGAAGAAGTCGTAGATGATGAAGCGAAAGACGTGGAAAGTGTTGAAGATGATATGACTAAGTCTACTGATGAAGATGATGAATTACAAGATGAAGAGGACGACGAGTCCCACGAAGAAGAGGATGGCGAGTCTGGCAATAAAGATGATGATGATTCCCAAACTAAAAATGATTGACTTGTACTGTTGTAACATCACGGTTATAGTACTTGGTTCATATTGTGTTTTTATACTCGGTTCATATAGTGTTGTAACATTTTTTTCTGCCTAATTATTTTTTTTAATCTATTAATTATTTCTTTGCACTTTATCTATACAAAGTCAGTTATGGATAGAATACGGGTTATTCGCGGTCGGGGTGGACATCGAGTTGCCTCATCCCTGGTGGGTCCCACCTCATCATTGCCCTCTAATGACGAGGCACAGAGTTCTCATGTACAGCAAATGGGGCCTCAGCCGTTGCCCCAGTCGTTGCCTCAGCCCGATGCCAATTCCTCCCACACGCGCGTTGATTCTCCTTCTTCTGTGGATTCTACCTCAGGTATTTTGATAACGGTGTTTAGTCAATTTTTTCTAGCTTTATATTTAAATTATATTTGAACTGTATTCATGTCGGTGTTTTGTAGGATCTCGACGAGGTCGTGGCCCTACACGGGGGGTACGCATCGACCCCCAGCGTAAACAAAGAGTTACTCTCACCCAGGAGAGCCAGTAAGAAAAAAAATCACATCATGCAGTATACACATTCTTCAATTTCGATAGTTATTATGGTTCATTTATTTAATGTATTTATTTATTTCCTTGGTAGGATCCTAGAGAATTAGGCGAAGACAAAAATTGGCGTTCTTGTGAAGGGCCGATTCTTTGAGCCACGGCTGTACTGGAAGGACTGGGATGGCGGGACGAGGGAATCGTTATGGGAGGAGTGGCTGGTACGATTAACTATTTTTGTCTGCGATAGTATTTGTTTAATTAAATTGTAGTCTTTATATAATTTGTGAAATTAGATGCCTTGCAGGAAGGGTTCGCGTTTGACTCGCTTGAGCAGCAGGCGCTGGAGCGGCAGGCATTTTTTGCCTATATCGGTAAGAATTACTGCCAATGGCTGCACGACGCACGGGACCGGAAGAAGAAGATGCTGCCCGAGCGTGCCCCGATGCAAGAATTTAAGAAATATTCCCCACATTGGATATCTCCTTCTGTATAGGGGCAGATGATTGATCGGTGGGATACTGATCCAGGCTAGGACGCCAAGAGTAAGAGTGGGGCCGAGAACAGACGTGAGAAAGATCCCACGAACAAGGGGGATCGGTGGCACACGACGTCATCCAACACAAGAATGCAGTTGAGCACTCGGACCTAGAAAAGGATAAGGTCATAGCTCTGACGTATAATCAGATGCACATTAGGAAGAAGGACAAGGACGAGGCGCACCGGACAGGGGACTATGTTATAGATATTGCCCGGCGGATCGATGTAAGTTCGAGTGAATTTGTTAAATTTTTTTCTTTGTATACAATGTTTGTTGCATAAATGCCCTAACTTCTCTTCAAATCACTATTTTTGTAGGCCTCGTATGAACAGCTTAGGGGTTCTGAGCAACAGTCCAAACAGCCATCAGCATCTACAAGTACGGGTACGAGTACTGGGGCATTAAAGCGATGGCTGGATACACCAGAGGTTGTCAATCTCTCGAAAGGCCGCATTCGCGGCCTGCCTAGCACGACTGCCCGTGCAGTGATAGGAACATCCCTACCCCCCGCTGCCCCTCTACAGACACAGGCACCGACAGCGCAGCGGCTGTTGGACGAAGATGAGATCCGCCGCATTGCTACGGAGGTGTTCAGAATGATCAGGGTGCAAGATCAAGTACAAACACTATATACATTTATTAAATGCTTGAAATTACAAGGGCTATCAAGATTAATGCGTTCGTGACTTTACATGCAGGGCACTGCTGCTGGACATGCCGAGCCGGCTCCAGATCTACAAGATCCAGATCCGGGACTCAGCAACCCCTGATGAGCCGCCTCTCGTGCCCTCCCAGCTTGTACTCCCATCCTGCTCTCGTGCCCTCCCAACTTGTACTCCCTTCCCCTCCCCTATTCTACTGTATCCGGCTCCCATGCCTTCTTGAATTATATGTACATTTTATTTTTCATTATAGTAAACATTTTTTAAAGTTATATAGATGTTTTAGGGTTATATAATTGCTGATTACTGATGGATCAGCAATTATTTATTCCTAATGTGCATTTGGGGGACTGTGCCTTATTGTTGAGAACTTGAATTTTAATTATAGGTTTGGGCATTAAAAAAATTTACTTTTAGCGACTGATTTATTCCGTCGCTAAAGAGTATCCTAAAAACCATCGCTAAAAATGTTATTCCATCGTAAATATGTAACTTTAAAAATTATTTTTAAAAGAAAATTAATTAAAATACGGAAAATACATGTAGCGACGGAAATTCCATCGCTAATGTAAAAAAAAATATACGTCGCAGAAAGTCCAATATTAGGCGACGGATTTTGAGATTCCGTCACAAAACTTTTAGCGACGGGCTTTTATGCGATGGACTTTTAGCGATGGGATGTCTGTCTCTAAAAGCCTTTAGCGACAGATGTTGCTCTTTGAGCGATGGATCTCCCCGTCGCTGAAAGCCTTATTTCTTGTAGTGCATAGATACATCCACCATAAACTTTAATTTAGAGCACTTGGTTACTAACGTGGTGGCAAAATAGGTTGATTCAAACAATTTATTATTCACGTATTTGACCCGCTCAAAAAAAAAATTTGGCCACGAGTGAAGGGGCACGTCAGGAAAATAATAATTAACACTTCAATATATAAGTCTTGTGGGCATCAATAGGTTTTAAATTAGACACTTTTGAAATATTTACTTACATAAACATGTAAAATTAATTTTGAATTAGATACTTTCACAATTTTTACTTATACTCGTGCAGGTCAATTTCTTTTAGAATTGAAGACTTGAAGGGTGAATCGTGAGATAAGCGGAAGTTACCTTCCCTTTTGGAGCAAAAAAGAAAGGGAGATACTTTTCTCTCTTTACGGTCTCTCTATGAGATTACATCCCTATGTTTATCCAATTGCTTTAATGGATTCTTCCTTCTCAAACCTACTCTTTTTTTTTCGAAATTTTTTTGGCTTCTATCCGAGTTGAAAGAATCTACCACCTACAGTCCTACCCTTCATATAAAGATAAATAATAATCGCTAAATATTTTTAGTGACGCTAAAAGATGCTGTTAAGAATTGTCGCTGAAAGTGTTAGCAGGAAAGTCAAGAAAAATATTTAACAACTATTAATTGTCAATATATACAGGGTTGGAGGAAGATTCGTACAACCCAGGTAGCAGCTACAATTTATTTCTTTTGCCAAGTGTCACTCTTCAAAGCATGTAATTTTGTATAACTAAAAATAATTTGTCACAAAAAAAATTATCTTCATTAATGGTATAGACAAAAGATATAAATCTACATTTGTACCATTTTTATGTTAGAGTTACACCCTTCTTTACAATTATGTATTAACTTCTGGATTAGCCCTAATTACCCCCGCGGGGGGGGGGGGGGGGGGGGGGTTGGTAGTATTACAAGAAAAAATAAATCACAAGAACTTATTCAACATCCGGCTTTTCAAAAGCCCTTAGCATCTCGGTCCAGTTCGAGCAAAGCAACCGGAGGTTCCACCAAAAAGCGAGTCCCAACGCCTCAACATTCATTAAGGAAAAAAAATTAGCTGATACACGGGTTGAAGGAATCTTCTTCTTACCTTCATATAACAACAATTAATGATCGCTAAATATTTTCAGTGATTTTTATTTAGTGACGCTAAAAAAAATACTGTTAAAAATTGTCGCTAAAAAGTCACAAGAAATATTTAGCAATTATTAATTGTCACTATGCGCAATTGACAGGAGATTCTTACAACCCGGGTAGCAGCCAAAATTTTTTCTTTTATTAAAAAAATTTTCATGGATCTAATCAAATGAAAACATATGAGCTTATGAGATTTTTGTTAATGATGTTATAATATGCTTTTTTGCCGTAATTAACTTTCGTTAATCTTTCCTTTACTACCCAAAATGAAAAGAGAAATTTTGACACCTAGGGGCCGTTTGACGGGGTTTTTTTTTGCTCTTTTTTTCAGTTTTAAAAATTGGAAAAAAAATGGAGTGTTTGGTAGCTCTTTTTTTTTCAATTTAAAAACCCACTTTTTAAATTGTTGAGTAAAAAAAAAGAGGAAAAGGCTCTTTATTTTTTCACTTTAAATTTTTTTTTGAGACCTCTACCACAACGTACCCATCGCCGGCAGCCACAGCCCACCACTGCCCGGCAGCCACCGACAGCCACCTCCGGCTGTCGGCAGCCACCACCGGGCAGCGGTGGGCGGTGGCCACCACCGCTGGCCGAAGGCCACCTCCGGCAGCCACTGCCCACCGCCGCCAGACAACAGCCACCAACTGCCACCTATGGCCGCCGGCAACCACCACCGGGCGGCCACCTCCTGCCGCCGGTAGCCACCACCTGGTAGCGGTGGGCTTTGGCCACCACCGCTGACCGGAGGCCACCTCCGGCCACCGCCGCCAGACAGCAGCCACCTTCGGCCACTGGCAACCACCACCGGGCGGCCACCTCCGGCAGCCACCACCGGCCGGTAACCACCTCCGGCCACCACCGCTGGCAGCCAATGCCGGCGACTGCCGCGACAACCGCCGGCCGCCTGTCGGCGACCACTGCCGGCGACCACCACCATCGACCACCGCTATGCCCCACCACCGCCACCACAAACCACCACAAAATAAAAAGGGTTACCAAACATCCAAAAAAAAACTCAAAAAAAAAGGGTTGTTTTGTAAAAAAAAAAAAATTAAGTTGCTCTTTAAAAACTGATCACTGAAAAAAAAACTGTGTCAAGCAGACCCCTACTCTAGTTGTACGAAGAAAGCTATAGCTTCTCGTATAGTAATAATTAATGGTCGATAAATGTAGTTAATGACATTTTTTACGACACTTTTAACGACATTTCTTTTCAACTTTTTTTAGCGTTATTAAAAATATTTGGCGACCATTAATTACCGATATGTAAAGAGTTGTAGCTATTTTTTTACAACTCAGAAAACAACCAAAATTATGCAAAAACTCTGTGAAGCATATGATGAAATGATGAGTTACTACATGGCTGTCACGGGCTGGCATCTAAATCCCAAATCACCTTGAAAATGGTAAAGATATGGAAACAATGATTTGCTTGGCTGGCAACCCGATATATCTGACCACCCAAAGTGATAACAAAAAATGATTATAACGTATTTAGGGCTAAAAAACTTTATGTTGAAATTCTTCTAGTCTAGTAAAAATGATTACAACATAGGTTTCAAATTCTTTATGTTTACATTTTTCTAGCGAAAGACTGGATGCCACATTATTTGAATCTCATACTTTCGATCCGGATTGATCGACACTGCATCAATGTTCTCTTTCCAAATGTGGTAAGACCATACACATGCTCCAACTATGCTCTTCTTCACGTCGTATAAACCCTTCAGCACGTTGAGAGTATAGTTGCTGTTTTTTGTAGTCCTTCATGAACGAAGGATGAGTATGTTTTGGATGTAAGATGTTTTTGAGCTTAATTAATTGGTAACAAAGGACCATTCACCAAAAACAAAAAACCCTTCAGTACCACCACAAATCAACCCTCTTCTCTACTTTTGTGGTGGTTTTCTCAGCAAATATATAAACGATCAAATATGTCATAGAGCATGCAAGGGTCATGCCTGTAAAAATCCAGTGGCCAAAAAGGGCAAGGCGCTCCGCTTCCGGGACAGGTCGCGAGTTCTTGTGGTCGATGGCAACGTAAACCATCTCAAACTGCTTGTAGCCAATCTTAGAGCGTTTGGCTACAAAGGTATGCCGTGCCAATATATATGCTTATAACTTTTTTCTATTTGTTTCTAGTGTTTTTTTCTTTTTCGGGTTTTGATGTTTTTGATTAGTGATTATGTGGTGTTCTGTTAAGAGTTTGGATTGCAGATTAGTAGCCTCTACAAAGGTGTTCAATCCGCCAAAATTTTGTAAAAGCACAGGAATGTCGGCTGCAGACATATTTTTTATAATGTACTTGTTTCATACTGTATTATATGACCAGAAAGAAAAAAAAAACCCAAGACTGCATATGGGGGTTTGTCAAATTTGGTAGCTCAAATCAGGTAAACAAGAGTTTTGCTTTTTGACCACTATACGGTGTGTGTGTGTGGGGGGGGGGGGGGGGGGGGGTGTCACACACTATGTATAGGTATGTATACATTGTACGTGTGTTTCCGCACATGTGCTCGTACCAACCTTCGTTACATAATGTTCAGAGTTTTTGGCCAACTCGGAAACAGTTTTGAGAAGCTAAATAAGATTTCGATGACACAATAACAAGATGTTTACAAGAATCTGTTGAAAATTAGAAACTTTTACTTTTATATAATGTTTTTGACTTGTTATTCACACCTTATCAGGCCGATCAATCTGTGAACTCATTTAGAAGTCACTTTTACAATCTCTCATGTTTGTTTTCCGAAACTCTTTTGCTCCTCTTCTTGGTATAATCATTGAAGAATCTACTTCCATTATGACAACATAAGGGCTCAACTGCCTTAATTGAATTTGGCTGTGTTGTGCGTAAGTGTGTGAAAGTTCATATAAGGGCAATTACCGTAAAAAAATTTCTGCAAAAGAGGGGAAAAAAAAGGAAGAAGAAGTAGCCAAAGAAAGCACTTAGGATAAAGGTTTGGTTTAAGTCTATTAGCAGAAATCCGAAAAGTAAGACACCAATTGGTACATTGTCGCCAGAAAGCACTAAGCTTTGATGGTTTTGTAGTAACTAAGAACTTGCTCACACTTTCTGAAGTTTATCATCACATCATGCCGATACATAACCTTGTGCATGAGATATGTAGTTGCAGGGGAAAAAGGAGCAATTGAAGCTCTTCATGAACTGACGAATGGAGAAGGCTACGACATGGTAATCGCAGATGATGCAATGCCTGACTTGGATGGTTTACTTTTCCGGAAAATTGTACTCAAAATGGACATTCCAGTAATAAGTATGACTTGCACTTACACTACCTTCTGCCCAATGTTATTAAAGGCGCAGGCACTCCTAAGGCGTAACAATTTCCTGGAGTCTAGGCATTCGTCTTTTCGAAACGAAGCGCAAAATTAAAATATATAAATAATAGTGCATTAATACAGTAAAATTATGTAAAAAAATAGAAATGACAATTAACAAACATTCGAACATTAGAAAAAGTTTTAAATTCCATAACGTCATATTTAACAAGTTTCCAACATTAGAAAAGCCTTAAATTCACTGAAAGATAGCAAATCACTGGATTCTAATTAAGTGAACATAACACCACCATCCTCATCATCACTAAGGGCAAAGGCAACAACAGTTTCTTCAAACAGAATCATAGGCTCCAAGTCCGCTAAACATTCATCATCAAGTTCATATTCTTCATTTTTCAGGTAAATTGAAGGAGTAGATCCGCTTGACGTGGCAATCCTATCTGATGACAGCCTTACACTTCTTGCTATTGACCTTGAATGGTAATTCGGCTCCATGAAAGGGTCACTTTCAAACATGTTGTCACCGTCTTCGTCTGCATTTTCATCAGGTCTCCCAAGCAACCACTCATTACTTTCATCAATATTATCCAAAAGAATAGAATCAATCTTGTCAGGTGAATTTTATCGACGCTTTAACGCTCTATTGTATTTCACGAACACCAATTCATTCAAGCGATTTTGTTCAAGCCTATTCCTTTTCTTGTTATGAAGTTGTGAAGTACATATACAAATTGATTAATAGTCATTGCAAATGAAATAAATACAAATTTTAGTGTAAAACTTTGCTACTAAATTTTAAGTTGGAATTACATGCTCAAAAACGCTCCAGTTACGTTCACAGCTAGAAGCAGTACAAGTGAGACTCAAAACCTTTATTACAAACTTTTGAACGTGAGGCGTTGATGGCCCATACGAAGCTCACCATTCCGTTGTTCAATACATGAAAATTGTAAAACTAATAAGTAATTATGTATTAATTCATACATTATAATGACTCTTATAGTACCTGGTGCTTTTATATCTCTCGTCCTCTTTGACATGGGATTCCCAAATAGACCCTCCACTCCCTTATGCTTACTTAGTTGAGTGTCAATTGCATCTTGTACTGCCATATCAGGGTTTAACCTTTGAATGCAATCATACAAACCCGTCATAACCGTTTGATCACTCTCAATGTCTAGGGTAGAAGAATAGTTCTCTGGGTTCAAGAAATAATCAGCTGCATGCAAAGGACGATGAAGTTGAACACTCTATTTTTTGTCAATAAACTCATAAACGTCCTTGTACTTGAGCTTATTCCCTTGAAAAGCATTTGCGATAGCATATTTAGCTTTATCCATAGCCTTGTAAATGTGTCTCATTGGAGGTTTTTCTCACCATCAACCAATCTAAGTACCGGAATAAAAGGGCATGCTACCATTAAAGTATATACAACATTATTCCAAAATGAAGGCATTAATACCAGTTTTGCCACCTTTTGCCTTGTAGCTCCTTTGGCCATTTTCTATTGGCCCACTCTTCCTATTAAACATTTTTTCTAAGTTATTTTGCTCTTCATGGATCCTTGACAAAGTGATAGTAGCAGTTGCAAATCTTGTTTTGTCAGGCCTAATCAACTCTCTTCTTGCAAACTTCCTTAATAAGTTGACAACATCCGAGCGATTATATACGTAACCATTCAAAGCAATAATCTTTTGAAATGTTGACTTCATCTTAGATAACTTAAATATGTCCTCTCAGATCGAGTCAATGCAAGGCACAGCACATGGTGTCCAAAACAAGTACGGATAATCACGCTCCAATAACTTGCCAATCATACAAGATTGCAAATAAATTGAGAAATTCTCGAACTATCTATTAGCAAATAATATTGTATATTTACTAAAACTTAAGTTACTTGAGCCGTACTATACATTAAAATATATTAACATGCCTTTACGTTGTTTGAGACACAGTCAGTGACAACTTGAACCACACTCTTTGACCCGACCTTCTCAACAGTTTTCTTAATCAAGACATATATCAAGTCTCTAGTCTTCGAATGCTCGGAAGCATCAACGGACCCAAGAAACAAACTTACTCTAGGACTATTCACTAAAAATTTAATTAAAGTCATTTCTTTCTTGTCCTTCCAACCATCACACATAATTGAACAACTGATTTTCTCCCAATCTTCTTCGTGATCCTTCGTCAACTTACGTGTATTATCCACCTCTTTCTGTAGAACTTGCTGGCTGAAAAGCTGTCAAAGTTCACGGTATTGAATGCAATCCCCACATCATAAAAGAATCTTGCTATTGAATGGCCCGATTCCTCATCTCCTTCTTCATTTTTTCTTTTTCAAACACCATGGGTTGCTTCATCTTTCTCTTCCTCACTATCTCTTTCGGGTCCAGGGTGAAATACACGTCTATTGGGCCTTTAGCCTTTGGATTCCTACGAAGAGGTTGACAGGAACTCCCGGTGGATGAAACTCCCTTCTTTCTGGATATCTACGCTACATCATCATCCCCGTCCTCTTCTTCATCATTGAAAACATTATCAAAATCTGGGACACTCTTAACTAGTTCTTTCTTTTCGTTAACACACTATAGCAATTCCTTCATCTCATTTCTTACATGTTTTGGACACTCTCGGCACGTTGAAGCATTCTTATAACCTCCAGCAAGGTGTTGCTTATGTCGATAAATACTGTCCTTTGTAATTTTTGACAAAGATTACAATTGACTTCATTTTTATCGCTCGGATTAACATTACATCCATATTTTTTAGCTGAAGTTAGCTTAAAACCTTAAAATAATTCAAAATTTGAAGCCTTTTGAACCATGAAACAGGATTTTCAACCATGAACTAGCCTCTTACTGTAACCAAGATACCAGTTATTGCCAAAGAAAAGCTAAAAACCTCACTTCTGCTTAACGGCCCTGCCATGATCTGGTCATGGCTTAAGTATCAAAAGTTATAAGGTGTTAAACATCAAACTAAGCCTCTAAGGGCCTTAAGCATCACACTTGGATAGAATAATGCAAGGAATCACGCTAAAGGATCTTGCGCATCAAACCCCATAGAATGATACGTCACACATTACAGTGAACCATCTAAAATAATTGTTATGTAATTCATTTATTGTCTCAAAACAGAGACTACAAACTTATGAAGACACTCAGCAGAAACGAGAGCTACCGATTCTTTGAAGGAACCTGCTCTAAGTTATTTACCTGCAGGTAGGTTAGCACTTTTCATTCCCTTAGTTAGACACTTACTTGTTTGTAGTCGTTTTAGTGCCTGGAATCAATGCATTTACCATGAAAAATTGAGGGTTGAAGTTTATCACTAAAATCGAGTATTTGTCGTACGGAAAGCATATTTGTTTTTATGGTATCTCAACCAAGAATTATGGCAAAGTTAACTTCCTATCGCATTTTGTTTCCAATAGAGCGGGAATTATTTTGGTTCCCTTGGTATAAATTAGTTTACAAAGAGTAACGTACGGTCATTCTAAAATGCTTATACTAGGTTCAACCCTTTCTGAAACAACTTTAGACGGGTAGTATTGCACAATGGGATCTTCAACTATTATTTTCTTTAATCATGTTATCAACGGCGCACTCCCTAGGCGCAACCCCTTTCAAAAAGGTGCGCGCCTAGGCACCCAGGAGTAAGGTGCAAGGGAATGGTGGAGGTGCAAAAAAAGCCCAAAAATTCCGTTCTTTGATTTTTTTTCCATCATGGCATCATCTCAACCCTTTCTTTGTCTTTAATTATTTGTTTCATAATATACTAAATCAATATCTAAAGCAAAAAAAAAATTCTTAAATTTTCAATCAATCGATTCTCTCGTTGTTGTTCATTTGTGTCAGTGCCCTGTTGCCACTTGTTGCTTTCTTTCAAGTAGATTTACTCCAGTTCACCTTGTAGACGGAGAAGATGAAATTAAGGAGGAACCTTTACTGGACTTGGAATGTATGATTCTCTGTGAAGAAAGCATTATTGTCTTGGTCCTAAATGATGACGAGGATGACGTTGTCATGTTCAATTAGAATTAACTACTTCTCATTGAATTTTAAACTTTTTTTATTGTACGAAATTTTTTAAATTTTCCTGTTCTGAAACTTTTTAACGCTATTTTATATTGGTTTAATGCACTAATATTTATTTATTTTATTTTGCGCCTCATTTCGAAAAGGTGCATTCATGCGTCTTGCCTTAGGCTTCAGGGACCTTTTGCGCTTTAGGTGTGCCTACGCCTTTAATAACTATGCTGTGTATATCCAGGGCAACACACAAGGACTGAATTCTAGTTACTTTGATGTAGGAGCAAATCCAGATTTCAAAGGGTGGACGATGGACAGCTCGCTTGACATGCGAATTCCAGCACATGGTTGGGTTCCGTTTGCACAGCTATATCCACAAAGAGAAAACAGTGGTCATTACTGCCGTAATACTCCCACAAATGATGACCTTACTGCTAATGGTCTGATGTGGAACGGAGGGAGTACATCTTATCATCGTCACGGCAAAAATATGTAATAAAATATTGTGGATGTTGAACTTTTTGCCCATCATTGGAAAAATTAGGGCCCATTTGTTTACCCATTTTGTTTTTTGTTTTAATTTCATTTTTTCAGTATTGAGTTAGGAAAAATTGCTGTATAATTTTATCATTTTTGTTAGCTTTTTTAGCCACTTTTTTAGTCCGTTCTTGTACCATTTTCATTTCCATCTTGTAGCTATGATTTGCGTTTTTCGGTATATGTCCTCACTTTTGATGTATAAATGTACCATAATACCCTTAAAATCCCTTTAATTCTCTGACATTTGTCACGTCTTGGCCCACTACATCAAGCCCTTTTCCACTTTCCCGACAAGGTTTCCCGCCTATTGTTGCCTCAAATCACTAATATCCACCACCACTACCATCATCAATAGACTGAATCTGTGGTTGAAGGTTGATTATATGGTGTTTCGGTGACTATTACGTCGCAATCCAGTGGTTTTTGGTGTTCGGTGACAATTTTCATTTTCATGGTTAGTGTGTGGAGTGGTGAGGATTGGGGCTTACAATGGTCGTGGTTCACAATCTAGTGGTGGTTGGTGTTAGGTGATGGTCTTTATGGCGATGTCGGTGGTAAGGATGGTGGCTTACGGCCGTCGTGAATCACAACTCAGTTGTTGTTGATGTTTGGGAAGGCTTTTCATGGGTAGGTGTTGGTGGCGAGGAGTGAAGCTGATAGTGGCTTTCAGCAATCGTGAGTGGTGAATGGTGGTGGTGGTTGAGAATCGTGTTATGGTGGTTTGTCGGCGATCATAGGTTGAGAATGGTCGTGGGGAGAAGAACGTCGTGTTATGGTGGTTCGTCGACAATCATAGGTTGAGAATGGTCGTGGGGAAAAGAACAACTTGTTGTGGGTGCAACTATTTTGGTAATTGAGTCGTGTTGCAGTGGCTTGCTGACGATAATGGGTCGTGTATGGTTGTGGAGAGAAAGACGATGGTTATGGAGTGGTACTTTTATTGTCGCTGCCTGGTCATGATATGGTCAATGGACATAAAATCTGAGGTCGTTAGGCCATGGTGGCTGCGATGCCAAGCCTAGGTTTTTTGTGGTGGCATAGGGGCGGTGTGTGGTTCTTTGGTGGCACGACAGTGGTCAATGTTGTCTCATGGTGGTGCTATGGTAGTGCCGGTACGAGAGAGAGAGAGAGAGAGAGAGAGAGAGAGAGAGTATCAGAGATTATCCAAAAGAGCAACACATTTATATTTTGTTTTTACCGACATGTGATCAAGTTCGGTTGGGAAGATATGAAAACACATTTATAAAGGGTTTCACACTACTCACTATTTGAGTTAGATTTTTTCTAAACAAATAGAAAAATGATAAAAAGTATGCAACAAAAGAAATGTCTTTTTGTCATCGTTACAAAATTGATAAAGCAAAACGGTAAATGAACTGGCCCTACTTTCTTCCACCTATAGTGTGTAATTATTGTTTTTGAACTTGGTTAATTCGGTAAACAAAGTGGCATCTTTTTGCACAGTCTGGTAAGTGCCTAACTCAATAACAAATCGTGTCTGCCTGTAACCAATAACAAAAAATTAGCTTTAAAAGTAGCAAGCACCATTTTCAAAATTATGGCTTGTTCAAATATTCTTTTGATAACTAAGTTCACGATATTTCATGCAAATGGTCATCAAATCTATTTTCTGCTGCTTCTATGATTTTAGTCACTGCATTAAGTCATTAGATGATTGTTATTGGGACGCTTTAATGCAAGGGGATTACTTCAAATTCATCAATACTAAGCTGCAAGGTTCAAGTATTGTTGTCGTTCGTGTCATTATATGCTTGGCTCGCATTGACTAAGGAACCAAGTTTCTTGTTTCGTGTGGTTAAGGCCCTGGTCATACCAGTGTGCACATTCTCCGAAGAGGATTCGGTCTGCTCACATGCCAAATGTGCCCAACAATGTAGCTATGAGGCATCAAGTATATATGGCAATTAAGGACCTGCTGCAGCTTAGCCAAGGGCAAGGCCAGCGGCCGCGGCCACGGTCAGTGATCTGCTGCCACAAATCGTCCAATTTTGGAGGCTCGTCCATGCAGGCGCTATCTGGGATGAGACGAGCGCTTTCCCTACGTGCACCAATTGGGATGACACACGTGTGCACTTGCAGGGATCCTTGCTCAAAAGGACTACAGTGTTCTAGAATTATCTTGTATTTTATTGTGATGGTATATTCTTGTAGAATAATGTAGAAAGGTAGGAAGCTTGTAGGCTACTGGACATTTCTAGGAAGAATTTTTGAATTATAATATTAGTGGTTAGATAAGATTGATCACCACGATCCATGGAAGCTGAAGTGATATAACCACAATGTAGTACTACGATCATAATCATCCACGAGATATTCACCAACACATTTGACTGCGTGAGGACATCACGCGAAAACATGCAAGGAAGAGAATCCGGCTCAAACAAGTACTTCAGCCAAGTTTTATCCCACAACACACATGCAACATTTAAAGAGAGTATTTCAACCAACCTTTTGTCCCAATTTGAACAGTGGTTCCCCCAAACACAGATTATATGTTCTTTTACAACCACGGCACCCAACAGGTTCCCATAGAGCACGTGAAGAAAAGAGAGCCCCGGATTGAGAAAAAGGCAAACTTTGGGGTCCTGAAGAAACCTATAGTTTTACTCCACTGACCATTATTAATGGAAATTTCGGGCACTCACAGGAACTTCCTGTACGGCCTTCCTGCATCCTCATCTTGCATATGCTGTCACCAATTAGCAAAATATTAAAATCTTCATCAAGTTATAAGAGTTTCATCCCCCAATGTAAAACAAGATTGACTCATTGTAAAAGGTAAATCAAGTACTAAGATTATCATGAAAATTATGCATCCCTTTCAAAGAAGATCAAAACAAGAAATGCAATTTGTGAATTACTGATCAAAGAAGATGAATATCACTTCTCCCCACTAGTATAAAAGAGGATGTTAACTGAAACTTCTGGAGTGTATATTGTATAAGCCAACAGATGTGCAGGAAATAATGTAAAATTTATGTAATGATCAATTTGCTAACAACAATGTTTTCTAGGCATATATGACACACGTGTGCATTGCTTTCTGCATAACACAATTGTACGCATAAGAGCAATTAAAAGAACACACCAAGGATGTAAAAATTCTTGAGATAACCTTTGCCGCGTGGCTCGAAAAAAACATCAAGACCTAATATTTATCCAACTAGGCAAATAGATGATAAATCATTATATATTGAAAAGTGACTGACCAAAGCATCACCAAATAGTGTATCTGAAAATCAGCCAACCAGACAGATAAATTGGGCATTATTCTTGAGACGAGTCAAACCATTACAAATTTATAATAAAACGTGTACCCAATTTGAAATGCAGACCAGTTTATCAAAAATAAGAAGCTGTAAAACACTATGAGATACTTAGCTCCAACTAAGAGCCAAGAGGATATGATCAAAGTACTGATAGGCTTTCGGACCTTGTTCCCTAAAGTTGTTTCCCAAAATGATGTGGCCATGTGGCTCATCGTAGACCAACTGTCTGCCATTAGAGTTGCATAATTATTTCAACATTGTCATTGCCACATTACTTGGGAAACAACTTTTAGGAGTAAGGTTGGTTAGCCAATCATTCATAAGCTGGAAAGACAACAGTTTTCAAAGATAAAAATTTGCGCCAATCGGGCAGGTAAGCATGGAACTACATCCATAATTGGTTTCTAGTATCTAAATGTCAGAGGACAAAAGGTGAAGAGAATAAGAAAGGCCTAGGACTCGTGGAATCTCTTTGGCATCACAGCTAGGGTTCTTAAGAATCATACCCACAAGGCATCACACATCCGAAAGAAGCATCGAGGCTGGAAATTTCCATTACAGTCATCCTTTAAGTTACAAATATTATAGCCTTATCTATAGGCTAAACCAAAGGTGGTTCACCAAGTACCTTAGTTTGGACCGAGGGAACATCATGGAGATACTTGGGTACTTCCCATAGTGAGAGCTACAGGGTACAAGTAAGTGACAACTCGGAAAAAGACACTTAAGGATACCTTAAAGACTATAAGACTCCCAAATAGCTTCTTTTCATTCAGCTTGTGCACTATAATGCTTGAACTTCCGAGGCATCTCTTCCACGTTTATTAAACACTTCTAATGATTTCTGCCTATCATGTATGCTATTACACTCTTCTTCTTAAGCCAGACATAGGTACACGGATATTAATATCTTAATTTTAGCCGACTAGAAAAACATGCATTGCTACAATCCTACAATTTCCAATCAAGTTCACACCACCACTAACCACCAAAAGCGTGTTGGCTATCAAGTTTCTTCTAGAATTGTTGCTCCAACCTTCTCTTAACCCAATAAACAACCTTCTGATGGGATAATGCAACTTTGACAAAATAAGTTCCAGGGGTCTTCTTATGCAGATTAAGAGCCTGGGTTCAATCTGTTGGTTGTTAAGTACCACTCCTATTGACACTTAAGGACCTTAAACAACAGCAGCCAAAAACATGCACCTTAGCAAATTAGGCCTTCAGAAACCTAAGGTGTCGGATACTAACCACTACTCCCTAGCAACGCCACTATCAGACCATTAGCGGCAGCCATAAAATTTTGCACCTTCAGCAACATTTGAAAGCAAATGCCACTACAAAAGTTCTATTTACGGTTAACAACCGTCTCACTGAAACACTAGATTGCTGATTATATGAAGTTTCAAGGTCTTTTTCATGCAAATGAAACCCCTCGGGTAGCACACTGAGTTTTTTTCTAGTAGTCTTGAGATACTGAAGTGCCTCTAGATTTTCATTTCTATTATCATTATATTTGGCACAACTACCAAAAACGTCCTTAAACCTTTTGCTTTGCCCAGATAGCCACGAACTATCATTTCAGCCAACTTAGTCCTTAAACTAACATAAGTTTGCCACACAAGTCGTAGCGTAACACTTTAACCATTATGGGCCCCACAACAAGGGCAAAACTTTTATCTACATTTCAATTGCATCCAGACGTGCCTAGTTCAAACAATCCTCAATTTCAAATAGCTTAAAACTGTGAGCAGCATCCGGAAATGGCATTTGGATTTTTTTTCTCAATGAGAAAAAAACATAAATAGAAAATATATTAACCCCTTACTTCTAATTTCCGGTTTCTTTCCACTTTATCTTATATTATATATTAAAAAAAGTCTCTTATTCCCTTTACTTTTTCATCTTCGTTCTTCCTTCGTCGTATTCCTAACCAACCCTCCACCATAAATTAACACGACCAAATTATACCCTATTCTAACCACTGCCACCTTCCCCATTCTAACCACGGCCGAAAAAACCGCAACAACAATAACAAGAAGAAACAATTTTTAAGATTTATCAGATTATGAATAACACACAGTTCTGGAGAACACAGATTCGAGCTTCATGTCGCGATCGTCAATGGGACCAAGGGATGATGGATTTGGGTTCCATTAGTGACCTATGGTTTGATTGCAAGGATGGTGGTCGTTTTGCAAATGGTGGTGTTGGGTTCATTAGAGGTGGTGAGGTGGTGGCAACAGAGTGATTTTGTTTCGAAGTGGTAGTGGCAACATCTGCATTGATGTTGGCTGCTTGTGATTATGGACTGATTACAGGAAATCATGTTCTCGCATATAGTCCAACAATCACGGCCTTCTTCACCACTTCTATTCATGTTACTCTCGGTCTATCCTAACTCTTCTTACTACATGGACTTGAAGCCAAAAAGGTAGGACATGTAGGCGGCAACACAAGTGGAGATCCAATGCACATGATAACTCATGACCCAAAGGATACAGCCAAGGGATAGAGAGCAAAGCTCACAACTCAGAGAATTCCACCAGATAGATACACTGATTAGAGGCTTAGTACTGCTTGTATGACCCTCCAAGCATGGAAGAGTTTCTAAGTGCCAAATATAAAACTCCATGGGACTCAACTTAGTTTCACCCCAAAAAAATAATATTTGCCTAACTTGGAAAACAAAATAACTGAAGGTAGAAATCAATGGGGAGTTAAATTAATCTAAAGGTAACAACACAGATGTTATAACGTGATACTCTATGCTAAATTTGATTGGAATCTAGTCAAACTCGACCTGAAGGCTTGCTGCATCTAAGAGGCATTGACATAGAAGATGTAACATGCTACTATGCTAATTTGCTCCTACCTTTATTACAAGGACTCTGTACGAGTCTCGGGGTCTTTTACGTGCAGAAGAATGTTTTTTACCCTCGTTATGTTTTATCTATTCCTTGAGTGCAATAATGTTGTACGTCACATACATAATTTAAATTGGGTACGTCTCTCATTTTAAAGCAATAGCGAGGCAAAATAAACATATAAGACAGTATGTTCAGCGGCATATCTGACGAGAATGTCAGAAACACACCAACATCATTTGTCCAGACATTGGTAGTTGTTGCATAACAGAGGCACCTACTGGCTTCGAACACAAGCTATTCTTGGTGCGTTGAAAGCAGACTCATGAAGCTTTTCAAATACCTATCGATCCACAAAATCCGTTCTTCCCTTAAACTTAGCCTATTTCATTTGACATGTGGGCCTGAGTATGCTAAAACTAATTCGCCATGTTTTGGACATTAGCGCGGAATACTAACGTAAGCTCACACACGCTGCACACTGTCTTCGTGGTCGTTAAACACAGACAAACCATTATCCACAAATGAAATTATTAAATTCAGCTATAGACAATTCATCAAACAAGAAATTGCATCAATACTCAGTTCACGGTTGAGTTAGATCCAATTTTGAAAACCCAAAACCTGATTTTTTCAAAATCCCAAGTATAGAACTAATTATATGTCCGTTAAAATTTTACCCAAGGCACAAAATAGAATGACCAACCAAGTCTTAATCCAACAGGCATAGAGCAAAAAGAATCCAAAACTCAACAACTATTGTAAGAAGGAAATTTTCAATTAAGGAGAATTCCAAGTAAACCCTTATTATTTGTGTTCCTCAGATATCTTTTCCAACGTACCCAGTTACATTTTTCACTTGTTAGACCACGTAAACCTTAATTCAAGAGGTATTAACCATCGAGAACAGATTAACCCCAGTTGATATTTTATTTTTTCAAACACCCAAAAAGCCAATTGAAGAATAATTCAAATAAAGCCCCTTCGCTTCCCTTATTGAGAATAGCTGCACTAGCTCAAACTTAATAGCCGCATTTCACAGTTTCATAATTGCTTATATGATCACTGGAACCATATAATTGTTTTAGGTTGTTCAATTGAACAACCGGAGACAGGAGTCTATGATAGAACTATCTTCCATACTAGGAACGGCCCCTTTCAGGTCCCACTCCTGCAGACAAGCATGTAGTTTTGTTTAACATATTTTCTGAGATATCAACAGTTTGAATTTTTCAAATACGTGCGTGGGTGTGCGTGTGCATGTGTGTGTGTGTCTGTGTGTAGAGAGAGGGAGAGAGAGGGTACAAGAAATTGCACCAATATACCCAGTTCACAGTTGAGTTAGAATCAATTTTTGAGACCAAAACCCCAGTTTAACAAAGTTCCGCTAATTCTTTTTTGTAAAATATTACACACAAGACTCAGATCCCCAACCAGCATTACCAATTAAAGCACAATTCACCCAGTATAGAGCCAAAAGCAACCCAACAACTAACCCAATTTGACTCCCAAAACCAGCAAAAACACAATAAATTCAGCTAACAATGCTTATCTTCAGATACGCAAAGGCCAAATATATTAAACATCACAACCAATGCCCTAATTTTGGTTTTCCTTTGCATCTTTCCCAATATACCCAGTTTATATTTTTCATTTGTTGGACAATGTGAAGCATAATTCAACAAGTACAAAGCCAAAAGTATACCAAAAATCAACCCAATTTTAATTCTCAAACCATCAATTGAACCCAGTCAGTAATCTTAATTTTCAGATATCCGAAAACCCAGTTTTAATCTTTTTACATTTTTTCCAAAGACCCAGATCAGAGTTTTCCATTTAGACGACCCAGCAACCAAAGAATCCAGAAAAATCCGACCACAAATGTAGGAAACAAAGGGTGCTTCGTGACCCATTTAATCCTCAATCCATCAAGAACACAATAAACTTCAGACATCCGAAGCCAAGTTTAAGAATCTACTACTACTCATAGTTTTCCCATAGACCTGGTTCACATTCTCCTTTCTAGACCATCCAAGAGCTTAAAGAATCCGACAAGAAATGTAATTAACGCAATTTGACCCTCAAACCGTCGAAAACACAATAAACCCAATTATTGTGCATTTTCAGATGCCCAAAACCCCAATAAATTTTTTCTTCACATATCTTCCAAAAAAATACAAGTTCAGATTTTTCATTTGACACCATCCAAAAGCTAAAACAAGATACGTAACGGATCTACAAATAGAGGCAAATATATGGAGAGACAAAGAGATTGAAAGTGTTACGAATTCTCTGACGATGCCCTTGTAGACGAAGACGGGGAGGGCGATGCCGAAGATCCCGACGAGGGCGAAGTTGCGGCGGGTCCACCTGAAGTTGTGCTCGAGGTTCTCCCTTGCCGCGCCCCAGTCCTCTACCCACTTGTTCTTGTTTACCTCCATTCCACCTGCCATCTCTGCTCCTCTCTTCTCGTTCCTCTCTTCTCGTTCCTCTCTACACTCTTCAGTCTTCCCTCTCTCTCTCTCTCTCTCTCTCTCTCCGCGCAAGTACAATTTACTGGGGTAAGAGGAGGAAGCGCCGAGGAAAATAAAGAATTTTTTACATTATAATATCCGACGGCCTTTGATAATTAGAATATTGGTCCAACATGCTAATGTTTTATATTTTCCTACATTTGGATAGGGAAAACTGATATGTTGCTATGCTTAGACCTGGCAAACGGGTAAACCCGTCGGGTACGGGTAAAATCCGGTCGGGTCCGGGTAAAAACGGATCGGGTAAATTTTACCCGATTTTTTTCGGGTAGTGTTTTTCAGAACCCGTACCCAACTCAAGCGGTTCGGATATTACCCGCGGGTAAATGAATAAAAGTCTAATTTTGGATATTCACCGAACTGGATTATATTTTTCTTCCCTTCTTTTACTACTTCAAGCACAACCATCATTTTCTAAATAAAATTCTTGCAATTACCACTTCACTAATTTCAATTTTGTCACAATTATCTCCACTCTCATCTCAACTCTCAGATCCATCACAACAAACACGTCTTCAAAATCCCAAAAAATTACCTAAAAACTAATTCCTGAGTCTAAGCCCTAAAATAGTAAAATTCATACAAAAGATTATCAAAAATATTACAAATTAACCAAACTTTTTACAAAAATATCTGGTTAACGCAATAATCTTCCTAGCTTCACTGCTCCGGTTTGAGTTACCACTCTCAAAGCACAAAGTCGATCGGAAACCAAAGCGTCAACCACCAACAGTAGGTTGCGACTTCCCACGGAAGACTGGCGGTCGGCTATAGCAGATCTGCGGTCGGCTATGGCAGATCTGCGGTCGGTGTTGGCAGATCTGCGGCTGGCTGTGGCAGATCAGCGGTCGACTTTGGCAGATCTGCAGCGGGCTGTGGCGGATCTGCGGAGCTGTGGCTAATCTGTGAGTGAGTGTTAGAGAGACGGTGGGCTGCCGTCGATGTGGAGTAGTGTTGTCGCCGGTGAAGCCTGTCGTTAGAAAGACGGTGGGCTGCCGTCGAGGTGGAATAGTGTTGTCGGTGAAGGCTGTGGTGAGTGAGAGAGAGAGAGACTTCAGAGAGGGAGGAATGGGGAGAGCGGCAGATGAGAGAACCGAGAATGACTACCGAAAAAAAACCCCAATTCCTTATATAGTAAAAC
This sequence comes from Escallonia herrerae, assembly GCA_033070095.1. Taxonomy (NCBI): domain Eukaryota; kingdom Viridiplantae; phylum Streptophyta; class Magnoliopsida; order Escalloniales; family Escalloniaceae; genus Escallonia; species Escallonia herrerae. The sequence goes on from JAVXUP010000851.1 coordinate 71,605, forward strand.
ATTCGGGTATCACGGGTAACCCGTATCCGACCCAGATTTACCCGGACTTTACGGGTCGGTTCGGGTACGGGTCAATTTTCGGCGGGTCTCCTATATATGTACCCGTACCCGGGGTTTTTGACCGGGTACGGGTAGACCCGCGGGTCCGGTTCGTATTTTGCCAGGTCTAGCTATGCTATTGAAAACAATTATACCCTTCCACCTAAATGTTTAATTTAATAAGAATAATTAGGTGATTTTAGTTTAAATAGTACATACCCCAAGTATCTACTTTCTTTCCCACCCAATACCACCACACTCGCGATGCATGGCAGTGGTGATGGTGACAGCTGTGGTGTCTGGCGCGCCAAGAAAGCAAGATGGCATGGAAATCATTGTCCCCGCCATTGTCCTTGAATTACACCAGCGGTTCGGTCGGAGCATGCCGGTGATTAGTTGCTGAAGCGGTGGATGCTACGATGGTAGGTCAGGCTACCTTTTGGCTGCATATGTGATGGTGGTGACGGCTAGGGGAGAAAGAGAAGAGAATTAGGATTTCACTAAAGGTTGTAATTTTTGAACAAAATGACATTTTTTATCCTTAATGAATTAATATATGTAAGCTTGAAATAAGAGTATAATTGTCTTTTTGATTACTTTCCGTAGAAAAGCATAGCAACACATAAGCATTCCCCTATTTGGTTTTTAATTCCATTCAACGTGTTGTTTTATTGTTGAAAATATTAGCTATTTGCCCAGAGTTAACACAAAAATATGACACCATTTGGATATTTCTCATGTTTTTCAAATTCTTGAATCCATGGCACAATTATGTTCACTGAACACATCAATGGGATTTTCCTGTCTCTGCATCCTAGATGGAGCGTTACTTGGCCCCAGCTTCAAAGATGGGAAAACATAACCCTTAACAAGTTAACCATTCAATGCTGAAGAAGAAGGGCTGTTATTGAAGGAGGCAAATTTATTATCGAAAGGGTGGTCGATTGCAGGATGCCTAATTAGGTCGCGACCCACGATCTTGGTTGTGAACTGGGCTTTGTGGATTGATTGACTAGCTAAAGTTTATCAAGATCAGTGATGAACTCAAGGTACTTTGATTTACATGTCCAATTTTTTTCCCAAAAATCGACTAATGGTTATTACGATCACCTTTTTTTGTTTATGGTGGACCACTACTAATGCAATCATGTACGATAATGTCTTTTACTATTTTTGATAAACTATGCTTTAACGGGTTTACTGCCCATGATAATCATGTCAATTCCATAACCAGCTATAATCTCTTTCATCTTGACTTTGGCAATGTTGCTAAGCATATTGATGTCGTCACTCAATACTATGAGCAACCAACTCCAAAAATCGATCCTGATGCTCTTAAGGTAACTGTTTTTCTCCAGATTTTGGCTATCAAGGCGTGGCTTTTGTGTTTCTAGCCTGTCTCTAACCATATATATATATATAAACCTAGTTATTTCATTTGCCTCTGTAGGACAATTTGCCTTATCTCCATTTGTTTATGTAGTCTTCACAGGGTCCTTTATGGTCAAGAAAAAATCCGTAGCAGTGTTAGTGGTCCCTTCTGGCTTTTGCAGCTTTGGTAATTACAGGCTTATTTTCCTGAATTGCACCCATGAAAAATACTCCTTTCCTGACATATGGACATCTATTGTCTGTAGGTACCATAAAGTCATATGCTTTGGTAGCTATTTTAAATTGTTCTTGGAACTTACAATTCTTTAAAGACGATCTCCTTCCTGAGCCAATTACTTGGCCCTACCTGGTTTAGGGAGCTTCTTCTTTCATAACAGAAGATGGGATGTCACAGCCTAGGAGTACTTGGGCTAGCATCCTCTATGGCAGATTCTTGCATGATATGGGGTAACTTAGTTCTACGCCACAAGCTGTGAAGAGCTCTGAAAGGTACGCCCCTTCTCTCGGTGTGCTCACCAGTTTGGCCTAAGCTAAAGAGCCCTTGCTCCAATTTATATTCTCACTGGATTTTCGGAGCCCAAATGAGAGATTAAGAACGATCATTGCCAACCACATAAAGGCTATCCATAAGAACGACGATCAATTGAGGGAAGCCTTTGCTTCAGAAAATTTTAGTAGGGAACATCTAGGGGTGTTAATGGGTTTCTAGAAAGGTACTCTCTCCACACTGATGTACAAGTTATGGGATGCACTCGTTCTAGTTGGTAGATTAAACTGGACATTGAGAATTGGGATAACTACCAAATTCATCCTTGATAAGCATTTTATTAGCACAATCTCGAAACTAATATTTTATCCAAATTCTTTTCTAAACTATCATAAATGCATCCATCACGTCCTTCTGTCGGTTACGGTTAGGTTTGCAAATATTCGTTAACATCCCCACAATAAGGGGCAAAATAGTCTGATAACCTTTGATCCCCACAAACCTAAAGTTTCTCTTTCTTTCATCCTCTACCCCTTTCCAGCCATTAGTCACCGCTCCCTCTATTGCTGCCAATTACCACACCATCCCTACTAGCTAAAGCTGAATTTGACGGTTGATGCCCTAAAAATTATGAACTTAATGGTTTATGTCCTAAATTGTTTGAATAAAACAAATTTGGTGATATTAAGGGTTTGTAACGATTTGGCGGGGGTGGAAGTTGGGGGTGGTGGCCGTTGTAGTGGGGTGTGTGGCAGTGATTGGGCGGGAACTTGTGGTGTGGTTGGGTGGGTCTTATGGTGGGCGCGGTGGCTGGATTGTGTGGAAGCGGTAGGGTGGGAGGTGATGACAACGTTAATGTGGTGGTTAGGGCGGTTAATTGGTGGTTGTGGTGGTTGGTGGTATTGGGTTGCGTGTGATGGCTCAAGAAAGAGTCGTTGTTCGCTGGCATGCAATATGGTTAAATATGATGATGGTGGCTCGACGGCGCGAAGAGTGGTTGAGGCGAATTAAGGGGAAGAAGGTACATGGAAATGAGAATTATGAAATAAACATTATGTTCATCTAATTAAGGTTTTTATTCCCCGAAAGTTCTAAGCAGTAATTAGGTCACAGCTACATGATTGAAGTGGTGGTAGTCAGGCTTATTTTAAGGGTTTATTATTGGTAGTCAGGTTTAGACCTTGAAGGGTTCCATTATGGTGGGAGGAGGAGAAGGAGGCAACAAAGATGGTTAAGAGATTAAGACATTTCCAGGTGGTTATGGGGAAAAGGAGATGCTGAATTAATGAAGTGAACAAAAAAATATATAGAAAAAAATTAAAGGTGGAATTTAATCGCTGTTTTTTATATGAAAATTTTATTTTTTGATATTGCAAGTTTATCCCTTTAAAATGCTTAAAATTCATAAATTAGACCCAATTGGAACACTTTTGCAATACTTGTAAGTTATGTGCTCCAGTTAAAACTTTATGGGTTTATATGAGACTCCAAACAAAACTCATGGGGTTATTTGTGATTTAGTCAATGCATAAAGGGGTATGAAGCTGAATTACCGTTTTGTCCCTCATTTTGGGGCATCTAATGGCTATTTTCTAATCACGATTGAAAGAGGGACGTGATGGACGCACTTATGATAGTTTAGGGACAAGTTTTGATAAAAATGATAGGTTAGGGACAATATTGGCAAAACGCTTATAATTTACGGACGTTTTTGTAGTTGTTCTTTGAGAATATAATTGTTGAGGTAGCTAAGATAAAAATTGCTTGATTAAGAACATTTTAACTTGCTAAATGCTCACTTTGCTACCTTTAACCAACCGTTCCAAAGGAAGTCATACCTTCAACAGAAGGTTCCAGTCATCGGCTTCCTTAAAGTGTAAAAGAAAGATTGAAACCAATAAAACAATCCTAAAGGGGGGTCAGTATGATTTTTAAAAATTACTGGAAAATTTAAACTAAGCATAATCATGAATCTCAATCAAACTAAATAATACTTCAATGAAGATGCTAACTACACAATCTCAAGCAATTGTAGAGCAAAAAGTAAAGAGGTTGAATTAGAGATACTTGATAAGGAGATTTAAATCATTTGGTTTGAACTACCCTCAAGCCTACATTCACCTCCAAAGAAGTCTCTTCAAAGAACAATAGAATCCACTAACAACAATCTTCTTCCAGGTCAAGATCAAAACTCTTACAACACTTGATGATATCCTCATACCAAGCACAAGCCTTGAATCCACAAAACTCATCCAAGACTTGATAAACTCAAGTCTTAATCACAATATTTTTACAAAGATCAATTGTATACAAAAAAACTCTTAAAAGAAAATGAGTACAACTGAACTCTAGTACAATAGAGAGATGAGAGAATTGATGACTTGAAGAATACTCACTCTCAATCAAAGAATTGCTCACAAAGATGCTCTCTTTAATGACGTAAAATCATGAAGATGAAGAGAGAAAAGTTTAATCTATGAGCCTTGATGTTTCTCCAATGAGTGGAGGCTTAGAATATAATTTTCGTAGTGTATGATAAAGTCTCAAATCATTTATATAAGGAGCAAATAAAATATAGCCGTTAGAGACATTTTCTGAGCAAAACTACAATTGCAGTCGACTGTATTACCAATGCAGTCGACTGGTTCCCTCTAAACTAGCCGTTGGGGTCTTTCCTTGAAAATAGCCGTTGGAACTGAACTTTGACCAATGTAGTTGACTGTATTACCCTAGTGCCTATCGGTTGCCTCACATAACCCATTTTTTTTATTTTGAACATAACTTTCTCTAGAAAAATCAAATTGAGGTGCTGTTTTTTATGTTGGAAAGCCATGAAAGGTTTTTTTTTTTTATCAAAATATGAAAGATTTAGCACACCAAAAATTTTTTGAGAAAATCTGAGTAAGCTCTAAAGTTGACTTATTTTCAAGAATCACACTTGTGTGAATGATTATGAACTCACATGCACTACAAAAAAATGGATTTCGGCAACACTTAGAAAGTGTCACTAATGAAAAGAGCACGAGAGAACGAAAGAGAGAGAGAGAGAGATAAGTACCTGATGAGTGAAATTTAAGAGAGGTAGACAGAGACATAGGGCTGATTGTTTGGTCTTCGTGGCCGGTTGTTCGCCTGAGAGAGAGGGAGGCTGATTTGCAGCTTGCATCTAGAGTACGTGCCTATCTTTTGAGAAGAAACGCCGTAGCATGTCTACTTTAACTTTAAGTGTCTTCGGCTTTAATCCATCTATCCAACTCAACTTCTCAAATGCGTCTTCATGAGTGTGCATGTATATACCTACTAAGAATACACTCAAAGCACACATTATAATATAATTAGTATGCAGTTATCATCAAAATAAGATGTAATCCTATGTTATACAACCATAGTACTAGCAAAGATGTTCCTTAATCTTGCCCCCTCATATGGAAAAAGCACGAAAAATATATATATGAAAGAGTCCGTACTTAGCGTGCCTTTTGTTGTTCCCATAAGGCAAATAAAGAACTTCTGCAGTCATAGTAGAATTATTTGCAGGTGATAATTTTGATGAAAGTTTGTCAAATGAGGTAAAAGACATATTCCAAGGCTATAGGACATGATTAGAGTGGAATGCCACCAAAAGCTCCAGAGCGGATGAAAGTAAACTCATGGTGACAACATGTCAGAAAAGGACGAAGTGTATAGAACTCGTCTGAGAAGGAGAGGAGTTAGGGAAGAAATTAGGCAAAAGAAACATTATGACCCCTCTTATGCAAAAGGTCAAAGTTCTTCTGGCGCTACAAGGAGTTACCCTAAATCGAAACAAGAATAGACACCCTGCTATCGTGCTCCTCTCCAAACCAGGTGGATTAAGTCGATAAGCAAAGTATGGCAGTCACTGAGTCTAAGAGACCCAGATTCCTATTTCGGGCACATTTTCTTCTGTTGAGGAATTAGTTTTAATCATTAGTTATACAAAGAGGGCCATTACTACTTTCTGATATAGCGGGAGCAAGATGAAACTTCCTTTCTCCGGTTGCTGAATGCTTTTCTACCTTATAACTCCTTTTGGGTGGTTTCTTTTACATGACTTACAAGACTTTAAAGATGAAATGCAAGCTATCGATGCGGACAAAACTTATTCATCTCCCTAATTGGTTTAGTGTCAGTCCCAGTAACACTGCAAGAACTTTGACCTTCTGCACAAAAAGGGTCAAAATATTTCGTTTCCCTAATTGCTTCCCTCACTCTTATACTTCTCAAATTAGCGTCAGACACTTAATCCTCTTCAGACATCACCAAGAGTTTTACTTCTATGCCTTTTAGAGCTTTTGGTGTCACTTAACTCTAATCATGTCCTATAGCCATGGAATATGCCTTTTACGTCATTAGACAAGCTTTTATCGAATTGTCACCTACGCGCTACAGATGGTCCTACAATGGCAGCATAAGTTCCTTGTTTGCCTTATGGAAACAACATAACAATGCTAAGTTCCAACTCTTTTTTATTTTTCTTTGGTGCTTTCTCCATACGAGGGAAAGGATTAAGGAACAACTTTCTGTTCCCCTTCATGGAATCTGGATAACTTGGTCCTTCTTTTGGAGGTAGGACTTCCTTTGCAACTCTTGATTAAAAGGTAGCAAAGGGGAAAGCACCAAACCCAGTGGATCAAGTCGATGAGCAAGCTATGGTAAACATTGAGGCTAAAGAGACTCAACTTCCTATTTTTGCCATATTTGCTTCTGTTAAAGAATTATTTCCGGTTAATGGTCATACTAGAAGGACTGTCGCTACTTTTTAACATAGCAGGAGCAAGAGGAAACTCCCAACTTCGGTTGCTGTATGATTTTTTTACCTTATGCTCATTTAATTAGTAGTCCTAAATTGAGTGATTTCTTTTACATGATTTTGGAGACAAAATGCAAGCTATCGATGTGGAGGAAACTCATTCGTGTCCTAGATTAGCTGTTGATCCCAACAAATCACCTAGGCCTATCAATATGGTAAGAATCTTGGAACTGACTGGCATTTCCTTTATTTCTCTCTTCTTATATTTTTCTTAACTTTCCATCCCATATAGGATTCTATCCCTCCTATTAATGTACTTTCCATCGTTGTTTTAAAATCAAGCACATCTCTTACTCGTGTAATTGTGGTAAGTTTACTTCAACTATGCAACTTTGCCAACTAAGAATTTCATAGCTAATAGTTTGATTTTCTATATTTAGGGTCCCCTCTTTCACCGTCAATAACTTGAAGATACCATCAATACTTACACTAAGTCATGTATATCAAGTTCAGTTAATAATTCCACTCTTATTGGTGAACCCTCTGATGTAGGTGGACATGCCTTAGTCTTTTTTCTAAAAATGGTTTAACAAAATTCTAAAAGTTTTACAAATAAAGAATTGATGTCTCAATTGCACACTACCAATTTTGTATTAAAGGACAATCTCTCTTGATTGACTCCATTTAAAAAATCTATGTTGCTAATTTTTATGCTAAGACTTGTTCTAATAACATCCAATTGGGAACATGGGATGAGCATTAAGTCAGAGATTAAAAAACTTGAAGAAGAAGTCAAGTAATTCAGGGAGACGATTGGAGAAAACAAGTTAAGTCTAAAGATCTCAGTGAGCTCAGAAGGTAATCTCATAAAGAAAAGAGTTGGAAAAAAACGAGTGGCTAGCTTATAGCAAAATGAAATGGAGCTTTTTTTTAACAAAAAGGAGTTGTAGCCAGCCAAGAACCTCTAAGGAGGATATACTGTAGGGGTGAATCCAAGAATAGCGTTTGCCAGTGAAATTATTCCAAGTGAAGAAGCCAAATAGAATGAGATTTAGGATACCTTTAGCGGCAATTACTGTGTTCATTAGGATTTTTCTTGTGTTTTAAGAACAATTTCCTTTCTATTCTAGGATTATGTTCTTTCTTATGCATAAAAAATTATTCTATGAACATACCTTTACGTTCTTTTTCATATGTTCTAAATGTTAGCTATTGTATTTCTGATCTATTAACCGGCTAAACATTTTCCCACATAGAAGGAATGTGTTTTTTCTTAAGTATCTTCCTAAAACCAATAAAAAAAATGCAGGGCGGGGGAGTAAAATGCCAGGTGGGGGTGGGGTTGGTGGGGAGGTAAATAGGAGTTTTAAAAATTAATTGAGGACTAAAGCTAATCACAAAACATGTATCTCCATCAAATCAATAAACAGGCTCAATCGACATGCTAATTACATAATCTAAAACGATTAGAGAGAAATAAGTAAAGAGATTGAATTGGAGGTACTTGACAATGAGATTAAAATAGTTCGGCTTGAACTACCTTCAAGCCTACATCCACATTTCCAATGAAGTCCTTTTGTAACAGGACTTGAATCCACTGGCAACAATTTTCTTTCAGATCAAGATTAAAACCCTTTCAAACACTTGGTCATACCCCCCACAACAAGCATAGTCTTGAATTTACAATGCTCGTCCAAGACTTGACAACCCAAAGCCTTGATTACAATGATCAATTGTGTGCAAAGAAAACCCTCTTAAAAGAAAATGGCTACAAATAAAACTCTAATAAAATAGAGAGATTAGAGAATTAATGACTTAAAAATGTTCACTCTCAAGAATAGTTGCTCACAAGAATACTCTTTTAATTATACTATATCATGAGATTGAAGTGAGAAAAATTATAATGCTTGAGTTTTGATATTTCTATAATGTATGGAGGCTGAGAGATATGCTTTCCATGATGTATGATGAAATCCAAAACTATTTGTATAGGTTAGATATGAAATATAGCCATCATTGAAAGATCTCGCATGGATTTTAGCAAAACTAGTAATTATTCCCTGGAGCTTACAGTCGAGTGTTATATAATGCAGTCGACTACATTCTTAAGAAAACCAACTATTTTATACTGGGCATAACCTTATTTAGAAAAATTGGATTAGGCGTCCTTTTATTATGTTGGAAAACTAATGAAAAGGTTTACCGAAATATGAAAAGATTAGCTTCAAAAAATATTTTTGAGAAAATAGGAGTAAGCCAAAAAATAAACTAATTTTTACGAAGCACATTTTTTTGAAAGATTATGAACTCACATGCAACACACACTCCAAACCAAGACAGGTTACATAATAGTAAAGCTTAATCATATTGAAAAGGTAACTTAACCCATATATTCTTTGTTACTCTTTGACATTGTACTTAGTGAAGCATTCTTACCATCTTCACCATAGCTTTGCAATTTGGTGACCATCTATCGTACAACGGATCCCTCAAACCTATTAGGATTTTGACCAAATGACTTAAGTTGAACCCTTCTGTTTTCAGACCTAATTATTAATTTCAACTTCCTGATCATGTAACTTGTCAAGAGTATCCAATCTATTTTTATCCAAATCTTCTAACTCAATTGACATCGCTTCATTGTAATCTGATAGCTTATTTTGCATGATTTGACTATTATCTCCATTAGTAAAACTAGGTCATGCCTGAAAGTCAATACATAAGGGGTCAAGTCAGTACTAGTTTTAAAAGATGTTCTAAAAGCCCATAACACTTAAGACACACAAGCGATGTCAATCATTTCGTTTATCTTCAATTGTTAGTTGCAAAGCAAATTACATGTAGGTGAAAATAAAGCTAGCAGCAGCTACGGACGTGGTAGAGGAGATCGTGAAGGCTATAGAGGAGGACGTGGTGCACGTAGTGGATGCGATGCACGAGGACGTGGTAGACAATATTTTGAAAGAGGCCAAACAAGCGATGGCTATCAAGCATATAGTCGTGGTCGAGGATTTAGAAGCAGAGGTCAAGGCGGATTTCAACGATGAGATGATAAATCCCAGTTGAAATGCTATAGTTGCAACAAAGAAATAATTTTGCACCAGCTGAAGAAAAAAAGGTGGAAGATGCTATTTTTCTCACTTACAGAGGAAATGAAGAGTGCAAGAAAAATATTTGGTACCTCGATACTGGTGCCAGCAACCACGTGTGCGGCCGAAAAGAATTGTTCACATATTTGGACGAAACTATCAAAGGACAAGTTACTTTCGAGGACTCGTCAAAGATTCCGGTCAAAGGCAAAGGTAAACTTATGATTACTTTAAAGAATGGAGATAGAAAATTTATATCAGATGTTTATTATGTACCGGCCTTAAAGAGCAATATAATCAGTCTCGGTCAACTCTTAGAAATAGGGTATGATATACACATGAAGGACGGTTCTCTCGTTATCAAAAACAAAGGTAGAGAATTAATTACCGAAGTTGAGATAACAAAGAATCGTCTTTTCACACTCAATATCCGATCAGAAATGATGAAATGCATGAAGTTTGTCATTAAAGATGATTCATGGTTGTGGCATCTAAGATTCGGTCATCTTGGTTTTATTGGTTTAAAGTTGTTATCAAAAACAAAGATGGTGAATAGTCTGCTAGATATTAATGAACCAGATCAGTTGTGTGAAGCTTATGTTAAAGGAAACAGCGCAAACAGAGTTTTGAAGTTGGAAAATCCTGGAGAGCCATAAGGCCACTAGAGATTGTGCACTCGGATATAGCTGGTCCATTTGATATCCCATCACTTGGTGGAAACAGGTACTACGCTTCCAACAGATATATCATCTCGCATGACACAGCTCTCAATATACACAATGATGAGTAGGTACACAATTGATGGCTATATAAAAAAATGAGAAATACATTTCTACCATCTTTGTCAAGTGTCAAGTGTCAACTACCCAATTTTAACATAAAGAAGCCAGTTCAAACATTGAACTCACTTATTTCTATTAAATTAGTGAGCTCCCAGTACAAAATGATGGAGGTAATGGAATTAACCAAAGATTTCCCAGCTAATCATGCTTAAATTTATGTTACTACGGGACAAATCTAATCATATAGTATGAAAGGACACACTTTAGAAACTATCGACTAATCAAGAAAGTTCTGATTTTTTTCCCAGAATTGAAGTCCTTGCATGTTAATTTTTGTAATTCCAAAAGCATTATATCGGAAAATTAAGGTTCACGGGATGAAGAGAGAAACTATCTACTAATTAAAGAAGTTCAAATTTTTCTCCAAAAATTGAAATCCCTACATGTTAACCGTTTAATCTAAAAAAAATTGGATTGGGATAGTTAGGGATACAAGATGAAAAGAGCACGAGAGAACGCAAGAGAGAGAGAGAGAAACACCTGATGAGTGAAATTTAAGAGGTAGACAGAGACATGGGGCTGATTGTTTGGTCTCCATGGCCGGTTGTTCGCCTGAGAGAGAGAGAGGGAGGCTGATTTGCAGCTTGCAACTAGAGTACGTGCCTATCTTTTGAGAAGAAACGTTGTAGCATGTCTACTATAGCTTTAAGCTTCTTTAACTTTAATCCATCTATCCAACTCAACTTCTCAAATGTGTCTTCATGAGTGTGCAAGTATATACCTACTAAGAATACACTCAAAGCACACATTATAATATAATTATTATGTAGTTATCATCAAAACAAGATGTAAGCCTAGGTTATACAACCATAGGGCTAGCAAAGATGTTCCTTAATCTTGCCCCCTCATATAGAGAAAGCACAAAAAATATATATATAAGAAAGAGTCTGTACTTAGCATGCCTTCTGTTGTTCCCATAAGGCAAATATGGAACTTCTGCAGTCATAGTAGAACTATTTGCAGGTGATAATTTTGATGAAAGTTTGTCTAATGAGGTAAAAGACATATTCCAAGGCTATAGGACAGGATTAGAGTGGAATGCCACCAAAAGCTCCAGAGCGGATGAAAGTAAACTCATGGTGACAACATGTCAGAAAAGGACGAAGTGTCTAGAACTCGTCTGAGAAGGAGATGAGTTAGGGAAGAAATTAGGCAAAAGAAACATTCTAACCCCTCTTATGCAATAGGTCAAAGTTCTTCTAGCGCTACAAGGAGTTACCTTAAATCGAACCAAGAATAGACACCCCGCTATTCTGCTCCTCTCCAAACCAGGTGGATTAAGTCGGTAAGCAAGGTATGGCAGACACTGAGTCTAAGAGACCCAGATTCCTATTTCGGGCACATTTTCTTCTGTTGAGGAATTAGTTCTAATCATTAGTCATACGAGAAGGGCTATTACTACTTTCTGATATAGCGGGAGCAAGATGAAACTCCCTTCTCCGGTTGTTGAATGCTTTTCTACCTTATAACTCCTTTTGGGTGGTCTCTTTTACATGACTTACAAGACTTTAGACATGAAATGCAAGCTATCGATGCGGACGAAACTTATTCATCTCCTTGATTGGTTTAGGGTCAGTCCCAGAAGCATTGGAAGAACTTTGACCTTCTGCACAAAAAGGGGTCAGAATATTTCTTTTCCCTAATTGCTTCCCTCACTCTTATACTTCTCAAATTAGCATCAGACACTTAATCCTTTTCAGACATCACCAAGAGTTTTACTTTATGCCTTTTAGAGCTTTTGGTGTCACTTAACTCTAATCATGTCATATAGCCATGGAATATGCCTTTTACGTCATTAGACAAGCTTTTATCAAATTGTCACCTACGCGCTACAGATGGTCCTACTATGGCTGCAGAAGTTCCTTGTTTGCCTTATGGAAACAACATAACAATGCTAAGTTCCAACTCTTTTTTATTTTTCTTTGGTGCTTTCTCCATACGAGGGAAAGGATTAAGGAACAACTTTCTTTTCCCCTTCATGGAATCTGGATAACTTGGTCCTTCTTTTGGAGGTAGCACTTCCTTTGCAACTCTTGATTAAAAGGTAGCAAAGGGGAAAGCACCAAACCCAGTGGATCAAGTCGATGAGCAAGCTATGGTAAACATTGAGGCTAAAGAGACTCAACTTCCTATTTTTGCCATATTTGCTTCTGTTAAAGAATTATCGGTTAATGGTCATACTAGAAGGACTGTCGCTACTTTTTAACATAGCAGGAGCAAGAGGAAACTCCCAACTTCGGTTGCTGTATGATTTTTTTACCTTATGCTCATTTAATTAGTAGTCCTAAATTGAGTGATTTCTTTTACATGATTTTGGAGACAAAATGCAAGCTATCGATGTGGAGGAAACTCATTCGTGTCCTAGATTAGCTGTTGATCCCAACAAATCACCTAGGCCTATCAATATGGTAAGAATCTTGGAACTGACTGGCATTTCCTTTATTTCTCTCTTCTTATATTTTTCTTAACTTTCCATCCCATATAGGATTCTATCCCTCCTATTAATGTACTTTCCATCGTTGTTTTAAAATCAAGCACATCTCTTACTCGTGTAATTGTGGTAAGTTTACTTCAACTATGCAACTTTGCCAACTACGAATTTCATAGCTAACAGTTTGATTTTCTATATTTAGGGCCCCTCTTTCACCGTCAATAACTTGAAGATACCATCAATACTTACACTAAGTCGTGTATATCAGGTTCAGTTAATAATTCCACTCTTGTTGGTGAACCCTCTGATGTAGGTGGACATGCCTTAGTCTTTTTTCTAAAAATGATTTAACAAAATTCTAAAAGTTTTACAGATAAAGAATTGATGTCTCAATTGCACACTACCATTTCTGTATTAAAGGACAATCTCTCTTGATTGACTCCATTTAAAACATCTATGTTGCTAATCTTTATGCTAAGACTTGTTCTAATAACATCCAATTGGGAACATGGAATGAGCATTAAGTCAGAGATTAAAAAACTTGAAGAAGAAGTCAAGCAATTCAGGGAAAAGATTAGATAAAAGAAGTTAAGTCTAAAGATCTCAGTGAGCTCAGAAGGTAATCTCAGAAAGAAAAGAGTTGGAAAAAAACGAGTGGCTCGCTTATAGCATAATGAAATGGAGCTTTTTTTTTTAACAAAAAGGGGTTGTAGCCAGCCAAGAACCTCTAAGGAGGATATATTGTAGGCGTGAATCCAAGAATAGCTTTTGCCAGTGAAACTATTCCGAGTGAAGAAGCCAAATAGAATGAGATTTAGGATGCCTTTAGCGGCAATTACTGTGTTCATTAGGCTTTTCTTGTGTTTTAAGAACAATTTCCTTTCTATTCTAGGATTATGTTCTTTCTTATGCATAAAAATTTATTCTATGAACATACCTTTACGTTCTTTTTCATATGTTCTAAATGTTAGCTATTGTATTTCTGATCTATTAACTGGCTAAACATTTTCCCACATAGAAGGAATGTGTATTTTCTTAAGTATCGTCCTAAAACCAATAAAAAAATGTGGGCTAGGGGAGTAAAATGCCGGGTGGGGGTGGGGTTGGTGGGGAGGTAAATAGGGGTTTTAAAAATTAATTGGGGTCTAAAGCTAATCACAAAACATGTATCTCCATCAAATCAATAAACAGGCTCAATCGGCATGCTAACTACATAATCTAAAACGATTAGAGAGATCTAAGTAAAGAGATTGAATTGGAGGTACTTGACAATGAGATTAAAATGATTCGGCTTGAACTACCTTCAAGCCTACATCCACCTTTTCAATGAAGTCCCTTGTAACAAGACTGGAATCCACCGGCAACAATTTTCTTTCAGATCAAGATTAAAACCCTTTCAAACACTTGGTCATACCCCCCACAGCAAGCACAATTTTGAATTCACAATGCTCATCCAAGATTTGATCACCCAAAGCCTTGATTACTGCGACACCCTCAACCCAGGTGACGTCACCAGGTTGAGTTATCGACCATAATTACACTTAAAACCCTGTGTTGAAATACAGAGCAACTACATCCTCTTACTCATACATCATGAATAGACGCTCCAAAATGCGTCCTTACAAAAATTTTCCTTACAAACATACATCATACTACAGCGGAAGACTTTCAAATCTCTAAACACACAAATCGTTACAACCTAATATACGACTGTAGTCGTGTGACCCTTATCAACCTATCTCGCAGTTCAAACTTTATCTCACCATTTTCAGCTTGTCTTACCTCATAAAACTTATCCCCTTGCTTAACTCTTCTAGCTTGTTTCTCTTCCCTTCTCTAGAGGGTTCTCTTTTATCAACCTTATAGCCTGCACAATACAACATAAGGAATGAGCGCAAATCGTCCAGTAAAGACAACACGAGGAATATTGTGTACAAATGATTCAAAAGACTCGGAGGAATAATAAACATCTCAACGATAGCAATGAATCAAGAGTAGTCAATAAATTTTCGACATCAGCATAATTGTCAAACGATAAATTTTCTTTCGTTAGACTGAGCGGCTTTAAGGCCCAACAGAACAGCATTACTGCCACCTCCTCATGGACTGGACTGACTGACTGACTATGCAAGTGAATACTAAAATAGGAAATTGAAAGATAAACATCAACAAAATACAAGTCATTAACATCATTAACATCAAAAGAAAATCATATGCAATGCAACTCAGACACGACAGACTAGACTCGACCAGACATGACAGACTCGACTCGCGCGCTCTACATCCTCTTTGCCAGTGATCATGTTTCACAGGCCATCCTCCTCATATTGATGTCCCATCTCATGGGATGTTCATCTCAGTCTCAAGTAAATAAAAGAGACATTGTCAACAAGCAGGGAACTCATTTAGAGTGCTTTCCCTAACCGCGTTACAGCCAAGCCACAAGACATCATCAACGGGGCAGACTAAGGGGAAATTTATTCCACCTTATGTCCTCAACAATACAGCTCAACAAGGAATACCGGATCAGAACATCAATCGGTGTTCAGACCCAACAACATGAATTTAACGTGACATCATCAACAGGGCGGACTTGGGAAAAGATTACCGCAAGCCCTCAACAACATTCTTACATAAGAGAAATGTCGACTACCAATAAGTGTCGACATTTCACAACAACGCGCAACGACCTCAACAACATCA
Organism: Escallonia herrerae; assembly: GCA_033070095.1. Lineage (NCBI taxonomy): Eukaryota > Viridiplantae > Streptophyta > Magnoliopsida > Escalloniales > Escalloniaceae > Escallonia > Escallonia herrerae. Next base: position 87,359 of record JAVXUP010000851.1, read on the forward strand.
TGATCAACGACATGGCGGACTCGGGAGAAGTTTGCCACAAGTCCTCAATGGTGTTCTCAGAGAGAAGAGATATCGGCTATCAATAACCGCCGACATCTCACAACAGTCACACGATAACCCCTACGCAACATCATCATCAACTTTAGGTATGCTAATCAAATCGAACCATAGCATACAAGGACACCCATCATCCTCGTTAAATTCTATCAACAGGGCGGACTAAGGGAATTTCTTCTACCCTAAGTCCTCAACAGCACAATTTAAATATGCGTATACCGGTCACAATGACTACCGGTGACCAATCATAACAACAAGAATTTAACAACATGTCATCAACATGGCATGCTAATCGAACAATGAATTAGCATATGAGAACCGCATTATCCTTACATCATTGGCTTATAGCCGAAGCAACTCGCAACTTCAGATCGCAACAAGCTGCGCCACCTAGTCAAATAATACTCTGCTCGTTAGACATCATTCAACATATACGCACTCCTTATTCTACCCCTTCCCACTTAACCGTTCATAGCGTCTTATGACAACTTGTTAATCCGATCTGATAACCGGATCCCTAATCTAGCCTTATCGACTTATTATCGATAACAATCCTCATTTTAGACATACTACCACTATTCCTTACTTCCCACCCCTCCGAACGCTAAATTATGAGCGTCCTCAAAAATTTAGCGCCAACATGGAAAATTACCAAAATACCCCCTGATGGCCGCTACATCACCAACACCCCAAAACCGCTTTAAAACTACTTTTTAGATGTAATGCATCATTTATAGACCAAATATTCCCTCAAAAAAATTTTAAAGGGAAAATTACCAAAACACCCCCTGGCGGCCATCGCCCCAACAAACGTCTCAAAACGACTTTAAAATAACTTTTCAACTGTCTTACATCCCTTTCCGGACTAACAAGTCCTTTGAAGCATTTTATAGGAAAACTTTACCAAAATACCCCCTCTGGCGGCAAATTACCAAAATACCCCCGGGATTCACTATCATCGCAACGTCCCGAATCAGCTTCGAAACAATCTTTTAGGTGTTTTACAACCCTTTCCGGACTAAAAAGTCCTTTGAAAACTTTACCGGTAAAATTACCAAAATACCCCTTTCCGAGTGGCAAATTACCAAAATGCCACTGAGGGTTCCCGGCCTCAGAAATATCTCAAAAGTGCTTCAAAATGATATTTTAAGCCTCCAGCATTCATTCTTGAGCTAAAAAGTATTTTATAAAATTTTTGCCCAAAAATTTCGAACCGGTGTCCGGACCGAGCGCTTAACAGCCCGTTCGACCAAAAATACCTAACGACTTCAGAATGACCCGAAAACTTGGAAAATATAACTTCTCAGCATCATAGAGTCCTCATAAAAATTTTGCGCAAAACCGCCATCGTTTGATATTTTAAATTTCACCATAAAGTTTCAAACTTCCCACATCCGTTCACCTCCTTCCCGATCTCGGAAAAATCTAAAAATTTTCCACAATACAGGTATCCTAAAAATAACTAGGGTCTCATTTTTTTACTTTGGCTAAATCTGACTCTAACTATTTTTAAAAATTCACGAAAGAAATTGCCTAAAATAATCCTATCTTTAGCGACCATTACGAGTACTGTTCAAATCAAAGGCACACACTATTGCACCTTTTTCCACACGCACTTCCTTCTTCCTTCAGCTATGAGACATGGCTGTCCAACTTACTTCTACACCCATGAATTCGTCTAAAATCATCAAAAAATCACCTACGTGAATAACTCATAACATCTAATTACACCATTTAAATTCATTATCACCTCCCTCAACCCACGAATCATCAAAATGCACACACACCCGAAACAAGAACACACACCCACACAGCCACGGAACACACACAGTCAACACCCAAACACACTAAACACCCTGAAATCCTTTAAAAACTCATCCAAACTCCATTTTTTTCCTCTGATTTTGGTTTTCCCTCGAGCCTCATCGTCCTCTGTTCTGGGTTTTCCTTCTCCCTGCTTCTTCTTCTATTTTGTTCCTTCTTTCCCGAAAGGGAAAGTTTCTTCTTCTATTTTGCCCTTTCTTTCCTGAAAGGGAGAGTTTCCTCTTTTTTTTTTCCTAATATTTATCTATACCTTAGTTTATACTTTTATTTCATGAGTCATCAAATAGTCAAGGATGAGGTTGCACTATCTTGTGACCAATTTTACAAATTTGCACAATAGCCCTCCAAATTTCCATATTCGCAAAATAGCCCCGCAACTTTCAAAAATTACACTTTGACACCACAACTTTGGAAAAAATCGCACTTTAACCCTAAAATCACCCTAACGCTCCATGTAGCCCCTTAACACCTTATTATCATCAAAAGGATGCTACTTAATAAAGATATGCATCCCATTCATCACATTTTCTAAAATTACATTGCCACTTAACTTTCCAAAATTTCATTTTAACCCCCCCCCCCCCCCCCCAAAAAAAAAACCACACTAACCCCTTATTTAGCTACCTAACACTTAATCATCATCAATATATTGCTACTTAATAAAAATAACACCCCCCCTAATTAATCAAACTCACGGTTAGATTAATTTTCGGTATTTTCGGGGTATTACAATTACAATTTTGTACAATGATCAATTGTGTGCAAAGGAAACCCTCTTAAAAAGAAATGGCTACAAATAAAGCTCTAATAAAATAGAGAGATTAGAGAATTAATGATTTAAAAAATGTTCATTCTCAAGAATAGTTGCTCACAAGAATACTCTTTTAATCATACTATATCATGAGATTGAAGTGAGAAAAATTATAATGCTTGAGTTTTGATATTTCTATAATGTATGGAGGCTGAGAGATGCTTTCCATGATGTATGATGAAATCCAAAACTATTTGTATAGGTTAGATATGAAATATAGCCATCATTGAAAGATCTCCCATGGATTTTAGCAAAACTAGTAATTATTCCCTGGAGCTTACAGTCGAGTGTTATATAATGCAGTCGACTACATTCTTAAGAAAACCAACTTTTTTATACTGGGCATAACCTTATTTAGAAAAATTGGATTTAGGCTTCCTTTTATTATGTTGGAAAACTAATGAAAAGGTTTATCAAAATATGAAAAGATTAGCTTCAAAAAATATTTTTGAGAAAATACGAGTTAGCCAAAAAATAAACCAATTTTTACGAAGCACGTTTTTTTGAAAGATTATGAACTCACATGCAACACACACTCCAAACCAAGACTGGTTACATAATAGTAAAGTTCAATCATAATAAAAAGTAACTTAACCCATATATTCTTTGTTACTCTTTGACATTGTACTTAATGAAGCGTTCTTACCATCTTCACCATAGCTTTGCAATTTGGTGACCATCTATCGTACAACGGATCCCTTAAACCTATTAGGATTTTGACCAAATGACTTAAGTTGAACTCTTCTGTTTTCAGACCTAACTATTAATTTCAACTTCCTGATCATGTAACTTGTCAAGAACATCCAATCTATTTTTATCCAAATCTTCTAACTCAATTGCTATCGCTTCATTGTAACCTGATAGCTTATTTTGCATGATTAGACTATTGTCTCCATTAGTAAAACTATGTCATGCCTGAAAGTCAAAACATAAGGGGTCAAGTCGGTACTAGTTTTAAAAGATGTTCTAAAAGCCCATAGCACTTAAGACACACAAGCGATGTCAATCATTTCGTTTATCTTCAATTGTTAGTTGCTTCTACCTGCCCATTTGCTTGGGCATAATATGGAGTTAAATTCAAAATTGAGTCCATATTCATAGGCAAAATCAATAATTTGCTCCTAGTAAAAACTGATCTGTAATTATTATAGGTAACCCAAAATTATGGATTATTCTCCTTAATAAAACTTACCACATTCTTGACTCATTGATCTCATTAGTTTAGCTTTTGTCCATTTGGTAAAATAATATGTCACTACTGTTATGAGGTCATGTTTCCAAATTGAATGAGGATGAATTTGTCTAATCACATCTATTGCCTAGTCACGAAATGACCGAGGCTTAACTATCGATTGCAATTCAATACAATGCATTTTATAATTTTTTACATATCTTTAGCAAGCCTGTCAATCTTTAGCACACCTTATATAATCGCAATTATCGTTTGCCAATAGTTACCATGTCTCATGATCAATCACCTGATCTTTACATCAGACTGATAGATACCTTCATGTATTTCACCCTTTACTTGCATAATTTCATGATTACGAAAGTGCTAAGGTGGTGGATGTGCGGTATGTTAGTGGAAAGGCGAAATAAGAGTTAGAGACAAGGGAGGATTAAGAAAATTAAGCGGAAGAAGTTAGGAAAAAGAGTTGCTGACAAAAGGGAAAAAGTCGAGAAAAACCTAAAATAATAATTTTCTAATATAGAAAGAACCAACTTAGTGTGGGACATCTTAGGGGTGAAAATTAAATCGGTCAAACTAAATCAATTTAATCCGAACAGTCTAAAGATCTTAATAGTTTGGTTTCAGATTTTTCAAACCGACCTTGGTTCGGTTTGGTTCACGGTTCATATTTTTTAAACCGATTCTAAACCGAACCGAACCGACCTATGATATGTTAATGTATTTTTAGTAATATATTTAAGTGATAATTACAAATATAGGGTACTAAGCAAACTTAAATAAACAAATCTTGAAAGTTAAAAGAAATAAAAATATTAACAACACTTAGAACAAAAAAATGTTGTGACCAATATTTGGTTTATATTTACTCATTCTTTCTCATTCATCAATGGGAACTTATATATCAAATGAAATAAGATTATATGCAATTTAGAAAAAAACTATAACTTCAGTTAATAGTGTGCAAAAAAAAAGTCTTTAAGTGGGCAAACCGATTCAAACCGACTAAGCCGAACCGTTTAAACCGACCAAACCGAACCGTCCAAATCGATGGTGTTTGGTTTGGTACGGTTCACAAATTTTCAAACCGAAGAGTAACGATTCGGTTTGCGGTTTGACCCCCAAACCGACCATGCTCACCCCTAGGACATTTAATGAAAAAGCTTATTTTGATCTCTTATATGCTATTATATTGCCTTTTTCGGCTAAAATATAATAATTATTACTAAAATATATCCTTTTTCGGCTAAAAGATAATAATTATCACTAAACTACTATTACCATTTGGATCTCTCCCAAAATTAAATCCTGGTTCCGTCTCATACTGCAGTAATTAATCCCCCTGTAAATTAAATCCTTTACAATCTTAAGGTCAAAGTTGCATTCACAATACCATACGTACATGAGCAACAAATCCATGAGTTAATCCAACTCAAGATCCAATTGAAGATGATGGCTTTAACTTTCATACAGTCACCCAAAGGGAGAAACCCCGGTGGCCACACCGTAAATCAGAATATACTCTAGAACATCATTTTTCTAACATCATTTTTCTAATACAATACACCAAAAATGAAAAGGGGGATGAATTTATAGTTAATAAATTCACTATATACATATACGTATGTACATATAGATGAATATCAATATACACATATATAAACACAAAAATAGGAGCCGATCAAACTTCACCGCCGACAACTTAGCTCAAGTTTTATATACACACACGCACGTACGCGCCGCTAATATATACACATATATACATGTGTATAGATGTATGTATATGTGTGTGTATGGGATGTGATGCATTGCTTGCGGTAGCAATTGATAAGTTGCAAGAGCGATCTCGTCGCGATGGACGAACCAGATCTAACTTTTCTTAAATAAAAAAAATTTCGTTGTCTGCTACATTATCTAGCGGACGGTGATTTTGACCAAAATGTTTGTGTTGGAGAATAACTAACATTTGCATAACCAACCCTATACACATAAAACATAAGAGACACACATATGTAATTGGACACAAATATAATATCCAGTCTTAAAGCCAAAAATAGGAAAGCTAAAAGAAAAATTTTATCATGTCTAGTTTTAATCTTGTTGGTTTGTTGAACCATTTTATCAAATTCCATTGCCTAATTAAAAGGCTGAACCAATTATTAGTAAGACAACATAAAAGTAAAATTCATCTATCTTCAGAGAAAATTGTTACAATCTAATGGTCATTTGAGAAAATTTAATAATTCTACTTATGTCATAAGATCTTATCATCAAGATATTGCATATCCTAATCTATATAAAACATCAAGTTGTGGATGACAATGAACATATATACTTTTTATTATTGTTAAATTTTATAAAAAATGAGAGAAACAACTACGCATTAATTGTAGTATTTATTAATAGTGAAATAAATGGATTTGTTAGAAGAATTTAGATTCAAAGCATGTTAATTATGTTTAAATGGAAAAAAAGTGATTTTTAAATGTAACAAGGATATTGTGGTCCAAAAAATAATTTTCAAGGATCGACACTTTTATATATAGTACTAGTAGAGTTTACGTGCATTGCACGTAGACATCTATCTTTATTACGATAAATATAATTATTTAAATGAAGCAATTTTTACCTTTACATCTCATTTTGATAATTAAATCACAAACATTGTATGTATGATATCAACTAAGACCAATACACTACCAACGCGTCAATTGCAAAATTATAATCTCAAAGTTTCAGCTGACTAACTAATGCCCGCAATTATCGCGACTTATGGATATAAAAATGTCTAATAGCTCCCATTCAGGTATATATGCCTTGAAAAGATCAATCAATATAAATAATTATATGTTACAATGTGCTAAATCAAATATATGAATAATTTTTGAATTGTTTGAAAGTAATTCTCAAGTAATGACATCTCAATGTTCAATTTTTTTTATGGCTTGCCCCACAATGCTCATTGCTCTAAAGCCATACTTATACCTTTTTTCGATACTTTTCATCTTTGATTTCCTTCATCTTTCTCCCCCCCCCCCCCCCCCCCCCCCCGCGTCTTAATGAGGAAATTGCCTTCCTGTGTATAACACCAACCTTGTGAGACTTTTCATGTGGTAACATTATTGAAGAAAGATATTTATGTTGAAGTAACAATCTACCCTTTTCATGGATTTTATGAGCTTTAATTTGGCACATTCCACCACTTGATTTTTGTCAATATCCATGTTTGTATAAGGCATTTTTCTTCTAGTGCGACCACACGGGAACCCATAAGAAAATGTTTAACATCATTCTTCATTTCCTTCCCCCTTGGATGATGACAATAACCAAATAACAAAAGCTGTAACTTCAAAGAAGCAAGCAATGGAATTCCTTAATTCAAGACATGTTTATATATTACATAAGTGATTGAAGGAGAATTAATTTAAGCTATACTTCTCAATCAACTAATAAAAAACAATACATAACAGGAAAAATGAAAGTAAAAAAGTCCTGGAAGGGAAATTCATGTCATCTTGCATTATTCAATATAGATGGATTAGATTCTGCATGAATTCGAGACTTTAAAGTCAAACCAACTTGAATCAGATTTGTAGATCCCATGACTCTAATATACCACCTAAAATCAAGCTGACAATTGCTCATAATTTTTCTAACCTTTTATCGATACAAACAATTGTGAAGATAGGTAGAAGTATCTATAAACAGAACTTCTGGACAAATATTTTAAATAAAAAGGAAAAATGTGAAAATTTGTAATATTTATTCGAGAAATGAATTAAGAGCAAATCAAGACCTAAAGTAAACCCTATAACTCGGATGCCTCTATCGTACTCCCGGATTCTTAAGAATAAATAGAGTCAGATTATAGATCTAGCCTAGATTATTGCTTCAACTAAATGGAGCCATACATAGTTCATGTGCAATATTATACACTATTTACCTATTTGTGAATATAAAAAGGTGACGTTACTGTTAAACCTAAATAAAGCACCTTCAATGAATTAAACTTAGATGAATATTCAGAGTAACACAACCCTCTAAATTCGATGATGAGGTATAAATATTTTGTGGACACCTAATAAATTAGGATTGGAATGACATTTTAATTATCTCTCCGTACAAAAAGTTGTTTGTCGATTTGATGACAATGACGGTCATCATTCTTTTTAAGTAAAAACACTTAACTTAGAAAATAAAAAAAAACAAAGGAGTAACTGAGCAAAGTAGTTAAACCGCCCGATCCTTTTATGGCGAAAGTGCTTTGCACTCTACCTTAAATCATTGCATTTAGTCTACACTTAAAGGTATAAAGTTCAACGTAAATTAATATTTATCTTTTTGTTAGCATCCTTATAACCGTGGTTTTCGACCTTAGCTTTCAATCATTTTTACTCATTTTTGCTATTTATATCTTTTACTTTCCAACTTAATGAACCCAATAATTATTGTAAATGTATCACAATCGTCCTTACTCACCTTATTTTATAAAATATTTTTTATAGTTAATTTGAGAAAGATGTTACTATAGGATTAGTATCTAACACATTTACTCTTTAAGGAATAGTTGCAACAAAAAGTTAGTAACTTGTAACCCACAAAACATAAAAAGAAATGCGTATCTATTTGCAAATACAAGCCCACTTTTTAGAGCTAATATTGTTATTAGGAATATTCTAGTTAAAAGAAAAAGAATTTTGACCGCAGAGTAAACAACAACCATGCCCAAATCCTATTACTATAATCTTTTGTTGCCTAGAGTGCTTTAGTGGTATTCTTTTAACCGCTCCTATTACCCGTTATCGACAAGTGACAAATCATTTAATCCCTTACTCTATGGTAATTAATGTAATGTGTAGTTATTGGAAGATGCAGTACCAAAAGAAAAAATAAATAAGAGGAAAAAAAAGCACGGATTCATATCATTGAAATTAATTTAACTCGTTTTCTTCTATTTCTGGCAACATTAAAAGTGATATACAGAAGAATTTTCATTAGTATAAAATAATTTTTGATTGCAAACACGCAGACTGTCCGTTCATGTAGTATTCAGTTAGGTATTATATAAACCGATAATGATAGTATACACTAAAGATAAGAAGTGAAATCATAATAACATGCTCCAGTTAAAAGCAGATTGTAGTATTTTCTTGTAGTGAAAGCAGAATGTACTTGACAAGTGTTCATTAACATATTGTGGGATGCCTATACAAAGGAAATGATATCATCTACGTTAATTTTTATTTTTAAGATGATTTTAGAGAAGCAGGTGGAGTCACCCTTAGTTAGAAGCATGTGTCGATAGTTAGTCAATAAGTAAAGCAAAGGAATATTTTTAGATTTTATTAGGGCGTAATAATTCACAACATAATCTTCAATCCTAGCCACTGCTACTGCACTATAAGAATATGGTGAGAGTATTCCATAAGAATCAAAGTAAGAAAATGAACGTTAAAAAGAAACATATATATTTTTTCATTACTATTAAGTTTTATGAAAAATGAAAAAGGCATTTAGTATTAGTTGTAACACTTATGAGTAGTAAAAAAATAAATTTGTTCGAATGGTCTAGATTCAAGGTATGTTAATTATGTCTTGAATGACGATGAAGTAATTTTTGAAAATGAGAAGGATATTGTGGTCCAAAAAATAATTTACAAGGATTCACACTTTTATATGTATATATATATATATATATATATATATATATATATATATATATATATATATATATATATATATATGCTCGCGCAGGCAACTTTCGCACAGTTACCCGCTTGATCTGGCCGTCCATCTGGCTCGATGGACTGGCCAGATTTTGTCGCCACTACATAATATAGCGGACGACAAAATATCGTCCGCTACAGACGACGAAAAACTGGCCTTCTACGCACGCGATCTGACCGTCCACATCTCGCTCGTGGACGGTTAGATCGAGCAGACAACTGGTAGAAGTTGTTCGTGCGAGAAATGGATCATGACCCATATATATATATATATATATATATATATATATATATATATATATATATATATATATATATATATATATATATATGAGCTGATCCGTTGAGAGCGCTAGCAAAATGAGATATTTTGCAAGCGCGATCTGACCGTCTATCCTGAGAGATGGACGGCCCCAATCGTGCCCTTTTCGAATACTGTCAGTCGTCCGCAACACTATGTTACGGACGGACTTTTTTACTTTTTTGCCCCGTCTGCTACACTGTTTCCCGGACAGCATTCAAGTTTTACTTTTTTTTAAAGTACGTCTGCTACATTATGTAGCGGACTACTTTTTTGACAAAAAATACCCTCTAGCTTCCGTCCGCTACATTATGTAGCGGACGAATCTTATGACTTTTTCCTCTTTCTCTCTCCTTTTCCTCATTTAATGTTCTGACATTTTTCCTTTCTTTCTCCTCTCTCTCATCATTTTTTTCTCTTTCTCTCCCTTCTTTAATTAACTCTCTGACTCTCTCTCTCTCTCGTCCATGCCAGAAACCGAAGGGAAGAGGAAGCCTCTTGACGCCCGAAGAACCCCTTGTGCGAAGTAGCTGCCGTTAGGAGGAGCAGCAGCGGCTGTTGGACCTCGTGGTTGATCAGGCGAATCAGCGTTGGCGGCGGCAGCGGTGGTATTGCTAGTCATGCTTTGGAGCTGTCGCAAGCGGGGTAGGAGAGAGCAGTAGAGCTCAGCTAATAGCACCAGGACCAAGCCTAACACCATCTCGTCCACCTAGAACAGCGACCGCGGGATGGACACCATCTTGTCCACCTAGAACAGCTCCGCTTCCGGCGATGACAGAGGAAGGAAGCAATCCACCTACTGTGGCAACCCCATTTTGGGTGGTAAAACTGAGACCCAATTGAAACCCAATTGAAATTTTGAGACTTAATTCTTCATCTGCTCTCTACCTCTCTTTGTTTAGATTAGTTATTTATCTTGCATAGAGATTTGGGTTGGTGGAGGTTTGAATGGTGGTGGTTCGGGGAGGCAGAGGTTCAGTGGCGGTGGCCAAATGGTGGTGGTTATGGGTTCATTTGAGTTTAATTTTTGTTGTGGTTGTGGGTTCATATGAGTTTCTGGTTTTCTTGTAAGGAATTTTTGGTGATGCACTTCCTTTTTTAATTCCTACGGAGACTTTTACAGGTTCAGCACTTCAAAGGGTTGTTGTTTGTCCAAGAAACAAGTAGAAAGATGCAAAAAAGATTCTTTAGTGCTTATCATCACTTGACAAAAAAAGAGCCCAGTAAAGAGCCCCAATCCAACTCACGAAAAATCAACAACGCATTGCCCAAAACAAAAACAAAAATACAGGAAGAAATACAAGATCGGCAACAAATATAGTACAGCTTGTTATTGATGGACTTGAACGGGTTCTGTCCGACAGAGCTGCAGGTGGCCGGACACACTCTTTCTCTCTACTCTGTGTGTGAAGTGAAGCAGGATAAACATGAAAGAGAGGGGGGAGGATGAGAGAGAAAATAAAAAGTGGTGAGAGAAAGAGAAAGGAGATAGAATATTTATGAGAAAGAGAAAGAGACATGAGCATTGACGAGGGAAGAGAGAGAGAAATAGAAACATGTTAGACAAACATGTTAGACAAATAATGTGAGAAATGAGAGAGAAAGGGGAAAAAAGCACTGCCTACTCTTCCTCTACATAATGTAGCGGACGAGAGCTGAAGGGTATATTTGTCAAAAAATTGTCCGATATATAATGTAGCGGACGCACTTTAAAAAAACGTAAAAAAAAGATCTAAGGGACAGGACCTGACAGGTGTCAGCCTAGGGGATGTCCGCTACACTGTATAGCAGATGCCTTTTTGCTGTCGCGTGTCAGGACTTGAATGTTGTCCGGGATACAGTGTAACGGACGGGGCGGAGGGGCAAAAAGGTAAAAAAGTCCGTCCGCGACACTATGTCGCCGACGACTGACAGTATTCGAAAAGGGCGAGATCTGGGCCGTCCATCTTTCAGGATGGACGGTCAGATCGCGCTTGCAAAATATCCCATTTTGCTAGCGCTCTCAACGGATTAGCTCCCTATATATATATATATATATATATATATATATATATATATATATATATATATATATATATAGGGAGCTGATCCATTGATAGCGCTAGCAAAATGGTTAAGTTGCTAGCGCGATCTGGACCGTCCGTCCTGAAAGATGGACGGTCCAGATCGCGCCTTTTTCGAAAACTATCAGTCGTCCGCGACATTATATCGCGGACGAATTTTTTTACCTTTTTGCCCCTCCACCCGTCCGCTACATTGTATCGCGGACGACTGACAGGCCCTGACGCATGTCAAAAAAAAGTAATCCGCGACACAATATTGCGGACGACATTTTTTACCTTTTTGCCCCTCCATGCCGTCCGCGACATAGTATCACGGACGAATGACAGGCCCACACATGTGTGGTATGACTTTTCTGTGTCATTAATGTGTCCGCAAGGGAGGGAAAAAGAGAAGACTAGTCCGCTACATAATGTAGCGGACTAGTCTTCTTTTTTTCCCTCCCTTCTCTCATTCTGACTTCTTCTTTTTCTCTCTCTTCTTACTTTGATCCTGATGAACAAATCTTCATGAAGTTCGTTGGCAACAGATTGCCATTGGTAAAAAAGACTCCAAAACGAGCACACTTAATTAGCACTTCCACCTGCAGGCTGGAACCATTCATGAAATTGGCTAGCAACAGATTGTCATTTTGTTCTAGGGTCTTCAACCTCCTCCATTTCTATCACCCTTCCACCGTCTTGAAGGAGCTCATCCAGAAGAGAGAAGATAAGAGATGAGGGGGAAAGAGAAAATAAAAGTTGGTTGTCTTTTTTCAAGAGCTCTGACAACACAGATGTCTCTTTTCGAGAAAGTAAAATAGTCCGCTACATAATGTAGCGGACGGTATTTTTGTTAAAAACGTCCGCTACATTATGTAGCGGACGAACTTAAAAAAAACGTAAAAGAAGATTTGGACCGTCCGCGATACAATGTAGCGGACGGGTGGAGGGGCAAAAAGGTAAAAAAATCCGTCCGCGACATAGTGTCGCGGACGACTGACAGTTTTCGAAAAAGGCGCGATCTGGACCGTCCATCTTTCAGGATGGACGGCCCAGATCGCGCTAGCAAATACTCCATTTTGCTAGCGCTATCAATGGATCAGCTCCCATATATATATATATATATATATATATATATATATATATATATATATATATATATATATATATATATATATATATGGAGCTGATCCATTGCTAGCGCTAACAACTTGGTTAAGTTGCTAGCGCGATCTGGACCGTCCACGCGCGATCTGTGGACGGTCCAGATCTATTTTTCGCGCTTTTTTTAAGTCCGTCCACTACATTATGTAGCGGACGTTTCTTTTGACAAATATACCCTTCACCAAATTTTGACTATTCAACAAAAGCGTGGGTCCGCTACATAATGTAGCGGACATATATATAGAAAAGACAGACAAGCCCATTCCATTTCACTTATCTCTCTCTCTTCCCCTCTCCCCCCTATATGCTTTGAAGTACGACTGAAGATAGCTCCGCTTCGCAGCTTTGCTGTGGCGGTCGATGCCTCCTCAGCAACATCACAGGCCATGCTCAGGCCACCTCGGTGACTCTGCAAGCCCCGATCGCAGCCTCCTGGGCGACTCCGCAAGCCGCGGTCACTGGCCTCCTCGGCGGCGCGACATCATAGATCAGTTTCTTTCTAATTCAATTAGTATTTTCTCCTGATTTTTCTCTAATCAGATCTGTTTAATTAGTATTTTCTCTTGCGTGAAGCTTTGGATGGTGATGGTTGGGGCGGTGGTGGGTAGGTTTGTTTGGTGGATCGATGGGTGAGGTAGTGGAGGTGTTCGGTGGTGGTGACCTTGGCAAAAATGGTGGAAAATGGGTGAGATGGTGGAGGTGGTCCAGATCTGTTACTTTCCAATAAGGATAAGGTTTAGCCTTTTGAAAGTGATGCATATGTTACTTTCCACTTTTTTCTCTCCCAGTAATGAAAGGTCTCAAGTCGAATGAACGGATGCTTCTCGCTCCCGGGTAAAGTTGGAATCTGAATAATCACCAGGATCTGATACGTGAACTTGGAATCTGAATAATCACCAACGAAATAAAAAGCAATATGACAACCCAGCAATCAGTTTTCTACCGTCCGCTACATTATGTAGCAGATGGGCATAAGGGTATATTTGTCAAAAGAAATGTCCGCTACATAATGTAGCGGACGAACTTAAAAAAAGATCGAAAAATAGATCTGGACCGTCCACAGATTGCGCGTGGACGGTCCAGATCGCGCTAGCAACTTAACCAAGTTGCTAGCGCGAGCAATGGATCAGCTCCCATATATATATATATATATATATATATATATATATATATATATATATATATATATATATATATATATATATATATATATATATATATATATATATATATATATGGGTCGTGATCTATTGATAGCGCTAGCAAGTTGCTAGCGCTGTTTTGCCGTCCGCAACATAATGTAGCGGACGGTAAATTATCGTCCGCTACATTATGTTGCGGACGGTGAAAAAAAGTGCTGTTGTGGCGCGCGATCTGACCGTCTATTCTCGCCCGTGGACGGCCAGATCGCGCTAGCAACTTGGGTTAAGTTGTTAGCGCTACCAATGGATCACGACCCACACACATGTGTGGGTCGTGATCCATTGGTAGCGCTAACAACTTAACCCAAGTTGCTAGCGCGATCTGGCCGTCCACGGGCGAGAATATATATATATATATATATATATATATATATATATATATATACACACACACACACAGACACACGCGCATCCACGATAAGAAGATCAAATGTTTTATCGCCCCTCTTCTCTCTCTGTCTCTCTCGCTGTTCTTTCTCTCTTACCGAGGTGACCATTGCTGTACAACAAAAGAGTAAGAAATTATAAAAAGACCATCTTCCTTTGGTTACTTTCAGCCGTTGATCCGCTTCATCATTATCGTTTTCAGCTGAGATCTCTGATCCTCACTCATTCCTGTAATCTCTCTCGTACAGTTAAAACACACCATTTAGATGTGTGTTATGTAAGATGAGTTTTCTTAAATCTACAGTAAAGATATTCTCCATACAAGGATTTTGGTTTAATGGATCATGATTTATCATAGATTTCTTGCCTGGAACGGTAGGTATATGTCATGTATATGTATGTTGTGTGTGTTTTGATGGTTGTATTTATACTATGTTGCTAAAGATGGTGCTAGATTTTGGTAAAGATTTGGTGATTATGTATGTGGGTCAATGGGTTTACTCTGGGTGCTTAAATTCATACAATCTTATTATGTTTCTTGCTGTAATTATTTTCAGATCTTGTGGCGATATGGCTATTACCGTTCTTTTTTTCTTCTCATTTATTTATTCTTTTAATCTTGAGTCTTGGGAGTTGGGGTTATCTGTTCTTCTGCTGAACCGTTCCTTAAGCATTGCCTGGTTGAGTTGTTGCCTGCATTTTATATATGGTTCATGCTTGAACTTGCGCTTGAGACTGTGTGTGTGTGTGTGTTTCTTGGGATGTTCATCATTGATGTGTTGGGTATCTTTTGTGCAGCAAGCAAGATGGTACTCAGAGCGATTTGTTGAGGATAAGTTTGTGTAGTGTTTTTTCGCCAGAAGAGGTCAGTTTTATTGTCTTTTGTCATCCTTTTGCTACCTGCATTTGGTTGTAGCATGCTGCAGTTGAATACAATTGTTTCAACCTCTATGTTTATAACCCCTTCATATTAGAGATGCTTATTCAACCAGACCCGCACTGGAGAAAAATATATGTATCGTTTGTTGCTGCTGCGTTAGAGATGCTTGTCTTTGTGATAGACTTTTTACCCTTTCCAATCCCAAATATTTTTTGTATTAGCTTATGAATTATGTCATGTTTGTTGAATTAGCATGGTTGAAAGAAGGGATGTATATGGAGTGTGCTAAAGGAATTTGGGGGTTGGATCCATTTTGATTAAGTGATGGAAGTAATTAATTCTTCTTTAGTGGTAAAAATGACTTCCATTTTTCTCTTCCAAATACTTCAGATAAGCCCCAAATGGTCCATCCATGGTAAAGTACTCAGTTGGTTAGCTGTAGTGAAAACATCATTTAGAGCCAGTGTCATGTATGGCAATATCCTTCAGACAACACTTCCCTTCCTATGGGGTTTCGGCCGAAAACAGCATCTAGACATGCATCATTTCTGCTCCAGCGCATTGCTCATTTATACGTTAGAAATTATTTTAGTTGTTCAATATAGTAATGCACCCTTAAGCACCAGACAAGAAACAGAAGTGTCGTTACGAAACTTCTTGGATAATGAGCATTCAACGCAGTCACATTACTTCTCTGGTCAACATCAACTTCACAGGTGAAGATTCACCTTTTTTATTCCCCAAATGGGTGATCTCCTGGCTTGTGGCTTTTCCTTTTTGTGTAACTTTGCATAACGGAAAAAAGGGTATAATAGGAAACCCAGAGTAAGAAAACTTAAAATGAAATTAGTCCCTGCGTAGAAGCATATTAGGATTGTGTATAGGCCGGGACGATTGATATGACGCCCATTTTTTGAAGGCCTTTTTACGTTCAAGCTCGCAGTACTTAGTGAAGTTGAAGGTGGTTTATAATTCTTCCATTTTATTGGATGGAATTTCAATTGATTAGATCTCAGTACAACTCGACCTTCATTCCTGAGTTAATAAACTCTTCCTTAGCCCGTTCCTCAGTCCGTCAAGCTGGAGAACCAAAACTTGACCATCCAGACCTTCTTCAAAAAGGTCTAAGGGGTAAGCTACGTAAGCAACATAGGGGCAGAAACCGGTGATCTAACGTGTGCAAGAGCATCAAACATGGCCAAGATAGGTCTATAAGGCTCAAGCATAGGACTTTCGGGCTAGAAAACTCTATAATTCAGAACATTAGCTTTCAGAAAACAAACTTCCCAGTTGGAAGTGAACTCTTAAATTGTGATGTGGAATAATTGGGACTTAGGCGAGCACTACCAGGTCTTGGAAGGGTAAGTTGTATGGAATCTTTTATAGCTTATTTTTAAAAGTTTTAATCAATCAGATCTCCGAGAATGGGATCTTGTGTTTGGTTCTTCGCAAAGAATGTCACTGCTATAGTAGCTTTTGCGGTGGAAGCACGAGAGGGTGCCAGCTTCTGGGTGAGAGCGTCAGTGAAATTGGAAAATCTTGTAACTAGAAACAGATAGTTTCATATGCTTTTATAGGCCCAAAGCTGTACGCACAATTAGCCCCTAAGTTTCCATGGATGAACCTTTTAATCATCAATAGGGATCCTATGCCACAAAAAGATATGTCTAAGAACGAAACAACAAGCTGAGCCTGCATAGTTAGAACGGAGCTACTGGACTGTTAATTGTTGCTCTATTCCTTTGTCCAGTGGTCCTCCATTGTGCAACCATTCTATCTCGATGCCAATTGTCGTTCATAAATCTGACCCTTTTTTGGATTCTCCGCTTTGTTTTCAGTTGGAATATTGTACTGCTCTTAAGTGTTTTCTAGTTGCAATCATTAACGATCTCAACAATCCATGCTGTGCGACAAGGAGATTTTTTTTTTGTGCTATTATTGAAATGTTCTTCCTTTTTTCTTTTTTTTGCGAAAAGGAGATTTAAGAACATTTGCAGCACTCGTTTTATCCCTTGGTCACAAACCGAATAATTGTTGACAGCTAACATTTACAGTTTATCGAGATATGTATCGCGTATTAATTCAAGAGTTGTTTCAAGTTGTGATGAGTCCAGATCGTAAAATATATCAATTGGGAAAACCCAAAATAGTATAAAATTCATTGCGGCTAGTAAATTTACCAGATCGTGTATCCTATGATACGTATCGAAATCTGTATAGTGAGATACAATACAATGTCAATTTATTTATGCATGCTAGTTCCCGCCATTTTCTGTTTGTCTAGTACCGCATTATAAGATACTGACCATTATGGATAGATAAGGTTGCCCAAGGATCCATTGATAGATAAGTCAGACTGTATGTTAGGATACGGAGTTGATCTCATATTTCATTTTGTTAGGACAAATAAAACTAAGATAGGACGCACAAGCGATGTACGCCTGGAAAGGAAAAGTACATTTACCTCAAATTTGTTTTAAGCCGTGATTTCATTAAAAGAATGTATGATCCAATTGAGTAGGAACACCTTTCTATCTAAAAGAAATGGTGCTCGATGAAACGATCCAGATTCCGCACTATGCTGTGGGCTGCAGGGAGAGTGCTCTGTGAAGCTGATACGGGATTGGTAAAGCAGATGTTACAGTATCTTCTGCTGAGTATTCACTATTCTTGAATTTTGTCTAGATTAATGGTGTATCCTTTGCTTGTTACTTCTTCAAACCTCTTGGAACATAAGGGGATTAAGATTTATCTGGAATTTCAGATGCAGTCACGTCCTATAAAACTCACCATCAAGGTGAAAAAGGAAGACAGAAAGGAAAAAGATGACACCGGTGGTTCTACTTGTCCTGATCTCTTGGATAGCAACAAAACTGAACCAAGTGACTTCCACAGTTCTCCTTGCCATGTTCCTGAGGCAAGCACTTATGAAAAATCCGTAGATATTACTTCTCTAGACAAGGAAGAGGATAATGGTACCAAAGATGAAGACAATCAGTCTTCTGAAAATGCTCAGAATCAATTGGTGGTGTATGAACCTACAGCTAACGGTGAAAGTGAAATTGTAGCTGTTCCTGATCCCAATGAGTATCAACCTGCACCTCTTAGAAGACACCCCTTCCAAGATCGCACTTCCAGAGTTTTGCCATCCGTAGGGGCTTTCACTGTCCAATGTGCTAGCTGCTTTCAATGGAGGCTCATCCCGACAAAGGAGAAATATGAAGAAATACGTGAACACATTTCAGAGCAGCCTTTTGTTTGCGAAGCTGCTCGTGAGTGGCGGCCTGAGATATCATGTGAAGATCCACCTGACATTTTGCAAGATGGCAGCAGGCTCTGGGCAATTGATAAGCCCGACATTGCTCAGCCCCCACCTGGTTGGCAGCGGCTTCTGAGGATCAGAGGTGAAGGAGGTAGCAAGTTTGCAGATGTGTATGTATGCTTTTTCATTTGTACTTTTCAAATTTTGGTACTTTCTCATAATATGCTCAGTCACTGATGTTCCTTCTTTCGTATGGTTTCAGGTATTACGTTGCACCATCAGGCAAGAGACTTCGATCTATGGTGGAAATTCAGAGGTAAGTTTTTCGCATAGATCATTTCAAAATTTCAGTTCTTACTCCTCTGAATCTTCGAATCATACGTGTGTTTTCAATTGATATGAAACAATTCAACTTGCTACTTTTTACTTGTTATGACCCTTCATTTTTGCTTTCGGATTTTTGTTTGAGTTCTTTAAATTTTACAGTTTTTAAAGTGGTTTCTATTATCAGGTACTTGCTGGAACATCCTGAGTTCATGGATGAAGGTGTGACCATGTCACAATTTTCGTTTCAAATCCCAAGACCTTTGCAAGAAAATTACGTGAGGAAGCGTCCTGCTCGTTTGACAGCTCCATTTGAAGGCAATTTTGTTGGGATGCCGGGATCTCTTGAGCCTTCTGAAGGTATGATACGAATTGATTCACTACGTAACATGTTAAAATGAGTGACTTAGTACTCCCTCGTGCCAAGGGGCATTGATGGTTGAGGCAGCAAAGATTTTGGTTGTCACGGTGCCAGTGATGGTACATGAAGCTTGTCACTTTCGTTTTGGACCACTCTTCTCAAATGAAGAGTTGAGAGGGCGGTCCACCCGATGAGTAAATGCAGCTGTTGGGATCTTTAGTTTGGGTTGAGCATGTTGTAGTTCTGCAACTGCTGACAAAGAATAACGGGCCACCACCTAGGTTGGCAACCAGTGGGTTATTCGATAAATTCTCATCTTACAAAATTTTATAGTCCTCAACCGGCTGTAGTAGTACTAAGAATGTTAAAATTCATAGATCCTGGATCATTACTTCTAGATCACCACCATGACAACCACCAGCGACGGCCTATACACCTCGTGTCAACACCATTGAGGGCAAAATGTCTACTGCTGACGACAGCTGGTTCCATGGGTGTTGCTGTTTTTTTAAGGGTGTTGGAGAGAGACATAGGAGGTGAGAGGCCAAGTTGGTGTGGGGCATGAAAGCTGGCTGTTCATGTTAAAATACTGGAAATTCAAGGGTAGGATGAGAAGAACAATCCAATATGACCAACTACTTCATACTTTACTGGTCAAGGACAAGGGGGGGTACTAGCTACAAGACAACTACTGGCGAATCAAATATTTTTTTAGTCGATATTGGGTAGTTTCCTCTTTTCTGGAAATTGACCGACCTATATACAGCTTGACCCATTTAAGGGGACAGCTGGACACGAGGCAGGAAGTTAGGGAAAAATAGCATTGGAGTGAGTTTTGCTTATTATTTCGATGTCAGGCGAATCTAGCATGAAGTTCATCTCAAAAAGTCTAGTTATTCTGGGAGGTGAGCCCCATGTAGTCGACCATGTTTGATTAACTTGATGAACCTGTCTCCTGCAGGAAACATAGTTTTCTCCTTGCAAGAAATAACTGTTCACATTCGACGGATTCCCTACTCAATCTTATCTATATATTTTTTTCCTCTGGGCATTCTAGTGTGCATTCAACGTGGGCACTCAAAGCCATTTTGGAACAAGCCCTGTATTGGAAGGATTATAACCTCTGATGGAATCTATGGATAAGCATTATGGCTAATACGTATAATAACATCGTGAAATTCAAATTCTTAGATGTGCTTGTTGGTTGCTATCCTTACGGGGTTTAGAATGTAAAGATACTTCGAGCATTCAGATGAAATGGTTCCACTGGCAACTTCTCGAGAGGATTCCCAGTGATTAAGTCAAGGTGTTGAAATTAGTTGATTTAGTTCGTCTTCTCATGTTACGGCTTAAATTTGCTTTTAGTTCATCCTCCTTATCAAATCCATCGAGTTACCGCTTAAACTAGGTTTGAAACGGCGTAAAGTTTCGACTGCAACCCGCTTTGACCAACCATGTTTAGCGACCGTCAATGGTCACTATATGAGGGGTTGTAGCCTCTTGCTAGAACCCGGATTGCAGCCAAAATTCAACCCGACTTGTGTATAATGAGTTTTGCATGTCTTTGACCGACTCTCTACATCCTTGCAGTGAATCCGATAGCATGGGCAGGTCCAAATGAGAATACGGACTTGCAGCTTGGTGGGCCCGCATACTCTGGTGCCCCGTACTTCGAGGCACCTGTTTTTGATCCTGTGGGTCGACCAACAAAGAAGACAAGGACACCGTCTAAAGCTGCACGCAACGGTGATTCACTCAAGGTGAAGGTAGAACACGAGAGGCGGTTCTATAACGGCAACTTTGATCTGTGAAATTTAGGGATTCCGCCCTTTTTTCCCCTTCCCTTTTACTGTTTGTGTAGAAAATCGACTTCTTATACTCCTCTTGTTCTATCTACCTTATATAACAATGTTGTCACTCCCGCCTAGCCCCCCTGCTGAAAGTAAAGAAAAGAAAGTGTACGAATGTAGTTGATGGGTAAGGGGTTTCCTGGTTTTGGTTGGATGTCGTGATGGCTGGGGTTAGCTTAGCATGAAAGTAAGTTGTATGATTCTGGTTAGATTCTTAGTGAAACTCATGCGTGTAAACATATCATCTTATTGTACTCTGCCATAGTTGTCGCTGCTCTTCATATTTCCAGCATTATAGAGACGGGAACCATAGATTTCTCCATCAGCCTCCATAGTTACAAAAATATCGAGCCAAGACGCATGCTTCCGTCGTTGCCTGCAATCCTGGGTACGAGGATCTTTGAGTAGTTTTTGTTTCCCTAAAATCATCTCTCAGGGTTCTTCTGTATCTTGAGCACCACATGTTGCACCAGCTTTGCCACGAAAACATACCTCATTAAATCACCTCACTTTTGGCAAACAATCTGTTGATTTAACGTAATCAGTGGTGAACATGGAACAGCTATATGGGGATGATGGAACAATTCTGTGCAGGAGGGTTGAGATCCTTGCCAAGGCATGCTGAAGTTAAAAAGTGGATACAAAGAGTGAAAATTTGTCCCCAGCCAACGGTAAAAGTGGCCTCTTCACATCTCCTCCCTCCCGGGTCAACCTTTCACCTGCAATTAAGCCTTGCCCCCCGGAATGGTAACCAACTACAAAATGGGGACCATAGCTCCATAGACAAAAAAGAACAATACAACCAAACAAAGCTAGAATATTCCTCTGTTGTTCACTTTTGTGTCTTCCACTTGGGCAACATGGATGACACTTTCCTCCTCGAAGGGAACTGGGTTTCACGGTGACCAGGGAAACCCAATACCTCTTTATCCACTCATATCTTTATTTGTCGGAAACTGGGTTTCACGGTGACCAGTGAATTTGTCCAATACTTGGGAGGAACTTTGGATCTCATTACTCATAAGAAAGCATTTTTTTGGAAACTTGTTGACCGTATCAGGGCTGGGTGTGCTTCCTGGAAGGGAGTTCTTTTAAACAAAGCTAACAGGGCTACCCTTATCAAGTTAGTGTTAAATTCCTTACTCATCTACCATATGCAAGTATGTATCTTCCCAATACAGGTTTGCCGTCAGATTGATACATTGCTCAGTAACTTCTGGTGGTCTGGTAATGAAAACTCTCGGGGCGTTCATTGAATCAACTGGCACGCCTTATGTGGGCCTCGTGAAAACGGGGGTCTAGCTTTTAAATCCATGAGACTCATGAATACCGGGTTACTTACAAAGATTGCTTGGCGTATTTGGGTCTTTCTAGACTCCATTCTGGCTCGTCTTCTAAGGTAAGTACTGTGTATAACAGGACTTTCTCCACTCCCCTGATACTGGAAACTTCTCGCAGGCATGGCGAAGTATCATCCTTGGAAAACAGACACTTAAAAAAGGAATACGATGGCAGGTGGGAAACGGTAGGAACATCAATATATGTAACGACTAGTGGGTACCAGATGGCACTGGGATTCCACTTCTTCAGCCTCCTACAACCTGCAACCAACCTTATCTAGTCAACGATCTTATTCAAAATGGCACTTGGGATACTCAAAAGATTGATCAGTGGTTTGCACTGGATGTCAGAAAAAAGATTAAATCCTTCCATGTAGCCACAAATGACTTCGACGATCAACAAGTTTGGGGGTATACCAAGGATGGAAACTTCACTGTTGCATCAGCATATCTTATGTTGTACCGCCAAAAATATTACACTCTTGCTAGACAATTTAAACCTCCTTCCAAACCTCCCCTTTATCCAAACGCCATATGAAGAAAGCTGTGGAGCCTAAACTTACTACTCAAGTTAAATTTCTTGATTTGGCAGATCTTATGGGACCACTTACCACTAGCTATTAATCTTTATCAGCGTCAGATCATCCCTTCCAACCTTTATACCATCTGTCATACTCTACCTGAAGACTTAAACCATGCCTTCCTACATTGCCCCGTGATTAGACCGGTTTGGTTTGTTATACCTCTTGGGATCAAGACCACTGATTTTGATAAACCTTTTGAAGAATGGCTCATCGCTTGGCTCAACCCGCTTTCTTATCCCTTCTACAAGTGGTATACCATCTTATTCTTTTTTGCCACCCTCTGGTCCATTTGGAACCATAGAAACAATTCAATTTTTAGAAATAGTTCATTTTACCCTGTGGTTGTGATACGCAAAATTTGTCTTTTAACTAACAACATCTCCCACTACTCTAATAAATTACCTACTTCTCCTCAAAAACTTCCACAACCTAACTATTCTCCGGATAGTAGGACTACTAGTTCTCTTACCCCCACTCGGCCTATTTCTTTGCATACTAAATATCCTGTCCTTGCATAGAACCAGTCACCGGTACAATGGTCATCCATGCTTGTTTTGATAAACACAGACTACGGGCTAGTGTTGGTTTAGTATGTTATACAAATAATAACCGCTGCGGAATGGTGGCCTTTTCTACTTCTTCGTCTTATCACTTTACGACTTTATCCCATTGCCTACTACTTACGTTGCATTAGGCTTTAAAACAAAAATTTTATCACATTCATGTTCTAACTACATCTCATTTCCTCTTACATCAGATGTGGGTGTCTGAAGACATACTGGATACGGTGGCACCTATAATCTATGATATGTGCCATCTTTTAAAATAATTCCATCATTACAATCTCAACAGGGCTAGCCCACGCCTCTTGAAGGAAGCACGATCATTAGCTCATTTTGCATGTCAGGCTCGCATATCCGTCTACCAAGATGGGTACGTGACAGCCTGAGTAGCTAAGGATTGATAGAGATGATAGAATGCACCGTATGTATGTAGTGGAATGTAGTATTACCGCTTCTTTTGGATACTTTCTAGCGGTATTTTCTGTCACGAGTCTCTACTCGCCTGTAAACCTTTATTTGCAAGGCTAGAAGGCCATACTTTCCTCTTATTTTATCAATGAAAATCTCTTATTATAAAAAAAAAAAAAAAAAAGGTCAAAACCATGCTTCTTTGGACACATGCGATAACATCAAGTGGTGGGAGACGATCCAGATCCACGAATCAGTAAAATTCCCCAAGTCTTGCTCAACCCTCATCCCAAATATGCCTAACCTTACTACGAATTTGAGCTCAGTATTGAGCCAACCTTCTCAACAGGTAACCCACACACCAAACTTGGTTAAAAGGGAGCCAAGCCTAGATTTGGCTATTGGGCCCAAATGCTAGATCCCATTCCTGAATACCACTTAACCAAATGTTAACCTCTTAAAAATTATTTTGGACCTATCTGATTTTGGCCATAATTTGTTGGGCCATCCATCAAATACCCTCTTCTATTTCTCCCTCACATCTTACCTCCGTACACTAATGGAAACGACCCAAATCTCATACTTATCTCTATCCAAAGAAAACCCAAATACGGAAGCCGAAGAGATAGTCGAGAAATTTGGTGATTTTTTTTTTTTTTGAAATTATAAGAAAGATATATACCAGGCCCAAACTCTCAATACAATGGCATCCCAGCATAGTGAATCACAATCAACTCAATAAGCGATATGCCAAAACATCATCCTAACTCTACCAACAGGACTGATTACAAAAACTACATAGCTTATCTATAACATCAGGATTAAGTACCTAAACTGTGCCACCGCCCTTGATGTACAAAAGAGCTACTATGGGCAGTCTAAATTGCAAGACGAAAAGCCAAATCCTGTCGTCCATCTACACGTTGCGAAACATTCACAATATGTGCCACCTGAATAACTTTACATAGGTCCAAAAAGATTGTGGTTACATGTGGGGGATATATATAAATACACACTTACCCGCTAGCTGAGGTATCATACAAAGATTACGCAAATAACAATGCAGATGTATAATGTGATGAGACAAAAGGCCAATTTAGAGTCTGTAATATAGCTAAAGCATATATCGATGTGATATCAATAGCATAAAGTGATCGTATGAAAGATCAAAGCAGAACATGTTTATCTGTACAGGCGACGTTGCAAATCCTGATTGTTGTGTTGCTCCACCAAACTTCGCGGTGATGTAACAATAAATCATTGGGAGACTTGAGTCACATAAACAAGGAATTTGATAATGCAACACATACACTCTCCCTTGCTTCATCTGGGATTTCCTACGAAACGGTTGCTTAGTACAAATATTAACATACAAGGTAACCGAAATCCACGAAAAGGCCTGTAATAGTATTTAATGTTTAAATAAAGGCCTGGTCAGCCAATGTTTTGTCCAAGCAGACGCTCGCAAGTCCAGTAAAGTTAATTCCAATGGCTAAACAAACCAAAATTGGTCAGACTTCTTGACAATGTAAAAATAAAGGATCATCCGATTCGGGACCATCAAGCAAAGTGGGCAGACCTTTGAGACTTGACAATGTCTGCTAATCAATGCATCCCGTAATGGCAGTTGCTAATGTAAAAGTTGACAATCTTTGTTGGGAATAAGAGTTTCCAAAGTTTCTGCCACATGCTCATTGTGGATCGCGTGCTTGCAATGGCCAACTCTCGGCCTAATGAAGAATCTCCTCTTGTATCTTGTAACGCTCGAATTGAGTAAGTGAAATGTATCGAGAAATCTCCATCAGAAGTATCAGTCCATTCTTGCGAGTCCTCCAATCCATTCCTACTAGGATGTAAAGCCAGAACACGTATGATAACATGCATTTGGAAACATGTACTGGAGGAAGCCTGGGTCCCATACAAATGTTCCTGGTCTAAAAAGTTGAGCAATAACATGTAATGTAGTAGCTATGAGTCGAAGTCTATCATTTGATTTGGTCGACATCCTGGTATCCAATAATCATTCCAAATTAAAATATGTTCGCCATTCTGGTGATATGTTAGATCAACAAAAAATATATGGGCGAGCATTGATTGGGTAAGCACTCCCTAGAAGACACAACCTTATAGATAAAGAACCTGGAACGATTAATAATAATCAGAAGATGGTGGTCTATGGCGTGATAATCTTCAAAATATTGCATACGAGTTCTCCCTTCAGAGCAGATTCCAAAATACGGCACAAATGTGATGAGACCTTGTTCTCACAATATAGAATCCCTTACCAACTTTCATGACTTAACTAAAATGAACCCCTTTGCAATTGCGCTATGACAGGCTAGATAACTCATCTTCACTCCTATAGCTAGTAGGGCTAAATTTATTGCTTCAGAAATTGATACTTCAAGTGATAAGAATGATATGGGTAAAATCTTAAAGAAAGAATGTCAAGACTCTTCATCAAACCCGAGGGGTGATGACGAGCTTGAAGAGCCAAAAAAATTCATGACGCATAGGCCATAAGCGAGCACCTGGAACTATAAATGAGCTTGTTGATGACCGGAACGTGAAAATTTACCGAAACCACCTTGACGACACTCAAGTTCTTTTCCTGTGTGCACTGTTAAATATTCATACATATCTGTACATAACATAGTTATATTGTTTATAATTAATTCAATATATAAGGAAAAGCAAGATTAAAAAGGTAACCAAGACAAAAAGAAAATTCATTATTGATTGTGATGGGACTTGGGTAATGGGGGAAGGGATAAATGGGTAAAGTTACGTGGTGGTGATTATAATTGAGGATGCCATATAAGGTCGGATTACGTTATTTTGGATGGTCTTTTCTGATCCTGTTTCAAAGATGGAAGGGTGACTATGGACTACAGCGGCAACCAAGATCATAGGTATAACAAATAATCCCTAGATAGCTAACTTCAGGCACATGAGCTACCCTGAAACATGTGGATCAAAAGATCATCTAATTTCCATGATAACCAGTTCACCACTTCTTTTCATTGTTTATCGTTTTAAGTCTTAGGCGTTGCCCTAAAGCAACCCTTTTCACCCCTAACCATACACCTTTGTGGAAATTGTCAAGGGTTAGAGCAAGCCTTCAAAATTCATGTAGCATTAAGGTTGGCCCGGGCTTGCAAACTGATGTGTATGGTCTTTTAAGAAACAAAAAGCCCGTTCCATTTACACTTCCAAATTCATTAAACTTGGATACACTTCCACTTTGGAGATTGACCCTATTGGTGTACCGGGAACAAAAAAGGCTTTATGGACTGGATGATCTGACAAGATGGAGGGCTCAGTTAGGTATAAGGACATGAACCTCATTCTACTTAAATTTTATAAAGGGTACAACACTTCTTGGACTGTCGGATTCATTTATCGCCACCCTGATATGGATAAAAGAAGATTGACATGGACCAGGACATCAACTATCCTTTCAAATGTCTAGATGCCTATTTTGATTGTCAAACTTCAGCCAAGTACTACCACCTTCAGACAAAACGGCCAAAACTACCTTTATATCCTTAAACATAATACTTTAATAGTTTTTTTTTAACAGAGGCATCACTTAATGGATATTAGGCTTTTGGACCCGACTTTCACATGGTCAAATGACCGATCAGAACAATCTTGCGCTTATCAGAGGCTAGATAAAGGCTTCCCTCAAAGTATTTCCTAATACCCATATTGCCGACTTGGGTATCCAATCATTTGACCATTCCCCTATCATCCTAGACACTGACCCGGTTTCCCACTTTTTTCCTAGACCTAAACGCCTCGAAGCGATATGGCTGAAACATCAACCAGGGAAACAGGTTAACCAAACTGCTTAGTTTATCCCTACCCCGGGATCCCCTTTGTTTTGAGTAAAATATTGGAAAATATCTATGACAAAAATGATGGCTATTTAGAACAAGCAAAGATTTAGAGACATTACTGCCCAAGTCTTGCTTGCAGATCTGGCCGCACAGATTCTTGAACAAAATGCAAGGAGAAAACTAGAATGGCTCCTAGAATGCCACGAAACACACCAGGCTCCAAAGGCCACTCTCAAATGGTTCACAGGGAGACAGAAATAAAATTCTCTTTTCGTACCTCAACCATTATTCAACTTTACTAAAGCAACATCCCTCACGGACGACACTGGTGCCATTCAAAGTCAACATACCTCCATAACTAAATATCTCTTATCCCACTTCCAACAATAGCCCCCGTGTCACTTGCACATTGAACCCACCAACTTATTTTTGTGTTAATTAATGGCCTATGAAAAACCCTACTACCACCACATACTTTGGCTTGCCATACCATTCATAGCTTCTAAGATTGAAACAACCTTTTGAAAAACTCCCTATGATGTTGAAATTTTACAGCACGACCAATTATTGCAGCAAAATTATCCTTCCGGTAATTCGGCAGCCTCCTACATGAGGTAAACAGGTAAACAAGACTTTACTGGTTATCATCCCTAAATGCAAAATGCCCCTTCGATTTTAGACCAATTCCACTATGCAACTGTATTTTTAAAGTGATTTCTAAGAGACCGGTAAGCATAATCACACCAATCCTTGTGCACCTTATCTTAGATTACCAGAATGTTTTTGTTGAAGGGTGACATATCACAAAAATAGATATGACTAAGGCATATGACTTGGTAAGCTGGACCTTCTTGGAATTGATTTTCAAAAATGTACTTTTTCCGGACCATGGAATTATGCTAGTCGTACAATGTGTCACTACGGTATCTTATGTGACCAATGGTTTTCCGTCTCAAAAAAAGCAGGCCATGCGACTCTTTCAACTCAAGTATATCCTCTCTTCTAGTACCTGCAAGTATAGCTTTTCCCGCAATTTGCATGTGAGGAAATTAACTTTATAACTGGTAAGTTCTGCTGGTCTAGTGATGAAAACAGAAAATACATTGAATTAACTGACATGCGTTCTGTGCACTAAAAGTCTTGGATGGCTTTGGCTTCAAAGATATTCGCATGTTTAACCAAGCATCCTAATAAAAACTTGTTAGAGAATAATGACAAAGCTCTGTACTATGTGAGCCAAGGTCCTGAACTGTGTCTGATCAAAATTTAACTCGATCTCCAACTCGTGCAACTTTTTCTAGGGGTATAAAAGTATACTTGTCGGAAGACAAGTAATTCAACAAGGGTTGAGATGGCAAGTAAGAACAAGAAACAAATTTTTTATATGGAATGGTGACTGCAAACCCACTACCACTCGAAGACAAGCTGCCAATACAAGTATTATACACAATCAAAGCTCACATGTATGTGGCCTTATAGAGAACAACTCTTAAGATATGTCCTTGTTAGTTAGGAGCTCTCTTTCCACCGGACTTGGCCAACCCAAATCCCGGCCATCTAGTTATCAGCACATGCACTGGAAGACCTACTAGTATGTAAAGCCACAGTCACTAGGGAACTCTCTGTCACAACTACATATCAAATGTTATGCATAGATAAAAATCTGGAACTCCAGACCAAAGGAAACCCCTTGCATTAAACCCAACCCAATACAAGACCCTCAAAATAATATACCTAATCTGGCAAATACTATGGCATTGACTTTTGCCACATCCCAAATTATAAAAAATTCAACATAACAACCTAAAGTCTCTACCCCTCATGCCAAAACCAACCCGAAACAGATAAACACTTGTTCATTGTGTGCCTATATGTTCGACCAATATGGTTTGGATACCAATTGGAGTGAGAACAGAGGCGATAGAGGAATCAATCCAAGAGTGGCTCATTGCCTAGATCAAAGACCCAAAACACCAAATCAATCATCTTCTAACAACCTTGTACGTGGTCACCACCTTGTGGTGTATTTATTTTCACCGAAATGACATGTCGTTTCTAATCCTTGGACTATTTTTCAAGATATAAAAACATAACTTTTAGAATAGCACAGAGTTAACCGGTATGGTGAAAAGACCTCTCCTGGTACCCATTCTGATACACTTTAACCCTTAAAATTGAGACTGTGGCAACCCTAATCCATCCACTTATGCATGATCGTATGCTTCAATAAAAAAAGCTTGAAAACTGGTATATTGGACTTTCGTGCTTCATTTGGACAACTTTGAGATACATTTCCACAGTAATATCTACTAGAGCATCTGATATCATTACTGCATACTCATGAGGGCTCCTAATAGCTACAACATGGGCTTTAAAGAAAGAGCTACTCCACTTTTATCATTGACTAATTCTTCATTCTTGATTTTTCATATGTCTGATGCTGAAGACATTGTTGACACAGTGACCCCTATAATTTATTACCTTTGCTATATAGTTTCAGACTTGCATTACTATAGTATCGACATGGCATGTTTA
Organism: Escallonia herrerae; assembly: GCA_033070095.1. Taxonomy (NCBI): domain Eukaryota; kingdom Viridiplantae; phylum Streptophyta; class Magnoliopsida; order Escalloniales; family Escalloniaceae; genus Escallonia; species Escallonia herrerae. The sequence continues at coordinate 118,011 of JAVXUP010000851.1, forward strand.
TTTCGGCTAAAGGAAGCCAGATCTTTAGTAGCATTGGCATTCGATGCTTGTGCTGATGTCCAATGTCCACTGTCAAGGGAATTCTAATCCTTGTTTGTGTTCTTTTGTATACTGTATAATATAATTAGAAAATTTGCTCGTACCTTGATTAATCATCGTATTTTGTGATATTCATGGTATGACATGACTTTACCTGCATTCTAAATTATGTAAACCCATAAGGCTAAACTGTCAAAATCATGTAACATCTACTTATCTATATGTTGCTTCGCCCTTTACTTTAAAGGGGGGGGGGGGGGGGGGGGGTGAAATTGCTAAAGGTGATAACTCCTTGATTAAGTGGTAAGACTTTCTTTGATGCAAAGCTAGTTGCCAAATTTAAGGATACAACATGATACCATGGAACCTAGAGTTATTTTAAAAGATGATGTTGGAAGTGTTGCAAGAAAAAGGCAAGAACAACTCTCAAAGTAAAGTAAAATTAGTTGACTGAGGCGCGGACTTGGTCACTCATTTAAGACGATTCGCACCTTTTCAGATTACCATGGGTACAACAAGGTTATCGATGCATCCCTCTCCAGGATACAACAACCCAGATTTTACTGTTGTTTCACTCGCTGCCCATAAGTCTAACTGTATAGAAAGTCAGAAGACGAGACAAAGAAAAACTTGAGTTGTTATGGAAAAAGTGTGAAAAAAAGACTCCTTTTATTGGTTAGATAGAGGCCTAAGGGTTAATGCAAAAATAGCTCTTGAAAATCTGTTACAAAAGATTAATTCTAAGTGAATTTCAGAATAAAATGTTGTAATGAAAAATAACTGTTGGTAATAAAATAGCATGTATGTGGAGAGGCAAAATGATGTCCCAGCACATTCGCAAATTTTAGAAACTCGTATCATCCTTACTTGTCTTTTTTCCCCTTTGCATGCGAGTCTAAGACTTAAACACGTGTTACTAAAAGGCTAAGGAGTGTCTCTTATATACTCCTTTAAGTTTTTTTCAAAGACTAATGAGGGACAAGTATTTTTCAAAAGTTTAGGTATGTAAGACAATCTAAACTTTTCAGTTGCATAAAATGTTGGACTAAAGCATCTAAAAGTTACTCTCAAAAGTCTAATGTTTTCGCAAAACCAATCTCGTACAAAAAGGGATTTTTTGTTAAAATACTCTGACATATGGTATGAGATTGAGGGTGACTTTGAAGTGAAATCCGCCTTTCTGAATGAGGAGGTAAAAATATGGCGGTCCGGGGAAATAGTCTTGGCCGTTTAGGACTGTTGGTGATATCTATAAACCCTCACGTACTTTAACCCCTCTTTCTATCACATCAACCTTTCTTAATCCCACGATCCTAAATGATCGAGACCAGTGATCCAGAGAACATGCAATAATTAGTCATGAGGACGACTAATTATCAAAGATTTGGCACATGGCATTCAACTTCTCTGAATTTTATATGTAGCTAAAGAAAACACGGAATGAGGTAACTCATCTGTTAGCTTGAAAAGCGTAATTTATGTTTGCAAGGGAGGCATTATTTGTTGAGAGCAAAAGATTATGGAAGGACGAGGAACCATCTTTTGTAACGCTTCACCTCCTAAAAGATGTGTCCATATGATTCCTAGAAGCTAAAGAAATTATTTCTTCGAAGACAAAAAAAAAACACACACACACATACAAAGACACGCGTACGCGCACACATAAAAACTTTGTCAAAAAAATAAAAAAACAGAAAATTTAAATTGTAGTAATAGTCATGCAACACTTACACCCGTTATGTTACTGTTTCTTCATTTTCATTTCCATGTTTGTTGTTATGGAAAAGATGTCATTGCATGAAACAATTAAAACATGTACTAGTTATTACCCTAAAATTGTGAAGAAGAAGAAGAAGAAGAAGACATGTTATACAATTTCTTATCCCTAAGATTGAGCATTGGAGAAAGCTGGGGTATTTTAGACAAATAAGCCTCTGTAACACTATTTACAAGATCATAACTCACACTTTGGTCAATCATCTTAAGGAGGTGGTAAATGCTTTGATGTCACCTTAACAAAATGCATTTTTTCAAGGCAAGAGAATTTCCGATAATATTCTTTTTGCTCAAGAGCTAACTAATCATATCAGATCAAGGAAAACGGGACTCGATCCTTATGGCTTTCAAAAAATGGACATGAGCAAAGCCTATTACCATATTTGTTGGGATTTCTCATACCAGTGCTAGCTAGTTCGCTTTAGATTCTAGACTACTTCCTCAAGTTGTTAAAGGAATGCGTGCAGAGAGACTCTTTTGCAGTGTTAATCAATGGGACTCAGAGTCAGCGACTCCAACCACATTGCAGTCTCCACCAGGGAGACCCTCTCAGTACCTTTTCATATTGTATGTGGAGGTTACGTCGAAAAATCTTCTTAGGGCACAACAATCACGAAGTTTTCGTGGAATCGACCAAGTCCTTAATGCCCAGCCATTAATCACCTATTCTTCGCAGATGGGTCTATCCTTTCTTTCAAGATCCCTACCCAGGCGTGTGACTTATTGAAAAGCATCTCGAAAGACTATTGTGAACAATCAAGACCGAGGATAAACCACGATAAGTCAACTATCACGTTTAGCCCTAATACCATGTCGAATATTAGGGAATATATTCTACTCACACTTGGGAATCCCATTGCAAGAATGTTTTAGAACTTATCTAAGTACTACTCTGGATATCATCACCCATGTAAAGAAACTTTTTAAGTCACTTAATCTAAAGGTTCAAAATCATGGTGCTGGCTAGAAAAGTGGACTTCTTCTTAATAAGGCAGGTGGAAATACCTTTATCAAATCATTCGTGTCTTCTTTTTCAGTTTTATCTTACGCAGGTATTCAAATCCCGGGCGTGTGTTTGCAAGCAATTGGATTCCGTTCTCGGCCATTTTTTTCTGGGCTGGCAGAAAAGATGAAAGAGCTCGCCATTATGTTAACTAGTTTGCGCTATGTGACCTGACCACTGATGGAGGACTAGGGTTTAAGAGCACTAGTATGTTCAACTAGGCTTTATTGGCTAAAACTAGCTGGTTTCTCCTACAAGAGGACTGCTCCTTGCTTAGTCTAAGTGTTATGGCCAAAAATTGACCGGACCGAACGAGCGTCGGTTGGGACCAAACGAGCACGCGAGCAGACCTGCAAAGCACAACACGAGCAAACGGTTACATGCCGGGACCCCGGAGAGGGCGCCGTCGGAGAGTCTCTGATGCTTAGGTCAGTAAGCATTTTTGAGTGAGTATCTGAAAAATAACTTCGCTCCTTGAACTTACCTTTTTCCTCCATTTTATAGGAATGTATTAAAGGGTTGTTACTTGACATAATGGGCAGTTATTAGCTTTTATGGGGAGTTAACAAAATTGATGGGTGTTTATTACCCATAATGGGAGAGTGGGTAAATGCCACTTCCCATCTCTCCAAAAGTCACAGGGCAATTTCAGAACTCTCTGGTTGCGACACGTGTCGCTTTCCCACAGGTGTATATTTTTACCCATATCATTTGCCCCCATTCCATGTTCTTTTTGAGAAACAATGTGGAAGCAGGATAATTGACTTAGCATCAAATTTTGGATCCTATTAAGGGATGTTCCGCGTTGGGAATTTAACCAAAGGTGATATCTTTAACTCATTGGTAGAGTGGAGAAACTTATGGTTTAGCACAGGCAGGCTTGTCTCCTCGGCCGACAGAAATACAAGCTTAGATAGGCTCGTCTGCTCGTCTTGGCCTAGTAGAGGCCTTCATGGCTTGTTTACTCAGCTTGGTCGAGTAGAGGCGTAACTGTGTTCGTCTACTCGGCTTAGCGAGCACAGGTTCTCTAAATGAGCTCGCCTAATTAGCTAGGCGAGTAGAGAGAGACTCTAATGTGTTTGTCTGCTTGGCTTGGCAAGTAGAGGCTTAGAGGCTCTAATGTGCTCGTCTACTCAGCTTGGCCGTTGGCCGAGTAGAGGCCTTCATAGGGGCCCGTCTACTTGGCCTAGCTGAAGAGAGGACTTTACTTGGGTTCGTCAACTTGACCTAGCCGAGCAGAGGCTTTGGGGGTCTAATGCGCTCGTCTACTCGGCTTTGTGAGCAGAGGCTCGTCTATTCGGCCGGGCGAGTAGAGGCAGAGGGGTCTAATGTGCTCGTCTGCTTGGCTTTGCGAACAGAGGCTTAGACCTCAAATCGAGCTCGTCTACTCAGTCGGGTGAGTAGAAGTAGAGGGGTCTAATGTGCTCGTCTGCTTGGCATTCCGAGCAGAGGCTTAGACCTCAAAATGGAGCTCTTCTACTCCGTCTGGCGAGTAGAGGCAGAGGAGTCTAATGTGCTCGTCTGCTTGGCTTTGCGAACAGAGGCTTAGACCTCAAATCGAGCTCGTCTACTCAATCGGGTGAGTAGAGGTAGAAGGGTCTAATGTGCTCGTCTGCTTGGCATTGCGAGCAGAGGCTTAGACCTCAAAATGGAGCTCTTCTACTCCGTCTGGCGAGTAGAGGCAGAGGGGTCTAATGTGCTCGTCTGCTCGGCTTTGCGAGCAGAGGCTTAGACCTCGAATGGAGCTCGTTTACTCCGTCAGGCGAGTAGAGGCAGAGGGGTCTATGGTGCTCGTCTGTTCGGCTTTCTGAGCATAGGCTTAGACCTCGAATGGAGCTCGTCTACTCGGCTGGGTGAGTAGAGGCAGAGGGGTCTAAGGTGATCGTCTGCTCAACTTTGTGAGCAGAGGCTTAGACCTTGAATGGAGCTCGTCTACTCGGCCAGACGAGTAGAGGCAACGGGGTCTAATGTGCTCGTCTACTCGGCTTTGCGGGCAGAGGCTTAGACCTCAAATAGAGCTCATCTACTCGGCCTGGCGAGTAGAGCATAAGCATGGGTCTAGTGCGCTCGTCTGCTCGGCAGTGGCTAAGACCAAAGGCGTTCGTCTACTCGGTAGAGTAGAGGCATGGGTCTAGTGCGCTCGTCTGCTCGGCAGAGGCTAAGACCAAAGGCGCTCGTCTACTCGGTAGAGTAGAGGCATGGGTCTAGTGCGCTCGTCTGCTCAACATTGGCTAAGACCAAAAGTGCTCGTCTACTCGGTCGGGCGAGTAGAAAGACTTGTAGAGACTTTATAGAGGATTCGAGTGAAGTAGCGTGTCCACTCAATTTTGTCGTTTCCACCAAGGGGTACAAGGGTAACTTGCCCCCCTGTTTTATGTTGGTCGATTGTTGCCACGCGTTAGTTGTCCCAACAATCATGAGATCATGGCTATTGGATTACAATAATATCTCTATATAAGGAGAGCTCATTTTATTTATCTTCACTTTATTTCATTTTGAGCAAGAGAGACTTTGAGAGGCCTAAAGGAGCTCGTCTGCTCGGTCTAGCGATGTAGAAGTCCAATGGAGTTCTTTTGCTTTGTCCGACAAGCAGTGAGCTAGGAATTCGAAAGATCTCTGCTCTGTGAGGCTTCCTCGAGAAAGGAGTATGAGGCTCAGTTGGGCCAAGGTTTAGGTTAATCTTTATAGAGATGAGCACGAGTCCTAGGATAGACCAACGCAAATGTCCTTAGTGAATGTGTGTCGAATGATAACTGGTGTTGCGATGATGAGCTTCTCAAAGTGTCGGGCCTAAAAATGGCTAGAGCCTGACTGAGGTACTAATGAGTGAGCCTTGTAATATCTCTTTTTAGGCTATTTTTATTTCTAGAATGACGACGCTCCTCGTCATTTAGAAAAAATGTGTGGTCATTACAACTGTTTTGGTCATTCTCGTGATGCACAAGGCGAGATTATTTTTGAATTCGCCATTAAGGTGACCTTGGACGTTGGTTGCAAAAGCTCTCAGCGTAATGAGGAGGAGGTTAGGTGAGGCATCACTGCATAGGTTCCCGTTGACAGGTGGTGGTTTGTAGTGCTTGGTAAATCCGAGAGGGACGATTTATAGTGCTTGGTAAATCTGAGAGGGACGATTTACCAAGGCTTAAAATTGCTTGATAGATTCTTACATGGCATGAGTGATGATGAGCTGGCCGTGCTGCTCAGCCATCGTATGAGGGGAGTGTAGGCTCCGTGCAAGAAAGGTCGTAGTATTATATACATGTAGCCCCCCTGACTAAGAAGGCATAAATGCAAAGATGGCTTCTTAGTCACTATGTAGGGCACGTCAGCAAAGAAAAGTTATTTGCCGGCTCGGTGAGACAAGTAGATAAAACTAGGGAGTGTGGTATGTCTGTTCAGCTAGATGAGCAGATAAAGTTAAGAAGACCATGGTTTGTCCAAGCAAGTAGCAAACGTGGAGATCATCAGTGCAAGATGCGACTAGATGACTAATAAAGACGTTGCATCACTTTGTCGATACGCTGTGTAGCGATATGCAATAGTGGCAAATAAGAATACGGGCACGAGATCTCAAATTTGCTAGACATACCGACAAAGCTATAATCATAGGTTGTGACGCTCTCGCAGTTATCAGATTAGTGTTAGCGTGTGCGTCTCCATTTCACAAGTCACCTTATGACGCTTGGCGGGTAGGATGCTACCTTTAAAGCTCTTAATGTAACTAAAGCAGCAAGGGCTGTCTATTTTCTTCAAGTATGAAGTAGGGTGCAGTATTAACCCTCGTAACATGTCATGGGAAAAGAAAGCATATGAACTAATAAAGGCAGCCATATTTTAGTAGTAAACTGAGAGTAATAATCATACTCTACGACATGATTACTACCCTGTCGATTAGGTAGTTACGATGTGTCGCAAGTGAAGCATAATAGAAAATTATGAGCACTTAGATGGCCTAAAGGCGCTTTGCCAAAAAGTGAATACGATTAGGCCATAATGTTTAAGCAATACAAAAGTGTATGCTAAGCATGCTGGGGTTAGAAATCATAGCTCTTATTTTTAGCGATGAACATGTGATAAACATGTTAGGCTATAAGTGCAGGCTTTTTAAGACATATGTTGCATATATCAAATAAAAAGAACTTTGTGGGTTTAAGTCTAAATATGTACATTTTATGGGCTAAAAACTTAAGTCCTTAAAAAGGAAAGCGTGCACCTTATTTTTCCAATTGGTGCCTCAAGCTTTTCTCCTTCAAGCCATCAAAGCACTGCTGAAGCGCCGTCGCCACCGCTCGATTGCTCCTGGCGCTGTTCGGTGCAGACCCAAGGCAGTGGAGCATTCGGTGAGACCGTGACAGCCCATATTTTGGCAATGATAGCAATTGGACGGGACAACGACCACCAATGGTGGCGTACGGCAGTGACGGAGCTGTTATCGGGCGCGACGGCAGGAAGATGGCCTGAGAAGTTGCGATAGTGGCCTGCTCAAATGAATCCATGGCAGCAGTAGATCTTCAATGGCTGATGCGACGGTTGTACTGTCACGGTGGGTGAGTCATGATTGGTGGGGCGTTTGACCCTGACGGCGCTGTTGGCAAAAACTGCGGTCGCCGTCAGTGGCGAAGGCCTTGGTACGGTGGCCAAATGGAACCTTGTGGGGAATGGACCTGTGGCTTTTATGGGGCAGTGACACTGGCCGATTGGTCCATTGCCGGCTGGTAGCGGCCTATTGAGGGCGTTAGGGCAGTGATTGATTGAGGGCCCATGGTGGCCGTCGCTCAATGGTTGAGACGGCGCCGCCCTCGGTTTAATGGAATGGGTCTGTTCTTCCCGATGGTGGCCGATGAATTATTTGGGCTTGTGATTGGCGGGGAGTTGACTGGTTTTGCCTCCGGCGGTCGTGTGGTGGAGCTGGTGGTTGAGACGTTACGGGTCTGAATAGCACGAGTTTAACGGCACTACCGTTGGTTGAGGTGAAGTGGCATTGCCGGTCAGAAATTGACGGAGCGACTTATTGCAGCGTTAAGGATTTGGGCGGCGAGGTTGTAGCCTTTTTGCTACTGTTCCACCTGCAGAAGGTTCGCCGATCAGAAGCGCTAATCTTGGCCCGTAGAGGAGCATCTCGGCATAGTGTGCCTCCGTTGGGCGGCGCTACGCAAATGGGAGCTTCATTAGCGTCGCGCATACGTCTGGTAGCGCAAGCTGGAGGACGCGAACTGGATGATGCACAGATCATTGCGGCGGAGTGTAACCGAAGGGAATGGCGGTGACGGTGCTATATATTGGGCGTCCCTCGTTTGTGCTGATGTGTATATACTTTCTCTCTCTGTTTTTTTTTGTGTTGCAGTGATGCGCCATCGTAGATGGTCGGGGAGTTGACGGAATAGAATTAGCGGGGAGTTGATCGAAGGGAGCCGTTAACTCACCATTTGCTGAGGTGACCGCAGTTACTGTCATGTGGTCACGGTGGTTATCATTACATCCTGTAATTGTAGGCGATGCAGCAATGGCACGACTGCAGTGGTTATTGTTGCGTCTTGTAATGGTTGTTTGGATGCTTAGACTAATGGTAGCGGTCCAATGAGCGGTGGACAACAGAACGGCAGGAGATTGTGGTGGTGAGAGTTGGGTTTAATGGCAGACAAAAAACTCACAGCTCTGGATGGTCCCATTGCTATGCATGGTGACGGTCTAGTTGCCGAAGCACCGCCGGATAGAAACATCGGGGTGTATGCGGCGATGTTGAAAATTCCTTTTTTTTTCTTTTCTTTTTTGCCTTTGCTCTAATGGCGACCGAATTGGCAGTGGAGGCCATGGTTCTAGTGGCACTGCTGTCCTTGGTTGTCGTGGCACTGTTGGTTGGAAAGGGAGTTATCGAAATTGTGGTTGGTGACAATGGTCACCGATGGTGGCGTACAGTCGCAGTGCTTCTCCATCTTATGTGTTCTTTTTCTGTGTGATTATGCGGTGATCGACGGATACATTAATTGTTATGCAGCTGATGGTGCAAGGCACCGAGCATCGATGGCGGGTAGCACCATTGATGGCCACCGATTGTGTGCTGACCATCACTAGTGCCGCTGGTGCTGCCTTACGGCGTCCTGGACTCCCATGTTTTTCTTTGCTGGTGTGTTTGCTTCCAAATCTTCCTGGCTAGCCGGTCCCACGGATGGCGCCAAAATGTTATGGCCAAAAATTGATCGGACTGAACGAGAGTCGGTTGGGACCGAACGAGCACGCGAGCATACCTGTAAAGCACAACACGAGCAAATGGTGATGCGCCGGGACCTCGGACGGGACTTTGGCGGAGAGTCTCCGATGCTTAAGTCAGTAAGCATTTTTGAGTGAATATCTGAAAAATAACTTCGCTCCTTGAACTTACATTTTTTCTCTATTTTATAGGAATGTATTAAAGGGTCAGTTACTTGACATAATGGGCAGTTATTAGCTTTTATGAGGAGTTAAAAAAATTGATGGGTGTTTATTACCCATAATGGGAGAGTGGGTAAATGCCACTTCCCATCTCTCTTTCTGGTTGCGACACGTGTCGCTTTTCCACATGTGTATATTTTTACCCATATCACCAAGTATTCCGAGGAAAATACTGCCATAATAAATCCTTCGAAGTAAAGGCCAAAGGAAATATCTCTTGGGCATTAAGAGTCATATATATTGCAAGGGGTGATCGCCTTCGTCCTGGATTGAGATGGCAAGTTGGAAACCGTAAGAATATAGACATTTGGGTTGATTATTGGATCAAAGAAATTTCACCGTCTCTTCTAAAGGACTACCATAGAGAGGATATCCAAGAAAACAGAATTGTTGGCCTAATTCTTGACAAAAAAAATGGAACACAAAGATGCTGTGCGACCTTTTCCCTGAAAATATATGTGAAAGCATCAAGAGTCAAAAGTAATGAATTCAGGATATCAACTACTGTATGAAGGAAAAGCCAGACACCTCCAAATGGGAAATCTAAATCCTAACCCCGGCAACAATACTCTATCGTTTGACAACACTTTCAATTTTGATTTTCTGTTTTCAAAAAAAATAAAAACCAAAATTAATTTAAATTTTTTTTTTTACAAAAATAAGTGTATTTGATAACCCAGTTTTTTTTTTGTTTGATTACCCAATTTTTATTTTGAATTTTTTCTTTAGTAGTGGGTGCGTGGTGGTGGCTGATGGTGGTGGTGGCTGGCCGTCGGCAGTGGTTGGTGGCTGCCGACCGCCGATCGTGGACAGTGGCGGTAGGCGGTGGCTGCCGGCGGTGGGAGGGTAGTGGTGGTGGTCTCAAAATAAAAACCAACACTGAAACCTGAAACTCATTTTTTGAGTTTTCAAAAACAACCCTAACCGGTTTAAAAACTGGATTTTAAACTGAAGAGAAAAAAAACAAAAATTGTCCGTCAAATGCGCTTATTTTTTTTTGTTTATAAAACTGAAAAAAAAAAAAAAACTCTGTCAAACAGGGCTACGTGTCACGGGCTGCCCCTTACACCCGCCTAACACAGCGCCCCCACGCCCTTCCAACAGGCGCCCATGCGCCCTCACAAGTTCTTCAAGTCTCGCGCCCATGCGCCCGTCAAGCACAGCGCCCACGCGCCCAATTGCAGTGCCCGCGCACGCCAAAAGCCAACCGTGAAGATCTGAAGATCCAAGCGTGCGTTTTTACTCAATTTTGGTGGAGACCACCCTTGTATATATTTAAGTTTTCCTGTAAAATTTCAAGTCATTTCGAGTTGTATTTCTCTAAAAAGGGGCACTATGACTCCTCGCACATAGTTACGTCTACTACTGTCACTTTGATTTTTCCTCCTAATGGTACTATATGGGAGTCATGCACACCCATACCCGAGAGTCCCTTGCTTTGTTTTAGCTTGCCTGTCTTAGCTAGATTGCACACTGTGGATGCAAACAAAGCCTTCTGTAAGTTGTAATGATGTTGTTGAAGTAATGAGAATGTTTGAGACCGTTTTGCCCTCGTGTTGAAATCTACTTCTTTGTGCACTGTTTTATGCAATGTTGATGCACTGCTTGCTGTAGATTGTTGGGATTTGTTGGCGGACTCTTCTTGCAAGCGGCAAGTCGAGTGCCACACACGGTTTTCTTTGTGCCATCAAGGGCCACCGTGTGTCAAGTGGTATCAGAGCTGCGGTTGCCCAAGGGACCGTGGCTTCATCTAAGAAAATATTGTGGGATAGTTTGTTGAGAAAAACTATGGCCAACACGAAAGAGAGAATCGATGCTTTGGAAGCACAGATACGGGACATGATTAAGAGCGACCCGGATGCTCCAGGCATCCTGAAACAATTCTCCCTTCGCCTTGACGCGTTGGAAGTGAATCTGGAAGCCACTGATAATGCCCGATATGCTGAGAACATGGAGTAGGAGGGCAGGTTTCAGGAGCTTCAGGATCGAGCGGAACACAATGCACGACATGTTGGAGGTATAGACTGGGAGTCTAAATTTCAAGAGCTCCAGGATTGAGTGGAGCTTCTTAGTCACGCAATGGTTAACACACCCGCAGGGGGTGCGGAGCACTCATCGAGGCCCCGAGTGCCAGAGCCCAAGAGTTACGGGGGAGCCCGTGACGCCAAGGAAGTAGAAAACTTCCTTTTCGATATAGAACAATACTTTCGAGCCATCAGAGTAGAATCGGAAGCAACGAAGGTGTCGATGGCTACCATGTACTTGGTTGGAGATGCCAAGGTATGGTGGTGGAAGAAGTACGCAGAGATTGAAGATGGGTCTTGCGTCATAAACACATGGGATATACTCAAACGAGAGCTAAAGAGCCAGTTTTTTCCAGAGAACACCGCATTCAACGCGAGGAAAGCGTTGTTGGAATGCAAGCACACCGGTTCAGTCCGGGAGTATTGCCAGGCATTTTCTGCCTTGATGTTGGACATCAGCGACATGTCCGCAGTCGACAGACTCTTCTTCTTCATGGAAGGGTTAAAACCATGGGCTCGCACCGAGCTTAATAGACGTTGAGTGAACAACCTTAACGAAGCCATCATCTCTGCTGAGAGCCTTTCAGATTACAACTCCGAGCCACAGAGACCCCCTCAGTGGGGAAATCCAAGCAGAAGTATTGGTGGCAAGAAGCCAGGGGGTCAAGCACCAAACCAAAGTTGGGGCAGTAAAAGCAGTTGGTCATCAAACTCTTCTACCCAACAGAAGAGTGGAGTTGGGTTCAAAGCCAAGCCCGACGCTAGCACCAGCGGAGAAGTGAAGAAACCTCCTTTCAGGGGTTACTTCTTGTGCCAAGGACCGCACGTGATCGCTAACTGTCCGCAGCGACAGATGATGAATGCCTTCTTTGACAACATTGGGCAGGTGCAACGTGGGGCACAATCTGGCTCTCAATCAAGGCATCCACCAACAGAGGAACAAATAGACGTACAAGATTATGAAGAGGAAGATGCCGTCGGGGCCTTTCCTCAGTGGTGTAATGCTGTGACAACGCAGGTTGGGAACCCTGAAGAGAGCTTGACTGAGGAAAAGCCTAAAGACATGCCGCCAAAGAAAAAGAGCGATGTACCAGGGAAAGGCTTGATGTATGTGGACATCAAGGTTAACGGGAAGGCTATCAGGGCCATGGTGGACACAGGAGCTACCCATAATTACATTTCTAGCACCGAAGTGGAAAGATTGGGTCTAACTCTAGAAAAAGGGTGCGGACGGGTGAAGGCTATCAACTCTGTTGCACAGCCAGTAGCGGGGATAGCGAGATCTGTTTTGATCAAGATTGGCCCATACGAAGGAAGGACCAACTTTTCAGTAGTCATCATGGACGACTTTAAACTGATCCTTGGGTTGGAGTTTCTGCGTGACACGAAGACCACAGTGATGCCATGCACCAACTCGCTAGCCATGCTTAGGAATAAACCGTGTGTCATCCCGACTATATCTCCTAGGGCGGGAGAGCATTCTATCTCAGCCCTCCAGTTGAAAAAGGGATTAAAATGGGACGAAACAACCTACCTTGCCATGCTACGGTGGGACGAAATTGAAGAAGTATCGGGACCATTACCCAAAGAAGTTAAAGTGATATTAAACGACTTTGAAGATGTGATGCCTAATGAATTGCCGAAGAAATTGCCACCTAGAAGGGCAATTGACCATGAGATAGAGCTCGTGCCAGGCACGAAGCCACCCGTCCGAGCTCCGTATCGGATGTCACAACCAGAACTTGCTGAACTCAGAAAACAATTAACAGAGTTGCTAGATGCGGGTTTGATCACTCCAGCGAAGTCTCCTTATGGTGCACCAGTCCTCTTCCAGAAGAAACAAGATGGTTCCTTGCAGATGTGTGTCGATTACAGAGAGCTAAACAAGGTGACTATTCGGAACAAGTATCCTATTCCTTTAGTCGCCGACTGTTTTGATCAGCTTAGTAGGGCGAGAGTGTTTACCAAGTTGGACTTGAAGTCTGGGTATTGGCAGGTCCGAATTGCCGAAGGTGACGAGGCGAGACAACTTGTGTCACCAGATACGGTGCGTATGAGTTCCTGGTCATGCCGTTCGGCTTGACCAATGCCCCGGCCACATTTTGCACCTTGATGAATCAGGTTTTGCGGGACTACATTGACGATTTTGTAGTGGTGTATCTCGATGATATTGTGATCTACAGTTCCAGCTTGGACGAGCATCTGAAGCACTTGAGGAAGGTGCTTGCCCGACTGAGGGAGCACGAGCTATACGTGAAGCTGTGGGTGCACTTTTGCGCAGACCAAGATTAAATTCTTGGGCCATGTGATAGAACAAGGTCAGATAAGGATGGACTCAGCTAAAGTTCAAGTGATACAGGAGTGGCAGCCGCCAACGAATGTTTCAGAACTGAGATCTTTCCTTGGATTGACCAACTATTATAGGAAGTTTGTCCGAGATTATTCGAGAATGGCCCATCCCCTAACCGAACTTTTGAAGAAGAGCAATGTTTGGGAATGGTCCAAGGAGTGTCAATCGGCCTTCTCGGCTATGAAGCAGGCTATGTCTGAAAATTCGGTACTTGCTCTCCCTGATGTATCGAAGTCCTTTGAAGTTCATACAGATGCTTCTGACTTTGCACTAGGAGGGGTTCTAATGCAAGTATGCCACCCGGTGGCATATGAGAGTTGGAAGCTCAACGAAGCAGAACGTCGCTACACCACTCATGAGAAAGAGTTGCTCGCGGTAGTACATTGTCTCAGAATTTGGAGGCACTACCTGCTTGGTTCTAGCTTCATAGTGCGGACGGACAACACTGCAGTGAGCCACTTCTTGAGTCAATCTAAGCTCACCTCGAAACAGGCCAGGTGACAGAAACTTTTGGCAGAATTCAACTTCATGCTCGAGTACAGGCAGGCTCAACCAACAGCGTAGCAGACGCCCTTAGCAGGAGAGCCGAACTAGATCAGGTAGCATTGATGGCCATGAATGCTATTGTTAGAGCAGATAGCCGAGTTGCCATCAACATCGGAAAGAAGATCAAGAAGGCCCTTACCAGGGATCCGGTTGCCCAACAACTATTGAAACTGATCGAGAGCGGTAAAACTCGACAGTTTTGGCAAGAAGATGGTTTGCTGATGACCAAAGGAAGATGGGTATACGTTCCCCGAGTCGATGATCTGAGGCAAACATTGATTCGAGAATGTCATGACACCTTTTGGGCAGGCCATGCCGGAGGAGAAAGAACATTAGCTCTCCTTCAACAAGGTTACTACTGGCCCCAAATGGGGGATGAAGTGCAAGAGTATGTGAAGACATGCCTTACTTGTCAGCAGGACAAGGTAGAGCGTAAGAAGAAAGCAGGGTTACTATAGCCGCTGCCGGTCCCCAAGAGACCGTGGGAGAGTGTGTCATTGGATTTCATCACTGGTCTGCCGAAGGTTGAAGACTTAGGCACAATTCTAGTTGTCGTTGATCGGTTTAGCAAGTATGCAAGCTTTATCGCAACACCCAAGTATTGTTCAGCCGAAGACACAGCGCAACTTTTCTTTAAGTATGTGGTGAAGTATTGGGGCATGCCTCAAGACATTGTCAGTGATCGGGACTCCCGCTTCACTGGAAACTTTTGGACTGAACTCTTTAAGTTATTCGGATCCCAACTTTCGATGAGTTCAAGTTATCATCCAGAATCATACGGTCAGACGGAGTGGTTCAATTCCATGTTAGAAGAGTACCTCCGCCATTTTGTCAGTGCAACACAGAAAAATTGGGTCAAGCTACTGGATGTTGCTCAGCTGTGTTTCAACTCACGCAAAAGCTCTTCGACAGGGAAAAGTGCTTTTGAGATTGTAAATGGACAAAAACCGTTACTACCCCACACGGTAAACGTCCCCAATGCCGGGAAATCCCCAAGGGCCATAAGCTTCAGCGAAGAATGGAGGCAGAATATAGATCTAGCTCACTCCTACCTTGAGAAAGCAGCCAGAAGAATGAAAAAACACGCTGACAAGAACAGGAGATCTCAAGAGTTTAACGTGGACGACAAAGTTATGGTTAAGCTACTGCCACAAGATCGCAAATTTCTAAGGGGAAGAGACTCTCGTCTTTTGCAGAAATATGAGGGACTCCTGACTATAGTGAAGAAGATAGGCAAGATGGCTTACAAAGTTGATCCGCCTCATTGGTGGAGCCGCCGGCTCCATCCTGTCTTTCACGTCAGTATGTTGAAGCCATTCTATGAAGACACAGCCGACCCCTCCAGGGGCCAAATCAAGAGACAAGGACTCAAACCCAAAGCGGCAGGAAAGCGAGTTGCCGAAGCTATTTTGAATGATAGAGTGATTATAGCTTCCCGCAAGCGCCATCAGGAGTACCTAGTCAAGTGGCAGGGACATATGGATGAAGAAAACACTTGGGAACGAGCAACAGACTTATCAGCCTACGCCGACAAGATTGAAGCCTACCACATGCAGAAGTTGACGAGGGCGTCAACAGCTCTAGTGGGGGAGAATGTCACGGGCTGCCCCTTGCACCCGCCTAGCACAGCGCCCCCGCGCCCTTCCAACAGGCGCCCATGCGCCCGTCAAGCACAGCGCCCGCGCACGCCAAAAGCCAACCGTGAAGATCTGAAGATCCAGGCGTACGTTTTTGCTCAATTTTGGTAGAGACCACCCTTGTATATATTTAAGTTTCCCTGTAAAATTTCAAGTCATTTCGAGTTGTATTTCTCTAAAAAGGGGCACTATGACTCCTCGCACATAATTACGTCTACTACTGTCACTTTGGTTTTTCCTCCTAATGGTACTATATGGGAGTCATGCACACCCATACCCGAGAGTCCCTTGTTTTGTTTTAGCTTGCCTGTTTTAGCTAGATTGCACACTGTGGATGCAAACAAAGCCTTCTGTAAGTTGTGATGATGTTGTTGAAGTAATGAGAATGTTTGAGACCGTTTTGCCCTCGTGTTGAAATCTACTTCTTTGTGCACTGTTTTATGCAATGTTGATGCACTGCTTGCTGTAGATTGTTGAGATTTGTTGGCGGACTCTTCTTGCAAGCGGCAAGTCGAGTGCCACACACGGTTTCCTTTGTGCCACCAAGGGCCACCGTGTGTCACTACGTCTCGCTCATGAAATCCAAAATTTTGTCTGGCAACTAATGTTGAACCGACTGCCTACAAAAGACAGACGGGCAAGACTAAAAGTATTACCAGAGATAAAGATCGTGGATTCCATGGACCGAATCGCGTGAGCATTTATTCTTCAAATGCCCACAAACTCGAGCAGTACAGTTTGCTCTTAACATCCGAATTAAACTGGACCGTCCACTTCCCAATTTCTTCAAACGGATCATTGCGCGTGGATCAACAAAGGCAACTCTCTCTCGCAAAGCAATAACCATCAATCCACCATGCATAATCTCTACTCTCTGGCATCTATGGATCCAAAGGAATGAAATATGTTGTACGGGCTCTCGACTTTTGAACTAGTTTCTATCATCCACAACATCCAGGCAAAGCCACACTTCAAAGGGAATATAGCAGAATGCACAAGAACAACACATTTCCACCATCAGGACAAATGCACAAAACGCATATATATAATCTTCATTCTGGCAGATGCAACTTCTAAAAGCAATCGAATGTGCTTTCTCTATGTTGGAACTTTGTTCCAACAACATCGACTCAGAGCAGGTCGTCTTGCAATTTGTATCCCCAACCCAAAAGGCCACCATATATCTGGGATCAACAGTACTCACTATAATAATAAGACAAGGAAAATGGTAACCTATTTGGCGCTTTGCTATTAATAAGCGTAGAAAAAATTATCATAGAGTTAGATGGTACATACATACATTAAAAACTGACTGAAAGCGTAAAATGCAATAGGGTAATTCCCAAGTATAGGCCTGCTTTCGAATACTATTTACTTCAATATGGTAATTATCGTCCAAGAAGTGCATGGCCTGCAGCCTTTAACCCAGTGCAAGCAAGCATGCAAGCATAAGGCTTTATATCTTTTGGGTTATTGGTGGAGGCGCTCGCGGAATTTTGGGGGGTTGGTGGTGAATTTTGGTTTAGGAAGAGAAAGAAGAGTTGTTCACGACGGCGGTGCGGGGGTGGGTCACTGCGTGGTGGGGCAGGGTTTGAGTCACGACGGTGGTGCATGGTAGTTGGCAGTGGTTTGTCTGGGTATGCGTGGGTAAGCAGTGTCAAGAGTATGGTTGTGGCCTGTGGTCTGGGAAGAAAAGAGAAGAGAAAGAAACATAAGAGGAGAGAGAAAATTACCCGTGAAAGTACGGGGTGATATTTCAAGAAATTACATTTTGAGTCATTGGCAATACGGTTATTTTGTCGAAATCATTATGTATTCTTGTACTCCGCTTGGTCAACGGACATAAATACCGATTTTTCAAATTAATGGATACGCTTATAATTTCACCCTAACCTCAATGACATGAGTGTAATTAACCCTACTTATAAACTTTCAGACAAATTACTACTTATAAGTTAGGCTAAAGTTAGAATGTGCTTTGCCTTGGTTTACTTGCAATTTGTCTAAGACCTATTAGATAATCTTTTGCACTAGCTTTGTTTCTTTTCTTTTCTTTTTTTTTTTGATAAATAGGTGAATGACATAAATAATAAAGGTTACATGATTTTTTCAGTTGCTTTAGGGCAATATAAGGAAGTACCCAAGACCTAAAGTGAACATGACCGCAAAGGTCAAAGTCCCTCAAAGATCATACACTGTACCCTCTCATTATTCAACCCCAAACTTCTCCTTGTTCTTTTAATACTCAAAACTCTGTAAATATTTTCCTAGCCTTTTCATACAACAAGTCTAACCTTAGAACTGGTGTTGGCATTACCTGTATGACAACAACGCATAAGCGATGTGGTTCAGCTGCCTTTTCTGCTTTAGCATCCGATTCATACTCTGCTGGTATGAAAGGGCTATTACTTACATCAAAATGGACTCTCACAAAAAGATATTCTTCACATTAATGTATACACTGACTCGTCCTTTTTACTTTCTCAGATATCAAAAACTGAAGATATTATGGACTCGGTAGCAGCCATGTTCTATGACTTTTTCTTTTTGCTCACTAACTTCCATTACTATAGTATGTACAAGGCCAAAAAATCACATCTTAAGGAGGCGAAGGTCCTCGCTTCCTTTGCGTGTCAAGCCAGAATTGATGTCGATCAAGATTGGATTGATACCATTTTGCTACCATGTGATGCTTGTCCTTGAATCCACCTCTTTTTGTAATGATTCTTGTAACATCAACACGGCGGAATGTTCTTAGGTATGCTTGGTTATTTTACTTTTGGATGTTTTAAACTTTGCTAAATCATGGCATGTCATGATTCTTCCTTTTCCTGTAATTTGCTCACGGCTCAGCTCTTTATCTATGCAATTCTCGATGTTATAAAAAAAAGAGCCAAGTATACCCTTCTTTTCCAATACTATTTACTTCAATACGATGATCGTCTTCCAAGAACAGCCTTCAACCGAGTGCAAGCAAGCAAGACTTTCTATCTTTGGTTATCCATACATTGCTGCCTAGACATTGCATACAACAATAGAGGATAGAAGAGGATCAGCAGCCCCACTAATAACAGCACCCTTGCTTCTCATCTGCAGCATATAATTCAGTGCACCCTCCGTTATAATCTCCCCGGGGATAACTAGTGGGATCCCTGGTGGGTATGGACATATCAGCTCTCCACAAATTTCCCCAAGGCTCTCTTCTGCACTGACTTTTCTTTTGCTTGAAAAGAAGGCCTCTCTGGGGCTCAAGATCATTCTGATATCTTTATAGGTTTCAAAGCACCCGAAATCATGCAGTGTCCCCTTCATGCCTCGAGTCGTAAAAGTTTCCGACAAATGTCTTAAACCTGATACAAGTCTCGCAACATGTTCTTCACAAGTTCCTAGGTTAATGGCAAATGTTATCGATCGGGTTCCAACAAGTTCTGAAATGACACCATAGTCGGTATATAAGATTTCGTCAGCTTCAAAGCCAGAGAGACCAAGCTCCCACACCCCGACAGTAATTCGCAAGGGATCAATGGCAGGAAAACTAGAAAAGCTCGGGAAATCGAAGACTGATACTCCAGGAATTTTACTGATGAGAGTTTTTGCTTCGGCCGCCAATGCAACTGCTTCATTGAAAATAGTTTTTGGGTTTTCACTTAATTGAGCCCTGGCAGCATCTAACGATGCTAAAAGCAGATAACTCGGACTAGTGCTTTGAAGGGTTTGAAGGCATCTGGAAATTCTTTCTCTATCGATAAAATCTGCTGACAAATGTAACATCGATGACTGTGTTAAGGAGCACAAAACTTTGTGAGTGGACTGTACAGCAAGATCAGCACCTTGAAGAAGCGCTGAACAAGGAAGCTTTGGATGAAACCCTAAGTGAGCGCCATGAGCCTCATCAACAATGAGGGGAATTTTGTACGAATGACACAGCTGGGAAATATCTCTCAGATTGGTACAGATACCATGGTAAGTAGGGGAAGTGGCAAATACTGCAGCTGCTTTTTGACCTTCCGTTTCAGATTCCTCAATTGCCCTTTCTACCTGTAATAACAGCAGACCTGGGTTACACCGGGAAATATATATATATATATATATATATATATATATATATATATATATATATATATATATATATGCCAAGAAAAACACCTGACCCCTGAGATGAGTGCTAATTATTTCACCTGAAAATAGAAAAACTACTCACCTTAATTTTATGGATAGCGACAAGATGTAAATTTCAACTAGTATGTTTATGTAATTATCTTTGAAGCAAAGAAATGACTCGAAATAAAACATGAGAAACATTGCCAAGCACTTGCCTGCGATGCAGTGATTCCACCGGCAATATCCCAATCAAAATCATACTCCGGGAGGATATACTTTGGTAGTGCACCAGACAATACCATGGCAGATATGGCCGATATATGGGAATTTCGAGGAAGAATAAGGGTGTCTCCTGGTGAACAAGTAGCCATAACAGCCGCCTGGATTCCACATGTAGTACCCCCAACAAGAAACCATGTCTCTGATGCACCAAAAAGTTTGGCCGCCTGTCTCTGTGCATCTAAAATGGCCCCCTCTGGAGAAAAGAGGTTGTCGAGCTCTGGAAGCTCAGGCAAGTCATAAAGGAAGGGTTTTGTGCCAATGAGCCGAGTCAATGATGATGGTGCTGCCCGCCCCCTGTTATGGCCGGGGAAGTGAAAACTGGCAGCATTTTCTTCTGCTGAAGACTTTAACGCACTAACCAGTGGTGGGAGCCTAGTACTTGGCCCTGCTTGAGAATCAGGAATAGAAATATTTTCACTCACAACAGACCTGGTGTGTTCCTTCAGGCCCGTACCATTTTGAGTCTTCCCCAGCTCGATGGCAATTCTTTCCTGCAAGACAATTGTGGGGAGTAGCATAATCAGGTTCACAAGTTTCAAGACAGTCCAAGAAGATAACTAGGACATAAAAAATAAAATCTTTGAAGCAACATACAGCCATCCATATATATTCTGCCCCTGTTACAGATTTGGGTACTCATTCACAAAAATGATTTGAAAAAGGGAGAGTTAGGAGCCATTTTTCCTGAATGATAGAGCCGTGTCCCTACGATAGAATATGGCATTTCTAACCGACTTGACGGTCCGACACTATAAACATGTTGGAAGACTTCAGATTAAAATTGGCAGTCACACTAGGTTCTCGAAATTGGAACATCGGTCTTGTTACATGTATGGAGCTTTACTTCCTCTCTATGTGACTGCGCTCAAGATTAATCACAAAAGAAAAATAGACTGCAGGATTCTGTTTTTGTAATTTTGTCTAATTAGAAAGGCTTCAAACAACAAACATCGGTTACTAGTTTCCCCTTTCAACATTTATTTCAGTATGCATTTGATCAGTCGATGTCTCTCCTTGGGGAACTTAAGATCAGCTGAAAAGTGAGTTGCTAAGGTTAGCTAAAACATTCACAGGCTTTAAACTGAAGCTCGAGCTTGGCTTGGTTGTGTTAATAGTTGCATTTCCGCAAGCTTCTAAGTGAACCTACTTGCTTGATTCTTATATTTGGTTTTGCATTTTATTAGGTTATTAATCAAGTTGATCGAGGTAAATTGACCAGCTTAAAAAGTGTGAATCTCTTCTTGTTTCCCGGGCATCTAAAATTTCTTTGTTAAGCCCTCTCTATCATCAAATTCTAGATGTGTTGGGTGCTAAAATTTATTACAGTTCCTGCATTAGAATCACTTCGCAGCAGCTCTCACTAGGATTCTCGCTCTGGCAGTTGATCCTTTTTCCCAGCCTCGCAATCTGGGGAGCTTCTTCTGATTGTTGTAGTCTTTTTCTTTCTTGAAGGTTCTCCCTCTGTACTCCAGGCAGCCCTCTTCTTGGTACTTGTGACAAAGAGGGACACATCAAGTTAAAATTTATTGTGCTTTCCCTTTGAGTATTTAGTGTTGCCATCATACTGCTTGGCACACTCGTCGAGAATAGTTTGCATGTTTGTGTACCCTCTCTAACAGATTAAGCTTCTAGCTAAACCAGTAGTTAACAATATCAAATGATGAGGTTAAGTCACTTTTTCATTTTATAGTCCTAACTCATGCACTTGAGGAACATGCCTGATAACTAGACTAGGGATGTTGGTATGCTAATATATGGGGATTTCCATTTAATTATCAGTTAGTCAAAATGTCTGTGAAAAGATAATGCCTCATTTTGTATCGATATCACTCAGCATGCCAAGAACATACGGGGACTTTCCATTGCATAAAACAAGAAAAGGGTGAGAATGTTGGTGGCGAAAATGTGACAAAGGATACTAATAGAATATTTATTCAAAGCTCCCATTGATATGTATAAGAATGTCTGTGTTTAATAATGCTGTGCGCCTGTGCCACGTTGCACAATTATGTATCACTTCTAAAAATTGTTAAACTAGAAATGCCAAAAGTACAAATATGACAATAGTATCATGAATATGACAAAAGGTCAGGTTTTTCCTCTCCAAAACCTTAAGCATTCATACATAAATTACTGGTTTGTAGATCACCAATAAAAAAATCAGGAAAAGGCTGAATATTGTTCAATTTATCAAACAACCTGCATGAGAATCTTTAATACTTATTGTCACTTTCTGGTGGATGATAGGGCTAACAGTAAGAAGACAACCTTAGAACCTCAATAACTACATGAGCCGGGTCTGGTAAAGGTGTTTAACCGCACATGTATTGCGATTGGATGTGAGAGGAATAAGAGCATCTCATGCTCACGCCAAGGACAGGAAACATTTGGATAAACAAACCCCGGTGCATTCTCTTGTCTTTCCCAAACATAACACTCAGTCAAGGCAGGAAAAGAGAATATAGATAGGTTCTTTACACTTACGATCCCCAAGGAGGGCCCATGTCTTCCCACATATAATTGAAGGACATATCTACTGGAAGGCCTCAAATAATAAGCTAGTACTAGCAAGAAGGGAAAAATAGGTAAACTACTTCCAGGTTGCAACCTAGTAGTATATACTAGTTACTAGCAACGTAGCACGGGGACTACTATGTCAATTAGTTCTATTTAGTTATTTATAGCACCAAAGTGTTACCAAGAAGGCAGCAACAAGCAATAGAAAATGGAAAATAAAAAAACGGCAAAATAAATGCAAAACACAGGGATTCAACGAGGTTCGCCAATGTGGCTACGTCCTTGGAGTATGACCGCTTGCAGTTTCAGTATTCAAAAACTAATATACAGTGCAGATGCCTAACTTCCGCTTTGCACCATTCTCTCTTTCCTACGTTTCTCGGAACTGAATATCTCCGTATATGGCAACGGTTGGCGCAAAAAATAGACCTTACCAAAAAAATTCCTTTAAACAGTTTACATACATTAGAGGGACAGCCTATGTTGGGGTTTGTGTGCAAGTACACTCCTGTAATAATGCAACCTAGTTCAATTGGGCTCGACATAACACAAGGAGCTTGAATGGCACTGGAATTTCCAAATCACAGAGGAACATAAAAGCTCAGTTGCATGAAGCAGAGGCAGGAGCGGAAATGGAGGCGGAGAAGCGTAAGCACCTGGAAGAATCTAAGGTTGAGAGCGGCTAGAACAAATAAATGCGTAGAGAGTATTACCATCTGCTTAATATATCTTATAGTTAATTACGGTGTACACACTTTTTCTCTTGAAAGTACCATAAGCGAGAGTGAATAGTTACCTTGTACTCGGGACATCAAGTGGCTACCGACTACTTGCCTTTGAAAATAGCAAGAGTGACAGTACTTCTGCTGCTGCTGTTCAATCTCGAGACATTTCTAGGCACAAAATCTCCCATCTAAAGGGTTAGCCATGGGGCCAAAACTGTATTGAGGAGAGAGAGCGCATGCACACTTACTGACAAACTTTGTTCTCTCGATGAGGATAGTCAGTAACAAACAATGAGGCTTTAAGGTCTTGAAGGAAGAGGGAAACAAGGAATAGCGTGGAAAAGGACGTGATTTTCAGGTACTCTCTCACTCCTTCCATGCATCTCTGTCCAACTGACGGAATCGAGTTCCCGTGCTAACTTGGGATGCTAACTTGGGAGGTGATCCCATAGAATTCCTAACCTGGGATAGTAAAAGCGAGTTTTCGAGAGAGAAGCGTCATCATATGAGGAGATTCCTGCTACTAAGCACAAAAGCAATAACTTGTAGATAGAGATGATTAACGATGTGGAGACGTAGTAGATCATAAATTTGATGGCCTTGACCTCAATATTTTTTACTTACGTTCTCTTTTCCCATTTTTACTCATTTGTCTTAATTGAGTAGAATAATTTGTCACCCTACTCTGGAAACCTAATTACTTAGCCACTGGTTGGGGAGTATATATAAATATGCCCATACATGTCCTTATAAGTACAGGAGTATCACATATCCACTTTGTTTTTCCTCTTTTGGTCACCTGGGTCCTGGTTCATAGGGTCATAGCTATGATGGCCTTTCTAGATTTGATAAGTCTGTTTTTTAAGTTGAGTCTCGAGTATAACGCATTGACTGCAAAGGAATCTCAGGCTTATGGAGCTGTACAAAAGAGTCAATATCTTGTCATTATAGTATGATGATAATCTTATGGTAACTATTTCATCTGTGAAATTCTGAAAGAAGACCTTGGAGTCAGAATGCAAATCCCTTTCCGTATGGCGGGTGTCTTTCAATTTAGACCATACTAGCATTCGTTTAATCTTTCAACATGCTTTGTTGTTCAAGTTTGTGTGTGGTTAGATATTACTATCTTTTTGAAATAACTGAACCAATCTTACGATTCCTAATCATACGAGTATGACTCAGGAGTAGTATCTCAATTTCACAACTATGAACCAAATAGCAATTACACTTGGTTCTGCGCAATTGACATCAAAAGTAACATACGCCATCAAAACCCAGAATTATTTACCATTAACATAGAACACAGGAAAATGAACTACAAATACCCACCTGGCAAATGCAAGCCCTTGATCTTCTGCTTGGCCTAGCACTGCCTGTATTGCTAAAACTCAGACCAAAACTCTGCACATATGATGCAAATACACATAGCTTAAGGATTGATACCCAAACGTGAATGGAAAACTAACTCCGTTGTGTATGTGTTTGTTTTTTTGTGTGTGTGTGGCTGTACTCAATTTAAGCAAGAAGACTTGCCGTATCCACAAACGCAGACGCCATTGAAGGGAGTGTAATGGCCTTGCTTGTGTGACTCTCTGAGCAAGCTTCCTTGAAGTTGATTTTAGGCTCAAAAGACCAATAGACCAAAGCCCATTCTGGTACTTCATAGGTCCAAGTGTAATCTAGATCATGGAATGGGCCCGATTTGTTGTTTCCAGAGGCCCAGTCCAACACTTGCCATGACTTATGACTACACACACTTTCCTATTTCCTGGAAACTCGAAAGTTCAAGCCTGTGCATTTTTGTTAGTAAATCAGTGTCTAATTACTTACTTTGAGAGATAAGTACAAGAAAAAGGAAAATTCATTATGAATGCCAAGGAAAGTGGGTTCGCAGTCGACGTGGAGGTGTCACAAGGAATGCAGTCCGAGTCAGATGCCAAGTGTGGTGATGTGGAACACAGCAAGGGTGGAGCAAGGGCAGAGACCAAGGGCTTCCCAGACAGAGTCTGAGGGTGGCAATGCTGCAATGGCGATGGCGCAAGGTGAATACACGACGACAGTCACAGTCCGATACTTAGGTCCAGAGTCAGGGTCCTGTATGTTTCTCTCTCTAGGATTCTAGAGTGAGAAAGTAAAAATGTCAGAGTTCCGTGAATCTGAAAATCTGAAGTCCTGCAAATGAATTCTCAAGACTTTTATTTATAGAGGTTGAGATGATAATGTCATCACGCGACACGTGGCGTTCCTCGGAGTGACACGTCACCGAGGGGTCCACAGCTGCCGGTGCTCCACGGACTGTCGAATCGCATATTCACCTGGCCTGCCCTGCATAGCATCGCTCTGTCTGTTTGGAAAGACTGGCTCCCACAGCGTCGGTGTGGCCAGAGAACCCCCTTGATCTAGCCACAAATCCAAGCTCTTGCAGAGTCCCAAGGCCTGGCAGCTGTGGGGAAGACCCGACGCCCAGCTGCCAGGTGGACTAAGCGAGATGCCCTTCGAAGACCTGCTCCCGTCTCGAAGTGACCAGGGGGTCATAGTCCCTAGGGGTGCCGACGCGAGCCCCCAATGCCGGAGCACGTAGGCCAGTCACGAAGACACCCTGAAGGAGATAATGTCCCGGAGGAATCGCCTATCCCGCGGGTGAGTCCTTGTGCCAGAGCACTCGGAGCGCGTCAAGGTAGCATCCTGGAGGAGCAGTCTACCCAACGAGCCATGTAGCTTCCCGGAGGAGCCGTCTACATGGCGAAAGGGGAGTTGAAGAGCTCCCTGACGGAGATAGTGTCCCGGAGGAGTCGCCTATTCCGCAGGCCGAGGTAGCATCCTGGAGGAGCCGTCTACTTGGCCTGCAGAAGTAGCATCCCGGAGGAGTCATTTACCTGGCAGAAAGGGAGTTGAAAAGCTCCCTGGCGGAGATAGTGTCCCGGAGGAGTCGCCTATCCCCACGGGTGAGTCCTTGTGCCGAAACACTCAGAGCGCGTCAAGGTAGCATCCCGGAGGAGCCGTCTACCCGACTGGCCGAGGTAGCATCCCTGAAGAGCCGTCTACCTGGCAGAAAGGGAGTTGAAGAGATCCCTGGCGGAGATAGTGTCCCGGAGGAGTCGCCTATCCTCGCGGTGAGTCCTTGTGCTGAAGCACTCGGAGTCAAGGTAGCATCCCGGAGGAGCCGTCTACCCAACTGGCCAAAGTAGCATCCCGAAGGAGCCATCTACCTGGCGGAAGGGGAGTTGAAGAGCTCCCTGACTGAGATAGTGTCCCGAAGGAGTCGCCTATTCCGCAGGCCGAGGTAGCATCCTAGAGGAGCCGTCTACTTGGCCGGCAGAGGTAGCATCCCGGAGGAGTCGTCTACCTGGCAGAAAGGGAGTTGAAAAGCTACCTGGCGGAGATAGTGTCCCGGAGGAGTCGCCTATCCCCACGGGTGAGTCCTTGTGCCGGAGCACTCGGAGAGCGTCAAGGTAGCATCTCGGAGGAGCCGTCTACCCGACTGGCCGAGGTAGCATCCCGGAAGAGCCGTCTACCTGGCAGAAAGGGAGTTGAAGAGATCCCTGGCGGAGATAGTGTCCCGGAGGAGTCGCCTATCCCCGCGGTGAGTCCTTGTGCTGGAGCACTCAGAGTCAAGGTAGCATCCCGGAGGAGCCGTCTACCCGACTGGCCGAGGTAGCATCCCGCAGGAGCCATCTACCTGGCGGAAGGGGAGTTGAAGAGCTCCCTGGAGGAGATAGTGTCCCGGAAGAGTCGCCTATCCCCGCGGTGAGTCCTTGTGCCGAAGCACTTGGAGCCGTCAAGGTAGCATCCCGAAGAAGCCATCTACTCGGCTGGCTGAGGTAGCATCCCGAAGGAGCCGTTTACTTGGCAGAAGGGGAGTAGAAGAGCTCCCTGACGGAGATAGTGTCCTGGAGGAATCGCCTATACCCGCGGTGAGTCCTTGTGTCGGAGCACTCGGAGGGCGTCAAGGTAGCAACCCGGAGGAGCCGTCTACCCGACTGGTCGAGGTAGCATCTTGGAAGAGCCTTCTACCTAGAGGAAGGGGAGTTAAAGAGCTCCCTAGTGGAGATAGTGTCCATGAGGAGTCGCCTACCCCTGCAGGATGCTGCACACTCCGGAGAGTGGGTCGAAGCATGTTCCATGACCAAGGCAAGGTGCGCATGGTGTGGTGAAAGGATGGACTGATGCAAGAAGCATGGTAGTGTGACAGAGAGCCAGGGGGCACGATTGTGTTAGTGGCGCGGCGCACGAGCGCTGCGGAGTGAGTAAGGTGCCGGGGGAACGTCTTTGTTAATGGCCCTGCGCATGGACGCGACAGAGTGCGTATGGTGCCAAAGGGCACTGAAGTGTGACAGAGAGCCAGGGGCGTGACTGTATTAGTGGTGCGATGGAGTGTGTATGGTGCCCGGGGCACATGTCATGGAGATGGCGCAGCGCATGGGCACGACAGAGTGCGTATGGTGCCGAGGGCATTGTAGTGTGACCGGGAGCCAGGGATGCAACTGTATCAGTGGCACGGCACAGTGAGTAAGGTGCCGGGGACACAATGTGACGTCCGGGCGACGGGGATCGGGGAGTAAGTTCCAGGCGACGGGGGTCGCGGAGTGACGTCTGGGAGATGGGGGTCGCGGAGTGACGTCCGACCCCTTGAAGTGTAGGAAAGATGCTAAGTATGGAAGCCAAAGGCCAACCCTTTAGGGGAAGGCCAAGGCCAACCCCAGAGGAAGGCCAAGGCCGACCCCCAAGGGAGGCCGAGGCCGACTTCCTTCGGTAAGCGCCAAGGTGCGCCAACGGGCGAAGTGCGACGATTGGAGCGTGATGAGCAGTCGCGCAATGATAAGTTTCTTGGTGACGAAGTCACTTAGAAAAAGTGAGAAGTGCACATGACTTGAGCGTGCACGTTTGACTGGTTGGAAGCGTTTAATATTGCATGTTGCTTGTGCGGACATGTCATGCAAAATGGGACCCCCAGTGGGCCTTTGGGTGCTACCAAAATAGGTTGGGAACAATTACTTTCTATGTAATAGAACGGAGCCTCGTAGAATTTGGCTCGATACGCTATGATAGTTCGATTCTCCAACGATGGTTGATGTTAAAAGACATTAAAACAAGTTGAAATTGTCGTTTGGATACCATTTAAGACGTGTTCAAAGAGTTAGGTATTTTCACGCCTCAAAATGTTTATCCGTACCATTATTTGTCGTTAATGCAGTTTTCTACGATAACTTAGATGTGGACAAGAATTGAGGGAGTGAAAACAGAGATTCTTTTTCAAGGATATAAAAACTAAAAGGCTCTGTTTGGTAACCTTTCCGTTTTTTCAAAACTAGAGAAAAAAATGCGTTTGACACACAGTTTTTATTTTTTTTTCTCCCTCAGTTTTGAAAACCGGTTTTTAAAACAGGGCTATTTTTTAAAACTCTCATTTATGAGTTTTGGATCTTCAGTTTTGGTTTTATTTTGATACCACCACCATTACGATCCTCCCACGGACGGTAGCCACAGCCACTGCCCACCGCCGACGACTGGCAGCCTCCACCGGCGGCTGGCAACCTCCACCGGCGGCTGGCAGCCTCCACCAGCGACCACTACCGATGACCAGCAGCCACCGTCATGCCCCACCACCGTCACCGTAAATCACCACCAAAGAAAAAATTCAAAATAAAAACTGAGTAATCAAATACCCATTTGTTTTTGTAAAAAATAAATACTAAACTAGTTTTGATTTTTGCTTTTTTGAAAATAGAAAA
Organism: Escallonia herrerae; assembly: GCA_033070095.1. Classification (NCBI taxonomy): domain Eukaryota; kingdom Viridiplantae; phylum Streptophyta; class Magnoliopsida; order Escalloniales; family Escalloniaceae; genus Escallonia; species Escallonia herrerae. The sequence goes on from JAVXUP010000851.1 coordinate 147,175, forward strand.
ATCAAAACTGAAAATTATTTCAAACACTACCTAAGATGTTCATTTCATTTAAAAATAAAATAAAATAAAATTATGGTGTTTGGATATTACTCCATCCACTTCATAATTTTGTCGCCTCTGCAATTTATTTGAATTCTACTGGACTTTGTACACCTAAATTAATCATTCACTTTATTAGTTATGCTCGTTCCAATTTGACTTGTCAAATACTCCCTCCATCCCGAAAAAATTAATTATATTTCCTTTTAGGGCTTCCCTAATAGTTGCTCGCTTTTAAAATTTAGAAATGTTATGCATGTGTTTTTTCATATTTATCTTTTTCTATTCTATTTCTCTCTACATTTAATTCTCTACCAACTCATTTTCTTTCTTCTGACTCACTTTTTTACACCTTTTATTTTAGTTCTCTCTCTCCAAATTGAACACTCCACCAACAATTCTCTCTTTCCAGACCCACTTCCTTTTTCCCCCTCTCTCTCAAGATAGAATGAGAACACACAAAATATGATTTAAATCCTTAACATGCCAAGGCAAAATTAAGCAATTTTTTGAGACGGAGAGAATAGTACTTATTTGATCCGTGGTTGTCCTTGCGTCCGATTCAGTGTTCAGATGCTCTCTAAATTTATTCTAAAATATATACTTGTCCATGTACACCATATTGATCACTAAAAGAGTTGCTAAAAGAGAGAAACTACGTATGTGAACAAGTATATATGACTGCAAAAATAGATATACCACCTAGAAAATTGCAGAAATTTAATATAGACAGAAACTATGATACAGAGCTACTACATCATATTGTTTTGCTGATAGAAATTCCCTTTGGGCTTCAGAACTAGTAATATATTCCTCCCTTGACCCATATTGGTATGAGACAACCTGTAAATGCTGTGGAGCGGGTGCCATATTGGTATGATACAACCTATAAAAGTGGTATCATAATTAATTTTTATGAGATTTAGGCTGATATAAGGTTTACCGGAATTAGGAAGGACTTGCCTCAATCGGGCTAAAGGGCGGTCTTGAGACCTAGCTCGTTCCACTTTCTAATATACTAATCATGTGTTAACAATTGTCACTAAATGTATTTCAGTGACAAAACCAAGATCAAAAAGCAAATAAAAAGAGTGGAAATAGCATCTTCCAAAATGTTTTTGTAATCGTACATAGGTCTGGAGATTCTGAAGAAAGCCAGAAGTGATTGTGTTCTCTTTGATAATCTTCTCAGCAATAATAATAATGGTTAGTATGGGTGTTAGTTGTGCATGTGACTCTGGCATGGGAGTGCTATGGGGGCCTGCAAAAATAGGATGTGAAACTGAGCTTCATATGAATCATTGACTAAGGCCCCATATTACATGAATTTCTAATTTCTGAAGTACAGCTAATGCTAGTTTTAAGTGTCTAATGATCCCTTCCTGTATCAGCAAAAGTGCTGTCAAAACTGTTGTCATTGCATTTGTAGCAACACAGGGTTACCACAATCGTTGCTAGAGCTGAGCAATTGTAGCGACAACAACGTATGTTGCAACAAAAGAGCGCGCTGAAGGGTCAGGTCTACTTTTGGGTACGACGGGGATTCAAGTTCTTTTTTTGTGAAGCGATCTGCCAATTGCTTAATCTAATGAATTTATGGCCAAAAAAAAGAAAGGAAAAGAAAACGTGTCATACAAAAACGTTTGAGTTGCTACGCCATGGAAACGTGTTCTGTAGCATGACTTGAAAATTGACGTAATCTGGATTAGTTCTTTTATGTGAAAAGCAATTTCATTATATAACAAAAATTCCATTGATACGGTGATCAAAACTATGTCTTTTATAGCCGTGCCATAGGAAACTTCTTTATGTCATAGCAACACAAATGATTTTTCCTTTCATATTTGTCTGGGCATTCGTCTTTAACTTTATACTTCAAAAGATACTTCGCCCCTTAGGAAAAAAAAAAGGTTAAACAGATACTACTAGTTTATTATTTGTGCGGCTGAATCACTTTTTCATTTTCCCCAGTTGCGTACTAATGCATCGCATGTGGAGAGACGAACAAAACATGCGTGTTAAGTTATGAAGATGACAGAGTGATCGCATGACAATTACAGAGGATCACCAAATAAATACCGGGCATAAGATTTGATAACGAAGAACCAGAAACCGGCGGTCATATTATAATACTCGATTCAAAACTAATTGAGAATGAGCGCATGATTCCACGAAGCTTCACGCTGAAGTGGTTGGGTATCATTTTAATGTGACATTCATATTCGCAAAACACTTCAAGAAATCACTTTTATTTCTCTTACTTATTTAAGAAGATTTCAGACTATGTATTCTTCAAGTTTCTTTCATCTTCCCTTGTAAGCAAGGAAGGTCGTGGAGGTGATCCCAAGTCTAAAATTGTCACAATCATAATTTGATTCGATAAACTGAGTTGACTCCACCTCAAAACTGGGGCTACTCAAGAGTCACATACTTGGCCAAATTGTGGAATCTTACACCCCAGAATGAACTTGGAATAATTTTGGCAGATGACTTTCAACAAAAAGAAGCTGTCATCTGGTGATGGACTAATGACTTCCAAGTATGTTATATATTATTTTCATTCCCTTCTATCCAAGTTCTGTCGCATCGGTTTCTTTCGATCTCTTGGACGAGGATCCGTCAAACCTCTGGTGCAGTAATCCTAATCCTTTCATTAAGACAATCACATTTTTATACGAGCATTGCCAGCAGTGGCGGAGATAAGCGGGGAGCACAGTGAGCAACTACCAATCATCAGAGAAACACGATAGGGTTCTTTTTTATTTCTTTTCAAACCACCCTAAAAAACTCGGTGCCCCACCTTATACACAGTCTCTGCCTCCGCCACTGATAGCTAGTTCTTACAGCCTTGTATCCTAAACCTTGACTTCTAAACAACGTCTCGCATTGTGACGTTAAGTTTATTTTACAGCACGAAGGTGCGTTGTTTCAAATACATGAACCAGGATGTGTCTCATCGTGGAAAAAATGACATTGTCGGGCTTCGGCTTGGACTTGGGCTTGTAGAGCGTCGATGTATCAAGAAAATGTGATGTCCCGAAGAGATGGAGGTGCGGGCCGGGCCGAGCCCACCACCCCCTGAGAGCTACTTGGTGTTGACTGCCCCGACAGTTCACATGACAAACAGTGAACCGGTCCATATGTCTGCATCACAGATCATCATTGGCTATTGAATTTAGTTAATGAACAGGGACTAGACACAGAGTTCATTGGAGTTTACTAATTAAGACCCTCATTCTGGTAAAAGGGGCTATCTTAACTAATATGAAGGCAGTGTATTCCCTCTCAAGATCTAATTGGGTTCTTAATGTCAGCTTAATCAAGGATAATCTTGACAATCAGTGCCCTTAATTTAAAGGGTATGCCCTACTAATAGTGGGTTGTCCAGATCAGTGGCACATGAAATTATTGGGGGGAGCTGTCTAATGAGTTGGCTTGGTGGGTTCCAAAGGGAAAACATTGATCTGGGAAGTGTCTTTGCATTTAATGTTGTTTGGCTTATCTTCTTTTCTTGCCAATGCCAATCCAAACACAGCCTTGTGATGGGGTTGTGTGGTTTTCTTTTGTTTTCAGTCTTGTCAGGGGGAAGTGTGTGGCATAAATCAGAGTCCACTAGAGAGGAGATGCATCTCTCAATTATGAGCTTAATAACCTGGTTCTACTTTCCAACAATGACTACTCAAAGAACCAACATTGTTTTTAATTAGAGGGGGAGTTTCCTTTTGTTAAGTACCTTTCAACATTTTTAATTTCTCTTGTTGTCAAAACTATTCTCTTAATGGTACATGTCTTACTACCAAAGAACATATTTATTTTCGTTATAACGACGTCCGATTGCACTAAGGGTGGTGGGGGTGGAAACCTTGGTGGTGGGCTGTGGCTGTGTTAATTTTGGGGCTTGCTTGAATTACTAATAAGGTGATGGTAGTACAATTATCATTGCGATTTTAAACGACTATTTACACTAAGGTGGATGGAAAAATGAAGCAAGGCGGTATGGGGTACGATAAATAAAATGTAAAGAGTGTTAGTATCTGTTTCCTAAAATAGAGGGTCAACGAGTGTATTAACATATAAATGCAGGAGCTATCGTATTAAGTGTAATTTACCTGATATACTAAAACCAAACAAAGACCTCTAGTAGCACTTAGCTCGTTTACCGTCCCAAAAATCGGGCATCACAATCTAATTTTTAACGTTAGTACCCGTATGTTGGTAAGAGCGGGTCAGGAAAGGCATACCCGTGAGTAAAATTACCCTCAGGGTTTTTAACTTTTGAGCCCTTTCATCATTTCAAATTTTCACTCGCAATCGCAACCTTGCCTCACGATTTGCTCTCTCAAACCCTCTTCGTCTTCGAAATTTCAATTGAACTGAAGGTGTTTGAAAAGTTTCTAACTTTTTTCTGGTGCTGCTTACATGAGGCTTTAGGGATTAAACATCTCATTATCTTCGTTTTTTAATGTTGTATTTGTGCTCATCAACAAAGCATTGGTATCCCATAGATAGTTGGGCTATATCTTATTAGTTACAAACTAGTTATATTTCAATCTCGTATGCTTGTTGTGCTCTGTAATAGGCCAAGAAATTGAAAATTTTAGAAGTATTCACATTCGTGAGAATAAGCCTTCTAAACTGTTTAAATCCTACAAGAACGATGATGAAAAAGATAGTGCTGAGCATGAATCCAAGAAAATACTTGCCGCACTAAAAGGTGCTGAGCTAAAAGGTGCACTCGCGACAACAAAAAAAAAAATTATCCTTTCTAGAAATCCAATAGAATATAGTCAAGCATACGTCGAAAAAGAATCAGAAAACAGACACTGAGACATACGAATCAGTTGCCCCGTTATAGAAATGTAGTAACCGATGGAACGGTGGATGATCGAAACGTCGAAAAGGAAAACCCTTTTTTTTTTTTTTTATGTTTGATGATATCATTACTCACAGATTCCACTTGGATATCATAACTCACAGTAACAAAAGGATAAAAGGAATGTGCTTTTGACAAAGTTACTCAACCTTTTTCTCTTTGTACTTTTATTGCAATGGACCAAGGAAATTGGAGAGAATCTGTTGGGGTCACTCCAAGATTTCCATGTCGGCCAAACAAATTCATTACGTATTGGTGCATGACCTGACATATTAAATAAGTTTGTTAACTAAACCGAGTGCATGTAATGCTTTCAACTTGAAGTCATATAAAGTTACCAATTTGAAGCCAAGGTTTGGTTCAAGTTTAGCAAATCACAATAAACTACGGAGCGGATCGGTACCGTTGTTCTCATACTAAAGTAGCTCACGCTGTACTGATGTTAGTAATTTCAGGTTAAACGTTAGGTCTGAGTTTACTGCGTAAAGTACGAAATTGGTACTTTTATTCGTACGGTAATGTGGTTCACTTTACCTTCATTATTACAAATGAAAATAGCACTCATAAAAGCATAAAAATAAAAAATAAAATGACTCTTTGAAGTGTGCTCGTACAAATTGATAGCGCGCACATCGTATCGCAATATAATATGTAATACATTCAGCAAAAGATAGGAAAGATGTTTGTGTGAAAAGAACCCTTGCAACTTAGACGAAAATCCTCAAATGTAGGAGCATCATCCAAAGTTAGGATCAAGATTCTCTAATGTACGGCACAGATACTCTAATAGTTTTCACGATACTTCTGTCATGTCAAGTTTGTTTATCACTAACGCAAAGGTTGCAGAGAGAATAAGCATATACAAAGGCGCTTTAATGGGGATCCTAGCACGAAGGAAAACTTTTTGCTACTATCTGGGTCATAGAAAGATAGCTACAACTCCTCGAATATCGATAATTAATAGTCGCAAAATACAGTTAATAACATTCACGTTAACACTTTCAGCAACAATTGTTAGCATCACTTTTTTAAATAAAAATCAAGAAACGCATTTAACGACTATTAATTATCACTACTCAGAAAATTATCACTATCTTCCATACAGCTCGAATGGCAGCCAAAATTTTTCTAAACTCAAAAGGTGACGGATACGGGTGAGCCTACTAGGCAACTGACTCAGCAATCAGTACACGTGGGTAACTTCGATTGGCTCGGGACCCCACTGCAATTTCTCACTTCTTGGGGGACACGATGACCCACTGGGGTGGAGACAAGTCCATAAGCATGGGGCCTCTCTTTGGTCTCCAGTCGCTGCCGAAGACTTGCAGAGACAGCAACGTCCTCCCTTGTTTAACTGCATGCATGTATGCCTGAAAGCTATTGAGGAATCCCCAGGTCTGCCTCCTCTTCTTCATTTATCAAGACATGCAGAGCACAGGTTTCACCCTTAACTACATCTCCGGGACTTTGCACGTTAAATCGAAACACGAAAATTGAAAGGTCAAATCTTGTACATCATCCTCACGGCTGTGATGACGGGTCTTTTTATTAGGACAACGCTCAAGTGTCACAGATGCTGTTTATCTCTATCAAGAAATGTTTCACCCTTCTACTCCATCAAGATTCCTAAACTTATGCCTCTTTTGTCTCCAGTTTTTCTCCCAAAAACTGGAGGAAAAAATGAAAAATAAACGCTGTCAAATGCTACTCTCTGGTCTTGCTTAGCTAGTTTTTGCAAAAATAAAAGACCGTATCAAAATTCACGCCCACCCACGGGCAGAACCAATGGGGTGATACAGGGTACCTTTACCCCCTTAATATCAAAAAGGATTAATACTTGGGCTAAATTAATGTTTTCTCAAATAAAATTCTTTGTTTGGCTTCTTCTTTGTAAAATGAATAGTAAAAATTTTGACCCTCTTCCCTTTCCAAGCACACGATCATAAAATATTTTACGACGCTAGTTTTGTGCTAACGCAGTTTTTTACGGCAAAATAAAGCATGGACAATAATAAGAATCTATGGTATGGTATGAGCTGTGAGATTTTCTGGAAGGAACCACTGTCGTAAGCGCATTTTTCAAAAACTTTAATATATCCTTTATGCTGTTGTTCCGCGCGAAGATAGTATCAGAGTCAATTTACAGGCACCTTACGAAGTCCATGTGCAGGCTCGACCTAGGAGATTCATAAAGAATTGATAGCTTGTAGAAGCCCTCAAGGAGGATCTTCACCGATTAAATTTTCTTATGGGAATAGCTCTCAATTGATAGCCCTGCTCATGCCTTTAGTTTTCATTTTTACCAGAAGAAAAGGGTGGACCAGAATAGATCTTGCTGTCTTTGGTTTCCGTCCACAGCCGGATGAAAACAATGTTATCTTTTGGCCATTTCAGATAGGTAATATGAAGCGTTACATTCGGAAAACTTGTGATTGGACATAGGAGTGATGATATGTACATACAACACCTACATGCGCCTATCCAGCCGTCCACGGGGGATCTGGACGTTCCAGATAGAGGTGTCGAAAGGGCTGGGCTTGGGCCGGCCCAGCCCGGGCCCAGCGGGCCAGAAGAGGGCCAGACCGAGCCTGGCCGGGCCCAATGTGAGGATATCCTGGCCTGGGCCTAAATAATTTTTTTTTAATTTTTTATGTTATGAAAAAAAATTAAATTTAAAATAAATTTGTTCATAGGCCCTTCTTTCTTTTATCTGAGCCTAAGATCGGTTGCTATATATATATATATAAAGGATTAATTTTAAATAAGCTTATTACAAAAGAAAGTGAATTAAATTTCAAATCCAATTCGAAATTTCAAATTCAAATCCCAAAAGAATTGGTTTCAAACAGACTGTGTCATTCTCAACCACAGCTTGTATCCGTTCTAAATGGCTATCTAGAAAATGAGTTTAATTTTTGTGTATTTGGGCTATAATTGGGCCAGAATCAGGCCTAAGAACGAGCCAAAATTGGGCTTTTTTCGGGCCGGGCTATTTTTTGGCTGTTTTCGGGCCGGGCCTGGGCCTTTCTCTTGAAAACTCTGAACTGGTCCAAGCCCAGGTCCAAAGCCCTATTTTTGTTGGCCGCTACTGTTCACAAGAGGGCCGGGCCAGCCCTGGCTTTTTTCGAGCCTGGCCGGGCCGCGGGCCGCCCGGCCCATTTGACATCTCTAATTCCAGACTACACGAACACTTCTAGTCGTGATCTGGGCTGTCCATGATCACCCGTGGACGGCTGGATGGGCACTGGATGAATAGATCCAACGCTTGATGTGGATCAGCTCCCTTCATACATATATATACATGTTTATAGAGCTCATAGTGTTGGCTGTGATCTGATCGTCCATTTTGTTGACGTGGGAGGCCAATATCCTCTTCGGTTTTTAAGTAAACTTCGTCTCGGCTCTAATATAGGGTAAAAGGTGATTTGCCGTCCGCGCAGACTATGAGACGAATAATGGAGAAAATCTGGAAAAAAAAAAAAACCAGTGATCTGGTCTATTTTTTTCGCGAAAGATGGACGGTTAAATCTTGGACAAATTGTCAACAATGGATCATCTTCTACATAAGTACGTATTCTTGTGCGTGTAGATATATGTTCACATATCTAAAGTAGCTGCACTCCATTAATGTGCACAGAGAAAAAAATTCTTTTTAAAATGATATGTTACACCTAAACCATGTTCTTCGCCAGAAATTCAGCTTATTTTATATTGACTAGTTTAATCTGGATGGATGAGAATCCTGTGTTTGCATGTGAGGTGGTAGACTGCAGTGGGCCGTCCATCCCCTGCAAATAAGGGATATGAAAATGAGGCTCATTGTCGTTGACCAAGCCCCTTATAGGCGGGTGGTGGGGTGGGTGGTTGGTGCCTGAGCTGGCGGTGGTGGAGGTGGTGGTGGTGGTGGTGGTGGAGGTGTTGTCCATGTTGGAAAAGAAGAATTGAGACAAAAGCCCAAATGGTCCCTGAACTTTTGCTATCTTCACGGTTTTGATTCTTGAACCATTTTTTAGCAGATATGGTCCTTATGCTTTATAACGTCGGCCGCATTAGTTATTTTGTGTATTTTCGTTAAAAGTTTACGCGTTAGTGATCCACATGACTGGGCCCTTATCATTTGCACCATCTTTTGAGCAGTTATGGCGCCTATTTTTTCCAATGTCAACTGCATTAGTCATTTTTGTTGAATAAAAAAAAATTTCTCTTACATGTATGGTCATCGCGGGTAAATATGCTATTATTCTCTTCGGTGAAAAAACAAAAGTACTTAATAATTTTACAATATCACTATTTAATTAAAGTGGAAAAAAAAAAAGTTGAAATGTGAATCTCCCCCATCTGCTGGCACCACCCTTCCAACCCGAGAAATATTTATCGATATTTCCTTTTTTCCCTATGCATTCATTTCCAACATTTCACATTTTCCTCCTACCAAACAAGCAAGAACTGGGATTTGGAACAAGCAAGAACTGGGATTTGGAACAAGCAAGAACTGGCATTCATTTCCAAGTGATATTGGGGCTCTAATTACACAATTTGTTAACCCACTGGGATTTGTTAGCAAGAAAAAATTGTCGGCGGCCATAAACAAAAAGTTTAGCAATAATATATCGTTGACAATTTGCTCTCTTCTTACGGATTGAAAAAGGATTTGCTTGCTCGCGTATACTTTTCAATAGAGAAAAATTAAAAATTGTCAACCGTATATACGAAGTTGGATTCAGCCTTAAGCATCTCGATCTACCCCTAAGAAACTGAAGAAGTTTTTTTTTTCACGACATGGTGATCATCTCCAAAAATCCTAAAGAAAAATTGCATCAGTTGTTTAATTCTTCATAATCCATGGATCCGCAATAGAAAGAACAAGAAGCTTTTTCTTCATGATGATTACGTGACCATGGTTGATTCCATTCGAGTCATATATCCCAATTCTTTTTTCATCGCATTATTGCCTCAACAACCATAAAAGAACATAAAACAACAATTAAAGAAAAGTTTTTTTTTTGGAGGTAGAATAGGAGAATTGCATTGATAATTTAAAGTTGTACAATCGGTCTGTTTTAGAGCTTACAGATATTATAGGTCACAACATTCTCGTGACTCTATATACATGATCGCAAAAGTCGAAAAGTGGCGATAAACCTAATAAACTTATACACATTCCAATTGAACTAAAGCAACACTTTAACTCAACTTAAAATAACATCCATTGTTTACAAGTTTAGGCTACTAAAAGATCAAAATAAAAATAATACCAATCAACAAGCACAAGAAGGTAACAATTGAGCAGACAACGGGATCGGCACGACCCAAAGGTGAGCACACCATTTAAGAAGGTGCAGCACACCACCAAAGATCTTCAAAACTGCAAATTTCATCTTTCTACTATCCCTTATTAAATCCGAACCAAATTTCACAATACAGGGCAGAGAAACCACTACTCACCCACAACAGACCAAAGTAGACACACAAGATGTTTAACACCTAAAACAACACCCACCACCCCCGACCCCTTGTCCAGAATAGATTACCCTTAAACCCCAAGACAAATCTCTTCCTCCCAAATCCCCCCCCCCCCGGGGCCCGAATCCCCCTTTATTCCCAACAAAACTCCCCCCCAAACCCTATCTACGCCACCCTACCCTCCCAAGATCGCAAGGATTCCTGAGAACAATCCCATAACCAAGGCTAAGCCCCCTCGACACCGAGCCTCATGTTATTACCAATGACACCACAACCAACCTCAAACCCAATCTCCACCACTGTACATCAGAAAACAGATAAGAACAAATGCATAAAGCTGAAGGACCTTTCAGAAATGACGGTCAAAAATGCTGGTGCAATTTCGGTCACCGCCGGCGAATGGTGGAAAAGAAGACAAAACGAACAAATCTACCTAGATCAACTAAGATCGAATACTTACTGTGATGTCCCGTCTCTGATCAGACCTGGTGAGACGCAATCAGAGACCGTCTCTGATCAGACCCGATGAGACGCGATCAGAGACTTATTGTGATGTCGTCGTCTCCGATCAGATCCGGTGAGACGCGCCACGCCACCGTCCCCCCATCACTTGTGCCGCCGGCCACCTACTAACCATGCCTTGAAGGCTACCACCACACAAGACGAAAATAAGGAAACTAAAGACTACACACCGGAGTGGCTGCCACCCTAGGCGCATGGAAGCACGGTGGGGCGGCCATGGTAACTTTCTATGGATCTTGGTTTTAGAGAAAAGGCAGAGACGATATCTTTAGAGAGAGAGGGGCCTCTTGAGGAGATTGTAGAGAGAGAAGGCAGATATGTGACCAATTGATGATGATCTAGTAACAAGAAAAAAGGTTGAAGGTCGTTTTGTGGAATTATCTTGGTCATGATCATGGTTTTTTAGTAGTAGATGCTAGCACCTATTTTAAAGCCTATTCATGATTTTGTTGTTAATTTAATTTGTTGTATTAGATGCTATGTTACGATATTATTGCATTGACCTGAAATTCTATTAAATAATGTACTTAAATGTATTTTCGATTTGCTTGTATTCTTTGTACATGCATGAGAACTAACATGTAAAATTTAAAACCAAAATGACTAATGCAATTAACGTAATATAGCATAAGGAACATAGCTGCTAAGATAACTAGTGCACATGCAGATTTGATTCGCCCTTATGGAAAATATCCCTGAACCCTTCAGTTCGAGCTTCTTTGTGAGTGGGCCGAGCGTCAATTTCCTGCATTTTACATGTCGGATTTGACACGACACGTGCAAGTTAGACCGCAATACTATTTACAGCCAGAAAACAGAAATTCAACAAACCCTAGCCCGATAGCTCTCGAGCTAGTTACATACTCCATATTTGGCAACCAAAAGGCATGCATAGACAACTTGATGAAGATCAATAACTAGGTACAAATGGTTCGCCAACCGTCACCAACAAAATTTTGAGTGATTTGGACACTACCAACATAGAGGAAGGGCCGTGGCATTTTCTCCCTCAGACCTTGTCCTCTTACCCGATTCAGGTGCTTCATTTTGTAAATAGGGAGATCACACAATCAAGAAAAAGGAAGCAATATCCTCACTTCAGAATTGAAGTAGAGCACTACACACCTTCTTAGATTAGTCCAAGTTTTAAAGAGCACATCATGTTTCTTAAGTTAGTTTTCCTCTTCTAATCCTACTGCTTTAAGTAAGATGTCATTGTTTTTTGCTCTTGTTTTGCTTTTAACTAATAAGTTTGCGTGAAAAAATAACACAGATGTTTCTAGACCCTATAGAACTTGGAAATAAAGTCTATCGAAACCTTTTAAATCTTTACCTGATCAGTATAGTAACCTACCTACTAGTTTTGAATCAGGCGTTGCACACAAGAGCACTTACTTCTAACCAAGTGACCGTGTTTGGTTACCAATTTCTCTATTTTCGTCTTCGCGTTTATGGTTTTTTCTTGGGTGGTTAACATTTTTAGATTGTGTTCTCGAAAACCCCAAATTCAAAACACTCTTACAAACTCTTTGTAGATGCAACTCAACTCTCTTATTGTGCTTGCATATGTGTGGTAAATGGTATTGAAACAGCATACATGAGTTTTCATATTTCTTCATGCAGTCTTTAGTTAAGTTTTATTATTTAAGTAACTCTAAAAATGGTATCCAAACAACTCGATACATGTTTTCACTACCTAAAAAGGAAAATTTTCGTTTTTAAAAATAATATGAGCTGAAAAACAAAACAAATGATGATTGTATGCTTGAGTTTAGGGGGGTAATTATGCTCTAGTACTAACTTTTGGGAAAATATTACCTATGTCCGTTGAGTAAACAGATGACAAACGGTCTTAACATTTTCAATATATTGATGATTATACCCTTGGATCTGTAGATCACATCTCAACCATTCATACATACCCAATGGACCAAAAACACAGATACATGTTAATCTAAGAACCAACCCACCATCACCACAGCCCTCGCCCCCCCTCCCCATCCCTCCGTCCCTGCCACCCGCAGCAACCCCATCTCACCTCCGCCATAACCACTGTCACCAATCAACCATGCCTCGATTCACCACTAGTCCACCGTACACCAATCCACCGGCACCATAAGCCTCCACCATCAAGTCATACAAGCTAAAGAAATATTGAGGACCACCTTTCGGAAATTGCTTCACCACTTTATGTAGCTCCTTATATTACTAACTACGTCTGTGTATGCCACTTAAGTGTACTTCCAGTAAACTCTTATTTACTATTAATGCACATCTGCTACCTATAAAAAAAAAAAGCTAAAGAAAGAATAGCAAGACAAACGAACAAATGAGTGAGGGGATCATTGCACTTCTCCTTTTAGATAGTTAAACAAAACTAACATTAGTAAGTATAATAATGTGACAATGAATGTGGTTTTCAGAGTGCATATGCCCAAGATTGGAGTTCATTTATGATTTTACTCATCCCAATTGAATGAAGAATTTGGGAAAATGTCACCAAAGAAAAGAGTCATATAATTGTTATAAAACACTGGAACAAGCAGTTGAAAAAGAAAAACACCAAAAAAAAAGGAGGTATGTGTGTGTGTGTGTGTGTGTGTGTGTGTAAGTAACAAACGCACAACACAAAGATTTTAGGAGATTCGTCACAGAAGAAAGGAACCATATTTGTTACAAAAATAGAACAAGCGTGAAGATGGAAACACGAGAGAGAGAGAGAGAGAGAGAGAGAGAGAGAGAGAGAGAGAAATTTAGCGGTTTAACAAGGCCTCTCACTCTTCTACCATTACCCCCCCCCCCCCAACCCCGGCCCGCGTACCATATTACTCTGAACCAAATACGGAGTACTAATTAGGAGAATCCTAGAGCAAAAAAGCACATTATTTTCAAAGTACTCAACATCAGATCAAGGATATTTAAAAGTCCTAGATCCGGTGTTGGTGTCTTGTATATGATATATTCCTCTGATAATGTACTTTAATGGAATTAGTTTTTACGTATAACTATGCAAAAATGTAAATAGTATAGAGCTCTTTGTGTGCAACAAAAATTTTTTTGAATGTGAATTAAAGATAGGGTGGTATTATCATTGAATTTTAATATTTGACTTTCATCTTTGTCGCTAAACACCGTGTAAGTGTCACGATATAATTTAGTGACAAAAATAAAACTTAAATCTCAATTTCCTTGGTCATTGTATAACACAACTAAGTTCACTCCATTCACATGAAAATACCAAAGAGAACAAACAAAAAACAAATTTCCAAAGCCATGGTAAATTCTCCGGAGAGGAAGGTGTAGAAAGCAGCACCTTAAGACGGTCGGAATATTTTATGGTCTCTATTTCACTGTAGGAAACCTACGTAGTTTCCAACTTCAGAAGAATAAGAAGATTAGAGGGAGGATATGAACTATCCGTCAAAACGAACTTACAGAATGAATCCGTTTACCGTAAAGAGATTCGTCGTTCCTTACGCTGCTTAAAGACAGCTCTCTACCTAACCAGAATATCCAATTTTTCTAAAAATGCTTTTGAGTTTTGATTTTTAGTTCCCGGTCACATTCATAATACATGTTCATTATTTTATTTGTATATGTAAATAGTTCTTCGATATCATCCTTTAAACTTACCTTTCGCGAGATTCTTGAAAAATAGTCCAAGTATCCTTGATATAAAATTCTCCAAGTTTAATTTAAAAAGAAAAAAGCCAATTGATATTTAAAGCTTTGGAGCTTTCGAGAAAAGTGGCCTCAAACAATGAAAAAGGGTTATAGCAAATGTGACCTCCCAACCCCGAGACGCAAGATTGCACTAATAAAATAAATATATTCTCTTCACACCTAAACGACAAACACAAAGAATTAAGGCGTGCTCTCTTTAGTTCTTGCAGCATATTATTGACTACTCCCTTTTATTAGAAAATAAAGGTGTACCTCAAACCCACATTTTTCACGGCGGAGATAACAATTGCCGATATTGAGCTTCACGGCTGCAGTTTGATTAAATAAAAATAAAAATAAAATTTTTATTCAATATAATTAGCACAACTTTTGTGATTACATCATGTAGAATTACTGATTCTATCAGCAGTAGTGGCCTGTCAGGTGTGCTCATAATCTAGGTTATGGTAGTGCAGTTCTCGCGATAGTGCTAGTATGTAATAGGTTTCTAGTATTTATTATCTTCTTTTGGATCGTAATATTTGTTATACTCTACTTTCTGTCTGCATAAACTCTCTTATTATTGATGATTAAACGCTCTTATTATTGATGCAGTCAAAATGACGTCAAATCTACTTATTTAAATTATAATTTCTATTCGAGTTCAGTTTGAATACTAATAATAATATTAATAGGAATAGGAAAACTATTTTGTCTATAAACCTGATATATATTCATTAACAAGAGAAACACTACTTTCAACTCTTTACATGTTTTTTATTATTGTTGATAAGAATATTTTTTCTTGACACGTAAGAACGGATGATAGGGGAACCAGCGTACGAGGGAGCGGAGATAATTCTTTTAGTTGATTATTGCTATTAATCAGTTTTTTGTATGCTAGGTGATAGTATTCGTTGGTGACACAATACAAACACTGCTAAATTTTTTTACTGAAAGCGTTCCTAAAATTGTTGGTAATACTAATATTTAGAGGACATTAGCTAATTCTAGATGGGGTTGTCGCTGCTACTTATGACCATTCGTGTTCTTGCGAAAGTTTATTAATGAGTATATAATAAAGTTTTATATATAACGGGAAAGCTTTAGGGATTCCTTGCATGTGTGCCCTTCTAGTTTAGGTAAATCTTACTCGATTATCTTCATACATTTTGTAAAAAGTAGAGTGCTGGTACAGGCTAACAATATATGTCTTTTCTTGACGAGGCGGTGTATCACATCTAAATCCGTGTGACTAATTTTTTTTTTCACTGAGCCGAAAGAAATTGTTCAAACTAATTTGTTAAATCACGCGAGTCATTTTTTACTAGTTTATCAAAAGGAGTAAGAAAATCCTATACATGGGCACTTTTGCAAAGGGTGCTCAAAGTTTCTGGTGGAATCATTAAACATAGTTTAACCTAAGAATAAATGGTTTGTCCGTACAGTGAGCATGTGGAGTGGAGATTATGGCTGTAAGGTCCTCTATGGAAGCCCCCGTGAAGCTTCTCTTTCCTTTTTTTTTCTTTCCGTGGAAAATGCTCCCCCACCCCCCCCCCCCCCCAAAAAAAAAAATAAAAGGGTCAAATACTTTCTTTCCTTATAATGAAAGGCATCTCAACGTTAATAGATATATATATATATATATATATATATATATATATATATGAGAGCCGATCCACACCCACCGATAGAGAAATAATCATGGCATGAGCATCATAACCAGTATGTCAATGGTGGTGCACCACCCAAAGTTAGTCAATGGTGGCGTACCACGCAAAACTCAATCCATTCATCTACCGGTAGCCAACACTCACAGATATCTTACTACCTTAGTTGTTGCTTTCGAGTTGATTGATGAGTAAAAACTTAATAACAAATAAAATTAATTAAGAGATTTTCTCGTCTCACAACCAAATATTATTTTCCCAAGACCCGATAAGAACTCAAACCAATTGGTGAACCACTTAATAACCCTCGCCTATACACACTTGTGCGCGCACATACACACATAAAGCCGATTGCCCAAAATCGACAAACACACTAATAACCCAATTCCCACCACGATAAAGAGCAACTTAAGATATGAATCTACTATGTGTTTGTGTGTACATGCAATTGTATATCTGGGCTTGTTTTAAATGTGTTGGTGTTGATTTATGCTTGAAAGAAAAGGATAGGTGAAAGCAGTTGAAGAGAGAGCGAAAATTGTGACGAGCAATGAGTCAACTCATCGTATAACTATGTATATGCTTTTTGGGTTAAATAGTAGATATTTCGTAACTATTCAACGACATCCAGTTACAAGAGCATAAAACTCGTTTGGACAAAATGTATCTTACACCAAAGAAGTCAAGCTACGTTTAAGAGCCCCCTCAAAAGCTGCTTAAAGCATTCAAAGCCGTCTCGCCTATTGATCTAATCTCAAAGATAACAAAGTAACACTAGGTATAATTCACTTGATGGATCCAATAAATTAAAATTGACGGTAACACCACGAGTAGACCCTGGTGGATCCTACAAAATTATTGTAGTAGACATAATGTTTAATACAAGTTTCTTGAATGACCTCATACTAGAATGCACCCACTTGTAAGTTGCAAGGTTTGCGGCCACTCAAATTCTTTTTCACTCCTTTTCTCCTTTTTTTTTTCCTCCTTGCCCAATATAATTAAGACACGTCTCGTCAACTTACTGATCTCACCATCCTCTGTTCTTGCTCCACTCGAAACTCCTATTCAGTCTTTCTTCTCACAAATTTTTTTAGCGGCGTTGGCAAGCAGATCTGTGTAATTTCTTCCCAAAAAATCCTTTAATCGTCTCATCAATCACGTAAGTTCACAAATCAATCTTTTATTTGTTCATAATTTAGAGTTGTTATGAATATTGCGTCTTATGCATGGTTTTCATTATGTATTGAGCATGTGCTAGCGTTTGTCAATTTATATATTCGTATTGCGTATTATTTATTCATGTGCTAGCGTTCGTAAAATCCGATTCTGTGTATGTATGTATGTGTGTGTGTGTGTACGTATGTATGTGTGTGTGTATGTATGTATGTGTGTGTGTGTATGTATGTATATATATATATATATATATATATATATATATATATGCTACCATTCTAGCGCTGTATGTATTATGCATGTGCTTTGCTTATATGTATCATGCATTATGCAAGCGTTTGATAAGAGCGTTTGATAAAAGCTTTTGTTTTTTCATAATTTCTGTTGCAAAAAATGAATTTTAACCCTGGACCAGAAGATCCCTCTGTATTATACGACCAAGCAAACCATATCAGTACGCTCATATGTGATGGTGAAGTAAGATACTTATTTTATCAACTCTTTTATTCTCACGAACATTGTACACTGATAGCTTTGCTTAAATTGTATTTATTTATTCGTAAGAAAGAGCACTTCTCAACGCAGTAGAGGTATCCAATAATTTTAAATTGTGAAAATTGAACAAATACCAGAAAAGATTATTGCGTGGAATTGGGTTCGAGATTTTCACGCATGGGCAGATCTTTCAACACCTTGACCAACACTTAATATGTGCCCTTGTTGAGATGACAATTACCCTATAAGATGTAGGGTTCATCTTAGGGTTACCCGCTGACGGGGCGGCCAGTAATAGCTCCTCCGTCTGAAGCAAGAATAAGAGAACCGCTAGGGACTTCTTTACTTCGATACCCTAGAATCAATTTAGCACTAGTAGGATCAAGTTGAAGTGATTGCTAGATACCTACAAGGTTCTACCGGATAACTACACGGATCAGATGCTTGTGCTGTACACACAAGCTTTCCTCTTGTGGGTGATAGGGGCAATTCTGTTCCCAACAACGTCGAAGAATAAGGTCCAGCGTCAAATATTTATCGTTGTTGGGTAACCTGCTGGAGGTTGGGGATTATGCTTGGGGTGTAGCAACTCTTGTGTACTTGTACCGAGTATTGCACAAGGCAACGAGGCCCGACTCCAAGGCTATATGTACATGTCTCTCGCTGTTGCAAGTATATTTTATAAATCTTGATTACGTTAGCGATATTTTTTATTAGTCGGTTGACAATAAATTTTTTCGTTCCGTTAATATCATTTGTCTTTGTCTTCAGGTGTGGTCTTATGAACACTTTACTTCCGGTGCACCCAGGGGTAGAGACGGAACTGATTATGTGTGGCCTCGGTTGTGTGCTTGGGAGTACAGCCCGAAAGAGAGCCATTACTGGAGAAGAGACAATCCCCATCACAACATTACCTACTATCGAGGGGAGTTCAACTCGCTATCTCAGGGCCAAATGCATTGGGCACCGTACAGACGTCTGGCGCGACGGGTGGGAGAGTTGTTCATCTTCACGCTCTCTGGGTTACAGCGCACACCCCTGATCCACTTCGAGGTCGCAGAGTGGTAGCTCCCATACCGAGCAATGCGCCATTTTGATTGCCTGCAGGGGTTACCAGCCAATGCCCCAGATATGAGGGTTAACAGGAACCCACTGGGTGTCGGATGGTTTGGCAAGGCGAATGCTCATGAATTATGTGCAGATAAAAATAGAGGTTTGGAGTTCTTGGCAGGACACATTGGCGGTCATTGTGTCTGAGCCTGATCCCGTGATCAACACCGAACAGTACTATGAGTGGTACTACAGCATCACCCGGAAGAAAGTTACCCGAGTAAGGTTTGAACGCAGGGAGAAGTACCACCCTAGGGGTCAGATCGATGAGCGTATGTCATACAATCTGGTAAGTTACCCAACAAGTGCTTTTAATTAAATTTGATGATTCTAAGTGTGTGTTTGAAGTTACTTATTTATTATCTCTTTGGATGTATGTTAATGCCTCGCTCGCCTTCTTCTAGAAGTTGAGCGAGCGGAAGGATCTGGTGGATACAATGGGTGAGGAGCTTCGCCAATAGGCTAATGCGTTGGCATTTGGCTGCGAAAATTTTTTGTGCCACGCATTGGGATAGCCTTCAGGCGTCAGTCAGGGAATGGGTTATCTGGGGTGGTAGCCCCCTTATATGAGCGAGGGATACAGTGATCCCTCGGGACAGACTTTGGGGGTGAGCCAGGGATACGATGTTCCCTTTGTATCGAGAATGAGTGGTGATTGGGAACCGCCAAACATCATGGGATAGGCTCAAGCGCCGTGGGAAGAGTACAGTGTGCCCTCGTTCTCTTTGCTTTGGACTCGGAACCCCTGTCCCTCTCTCAGAGTCAAGTCACGCAGGACTAGGGTTTCAGAAACATCAGTCTATTTGAGACACTGCCCATTGTCCCGAGGGCGGAACCATCTGGCACTCTCAGAAGGCAATATCCCCCAATCGACCCCCCCCCCCCCGAAGGAGGGCAATATCTCTCGGTCGGCCCCTGAGGACAATATCACAAAGGGCATCCATTGAAGCCCCTAAAGCGGCATAAATGCCAAGAAATCCGAGCTCGTTATTTTAGCAGGGCCCCCCGAGACAAAGCGTCATATAGTATGGATCACCCAAATGGCATGGATTACTGTTGCTCATGGGGAGAAATGGCCTCACTGGCTCCGGGGGATTGGTTAGACAACAGTGTCATCTCAACCTACGTGGAAATTCTGAAGCAAAGGGTTCAGGAGCGGCTGAAAGAGTATCCGCACGTTTTTTTGGTGGATGCTTTTTTTCATAGCCTCCTAGTATCTGAATGGTGTGAGTGGGTCAAGCTAAGAGGAAAGAAAAAGTTGAGCGAGTGGAGACCGACTGCTAACCTATAAGTGTATCTTACTAGGGATAGTCCAGTGAGCGCAAAGGTTGCCGACGTGTTTATAATCCCATTTTTTTTGGAAAAGCCACTGGTACCTGGTTTACTATGAACCAACAAATAAAATAAATCAGTCATCGACAGTCTCCACGACGATACCATCAAGATGCTTGCGTTGCAGATGTACAAAGCCCAGTTGGATGCTATGGACGATTGTTGTTTAATACTTATTGTAACCTGTCAATTGTAAATGTTAACTCGTGTCTTACGCCCTTTACTGTTTCTCACAGAATATATTTTGTGCCATGGTTCACTCTATCCGGGATGTAAGACTACCGGCGTGGCCAAAGCTCCAATTCTAACTGAAGAAGAAGAGACCCAAGCAACATAATACTTCGGACTAGGACGTCTTCGTCTGCATGTACATGGATTACATCTGTCAGTCTGAGAGCCTCAAGGTGGCCATTTGGAGTGAAGAATATGTAGAAGGCTTTAGCTATAGGATAACTTGACAAATTATGAAAGGCCTGCCTAGAGCAGTTAGGTTTATTAAAAATCCGTCTAAGGACGAGAATCTGGCTGAAGATGCCCAGTTGACATTGTAACATTCGAATAAGTTTTTTTAATAAATCTTGATTATTTTTATGAAAGTTGTCATTGATTTGATTGGTTTGATTTGATTAGATTTGCTTTGAAATAGCATTGTTTTGTGTGATTTTTTTGCTCTCATTGAGAATGATTGAATGGTGAGAAACAAAATGGGGGTAAGTCCTGAAAATTGTTTCTGCTGTACCGTTGGCTACATAGTGTAGCGGACGTCCATTTTGGAGTGGATTCTGCTGCGCCGTCCACTTTACAGTGTAGCGGACGTGTACAAAATCAAAAAATTTCTCTCTCTGTCGTCTGCCACACAGTGTAGCGGACATGTAGAGAACAAAGAAAAATTGTAAGCGTTGGAGTTTAGAAATTATGCTTTGCCGTCCGCTACACAATGTAGCGGACATCCATAAATCCAAAAAATTTTCTAATGCTGGTGCGTCGTTCGCCACACAGTGCAGCGGACGTGTAGAAAATAAAAAAAAATTCTATGTGTTGGAGTTTAGTATTACTGCTGTATCATCCGCTACACAGTGTAGCGGACGTGTAGAAAATAAAAAAAAAGTCTAAGTGTTGGAGTTTAGTATTACTGCTGCGTCGTCTACCACACAGTGTAGCGGACATGTAGAAAACAAAAAAAAAAATCTAAGTGTTGGAATTTAGTGTTACTGCTGCGTCGTCTGCTACAGAGTCTAGTGGACGTGTAGAAAACAAAAAATTTCAAAGTGTTACTGCTGCGTCGTCCGCTACATAGTATAGCGGACGTGTAGAAAACAAAAAATTTCAAAGTGTTAAAATTTAGTGTTACTGCTGCGTCGTCTGCTACACAGTGTAGCAGACGTGTAGAAAACAAAAAAAAATTCTAAGTGTAGGAGTTTGGTGTGCGTCGTCCGCCGCATAGTGTAGCGGACGTGTAGACAACAAAAAAAAATTCAAGTATTGGAGTTTAGTGTTATTGTTGCGTAGTGTGCTACATAGTGTAGCGGACGCGTAGAAAACAAAAAAAAAATTCTAAGTGTTGGAGTTTACTGTTTCTGCTGTGTCGTCCGCCACATAGTGTAGCGGACGTGTAGAAAACAAAAAAATTTCTAAGTGTTGGAGTTTAGAAATTCTGCTTCGCCATCCGCCATATAGTGTAGCGGACATCCATTTTTTCTAAGTGTTGGAGTTTTGTAATTCATTCAAACATTTTCTAAGTGTTGGAGTTTAGAGTCTGCTATGCCGTCCGCTACACAGTGTAGCGGACGATCATAAACCCAAAAAAATTTCTAAGTGTTGGAGTTTATTAGTCTACTACGCTGTCCTCTAGATAATGTAGCATACATAATAGAGCAAATGAAAAAAAAGGGGAAAAACTTAGATTTGATGGCTCTTAAAGGATTATTAGAAGAAAAAAAAACATTACAGACTCTCAAAAGATTATTAGAAAAAAATTACAAACAAATTATTACAAAAGTCAAACAAACTTGCTAGCTTATGAAAGATTATTACAAGAAAATTTTATTAGACTAAAGGTCCACTGCAGCTTCTTCTTCCTCATCTTTGGCGTCATCTTCTTCCTCGTCTTGCAAACCCCATGGACTTATTCCCAATGCCTTATAATGGTTCTGCTTGTCATGGTCGGTCTTTTTGTTGCACAATGCAAACATTCTAAGCTTTTTAGGTTGAGTTGCTTGTTTAATAGAGCTCTTCATCCGCGTAAATCTCTTGCGGCCCTTCCTTTGCGATATAATTGGATCTAAAGGCCGGATATCATTGCCGTCTTCCTCCCCAGGTACGTCATCTTCTGATCTCGTTATAGGCTCAGTGTTAACCGCATTGCTGACTGAAGCTACTTCAAACTGGTCAACGATGGGCTCTTGCTGCTGAGCTACCTCGAAAAGATGTTTATATCAGGCTATTGTAGCAGCACCCTTTACGGACAAACTGGTAAACATTTGTCACTAGATGATTATACTGCAACGTCTCTAATTCTTCAAAGTCAGTATACGGATGCTCCGGAAAGGCAATGGTACCGTGCAACATGTTTGCACCTTTCGTCCACCGTGGCAGGACGTATTTATCAGGGATTGTCCTGATATTCTTCTGGGTGAAAAACTGCAGAATGTGTCTACACAGGATGCCATAGAACTCAAACTTCTTGCAAACACATGTCACTGAATCCGACAATATTTCATGGCTCACCGTATACATTCTGCGTAGTTTCTCGGGAACGAGGTCATTCACAAGCGAATAAACCTTGTACTCATGCTTAGACTTTTCTGCCACCTTGTTTATACTGTATCGTCCTGATTTTCGCAGCTGTACTTGGTATAGCATGAAGATCTCCTTCGTATAGACTTTGGCACCGTTCAACTCTAGCGGGGTCTCAAGCAACCTTTTCTTTTGTTTGTACGTGGTTGTAAAGTCTACAGCCCTTTCTTTTACTAATAACGAGACAACCGTTTTTTCTGCGGATACGATAAAACTCTTCAAATTGTTAGTTGTACCCACATAACTATCGAACGTGGCATTCATAGATTCACTCCTGCCCGTCGTTTTCATGCCTGCAGAAAATACCTCCTAGTGTAAAGGTCAATCCATTGCTCTTTGAGCTCGTACAAGTACTGGAGTTACTCGTTGTCTTGCAATGAGTAATCACGAACAAGCTTTTCCCATCTCTCCTCAAATTCCTCAATCGTTAATGACTTATTAACGCACTTGTCAAAATTCTGTTTAAAGTCTGGATACTTTGCATACACATGATACAGACGTCCAGGGTATTTGTTGTTTATGTGCCAAGTGCACAAGTTGTGTCCAATGTGTGGGAAGACAGTAGCAATAGCCTTCTTCATTGCCATATCTTGATCGGTGATGATAACTTTGGGTGCTTTGAAGTTTATTGCTTCCAGTCACGTCCTAAACAACCATACAAAAAAAAACCCTTGCTCTTGTCCATTAACAAGGCTAACCCGAATAGGATGGAGTGATAATGATGATTGACGCCCGTGAAGGAGCGAACGGCATCGAGTACTTGTTGGTACGGTATGTGGTGTCGAAAATCACGACATCCCCAAAATACTTATAAGCTAGCCTCGAACTACCGTCATCCCAAAAAATTATGCTAAATCGATGCTCGTCGTTAAGTTTATAATCGAAGGTAAACTGCGGGTCCTTCATCTGCATCCGCTTCAATAAGCTCATTGTGGAATGAGCATCATTCAGGTCATACGCGGCTCGTCTTTGGGTTCGAACCGCGTTACGAACGTCTGTCGTGTTAAAGTTTAAATTTTGAATCCTCCCAGCCTGTTCAGCAAGAACATTAACTATGTCGATAGGTCTTATTTGCGCATTGCTCATTGTGTGAATTAAGCTTCTTGCGACCTTATCCATCTTCTTGTGTTGATGCATCGGACTCACCTTAGAAGGGGTTACTAACGGGTGATTGTGTGCCAGTTCTAGACTAGTAATAAGCCAATGATCTTGTCATCATTGTCTACGCGTGTCTCAATTTGCAATGGATTTCTGCCCCTATGACACTCGTATAAGCAAGAGCATATTTTTTTTGTTATGTTGCTTGTTCTTGTAATCTTTATTCTAATGCCAAAACCAACCCTCAATGAATACGCTCGAAAATATTCTTCGGCTTCTTCCAATGTTTGAAATGTTCGTCCTAGATATGGATCACTAGCATCTACATGGGTGCTGGAGCTCGCCACGAAATCAGACATTGTGAAACAAGACCAATGTACAAATAGAAAAAGTGCAAATCTATCAAATGGGGTTTCTTGAACAACCTTCATAAATAGACCAATTTAGGATGACAAATATACCAAACAAAATCTCAAAAGTATCTCCAATTTAATAATTATTAATTTATTAAACATATCAAATTAAAATTACTAAGATAAATAGACATATTCATCATGCAAAACACTACAAACATAATCTCCAAATATTTGATTTTAACTATAATAAATTTGTTTGAAGTTAACAAATTAATTTCTTGAACATCACAAATTAAAACTACTTTGATGAATATAGTGATAAATCCCAAAGAAAACTATATATTCATCAAAAAAAATTATACTTTATCAAGTATTCACCATTCACAAACTTACCTTACTTGAAAGAAGCTTAAAGCAAGTGTTACTCGAAACTTGAAGGGAGCTGAAAACGGAAGCAAGTGAATCTGAAGGAGATGAAAATGCTAAGAGAGCTAAGAATTAGGAAACTTTTGGGTATAGGTGGAATACGATCCGCGATACTGTATGGCGGACAGTATTGGGGACAGCTCTGACGTGTGCAGAAATAAATGTACAGAAATTAAGCGTTGTGTGTCAGTCGTGTCAAAGAAAAAGTCGTCCACTACACAGTGTAGCAGACAACTTTTTAGCGAGAGTCAAAAAGTTGTCCGCTACATTGTGTACCGGACAAGAGGGAAGGGCAATCTAGTAAAAAATTCCATCCGCGACATTGTTTCACGGACGACTAACAGCTTTTAAAAAAAAAGATCTGGGTCATCCATCCTTTGGGATGGACGGCCAGATCGTGCTTGCAAATCTTCTATTTTGCTAGTGCTCTCAACATATCAGCTCCATATATATATATATATATATATATATATATATATATATATATATATATATATATATATATATATATATATATATATATATAGATATTAACATTATACATACTGCAAGACATAAATGCAACAAAGTATGTAACTTCTAAACTTACATGTAGAGGCGGAGGCAGCACACAACATCGGGGGGGGGGGGGTTTCCGTATATAGCAGTACTCCACAATGGTGCCCTTCTCACAACGTAGTCGTTACACTCGTAAAGACCAAGGCAAGTAATAGTCCACCTCTACTGGTCGTTTCTATATTATACATCTCCCGTTCTGGCCTCATTGCTCTTTAAATTATAATAATCATTTTGGTGCGCTCATCATTAGCCGTACATTTCTCTGATTGTTTGCAATTTCGTATAAGGCCCATATGGAGCCACCGTCACTCTGTATGGCGTGAGAGTGAAGGTTCACCACTCCTTCACTCTCAAGGAGCAGAGTAATCTCGGCTAAGCAGTAATGGTGGAGAAGTGAATGGAGATGGCAGAATGATCGTCAATGGCTGTGAAGGACAACATCATGCTCTTCAAAGACACCTTAGCGGTGGTCAGAATTATGTCTACCCTCGTCACCTGCACTATCTTAAAAAGTTGCATGCTTCTCGATTGAGTAATTCACAGCTTTGATTGCTTATCACTTTATGCAATTTTATTGAAATCTGACTCATTAGTGGAAGTAAAATGCTGATCTGATCCCTATTGGTTGGCTCGTCTTAGAGTTGTCAAATGGGTCGGGCGGCCAGTGGGCTGGCCCGACCCGGCCCCTTTCTAGCCCGAACTGGCCCGGCCCCTTTGATGAACAGTGCTGGCCCGGCCTTTTAGGGCC
This sequence comes from Escallonia herrerae, assembly GCA_033070095.1. Taxonomy (NCBI): domain Eukaryota; kingdom Viridiplantae; phylum Streptophyta; class Magnoliopsida; order Escalloniales; family Escalloniaceae; genus Escallonia; species Escallonia herrerae. The sequence goes on from JAVXUP010000851.1 coordinate 173,500, forward strand.
TAGGGCCTGGGCCAAGCCTGCATTTCCCAAAAAAAAGCCTGGGCCAGGCCCGGCCCGGGTTTGGCCCAGCCCAGTTCTGGCCCCCCTCTTTACTTTTGAAATTCTACTTTTTCCTCCCTTTCCCTCCAACGGATTTATTCCCCTTTTCCCCCCTAAACAGTACTGAAGATTCAAGTAATGCGAAGAATAATAACACATCTTAAAGTCTTTGATTTTTTTTCTTTATAAATATAGTGGTCATGGGATCGAGTAAATTTCCAACATCTTTATGTATTGAAATTGCTGACCCCAATGTATCGTGTACCCCACATTTGCTGTATTTTGTCAATTTATGTTACAATTTGAGTGGGCTAGAACTTGGAATCTGCTCTATTTCAGCACAAATATTGTTCTGTGCCCAACCATGGGCTTCAGATAATCGAACCTAATTCCAGTTCTAGTGTTCGGATTGTCCAAAATTTGGTTTAAAAGAGAGATTGCATAGAGAAGATTCAAAAGGTATTTCCTTTTAAGTGTAAGTTTTACCAAGAAGAGTACCTTTGTCCTCGACTTTTAAGCTCCATCAACGGATGTGCATTGCATAGCCTCACACAATGAACCTGAAGCCAGTGGCGAAGGGGAGGGGTAGCACTGTCGCGTGCCCACCCCCATCTTTTGGCATGAAATTTTTCTTGACAATTTGGCTTTTATCTTTATGATGATGATATTTGTTACTTCATGTCCCTTTGAGAATTTATTATTATTGAGAACATTTTTGAAGCAAAACTTGTTGATTTAGTATATTGAATTAGTCTTACCATATACCGTAAAACATATTCTTACACATCAATCTTTTTAACTCTTGTCGCTATAGATTTGTAGTAAAGCGTTGATTGCTGTTAGGGACGCTTTAATAAAGCATCCCTAACAATAAATTACCATAATTAAAAAAAAAAACCCTTACCTTGAATAACAAGAAAATGCCAAAAAAAATTATAAAAAAAAAAAATTGGGGCCGGGCCTGGCCCAAGCCCGGCCCTAAATGTTGGGCCTAGGGCCTGGGCTTGGACCGGTCCCAGATATCCCTAGAACCAGGCCCGGCCCTGCCCCGGCTGGATTTGTTGGAGGCCCGATGCCCATTTGACATCTCTAGCTCGTCTCTATCTCTTCTTATTTCAAAATTTCTACCAGCTTTGCATTTTTGTTCAGTTTGTTGTGATCCAGCTTTGTACAAAATCTTAATTTGGGTTTGATTCGATTGTTACTTGCATAGTTCTACTGGTATTGATTGCATGACAAACCCCTAAAAATATCAAGATTTTCGTTGGCTCTTGGAGTTAAATATCAACCAATATATCAGAAAGACATATGAGCAATGGGTGAAAATTAGAAAAATAAACTGAAGTCAAATATACTGGTTCAACCGCAAATTTCCCTTTTGACTAGGCTGGCCTACATATGCTCGCTCGCTGGGTATAATTGGCGGTCACAATTTGACAATAGATAAGTTTTGATAAATTCGTTTATAAAGTGCCCCACCTCTAACAAAGTTCTGCCTCCGCCACTGCTTACGTGCAACATTCGGCTGGCCACTAGGATTAACTAATATCACCCTATAACTTCAATGAGTTTATTGTAATGGCTCGGTTCACAATTCTACCACAGGACAACACTTCATAAGAAAGGACTAACCCAAATACGTTCTTATTACTTTATGAAAAAGATCTTATAAGGTTAATCACAAGGGGGCCGATCCACACCCACCGGTGGAGAAATAACAATTTCTCCACCGAACCGCAGGTAAGAGCAGCGGTTGGGAAAAGTCGTGCCACGTGGCGCAAAAAGGACGAAAAGGGACCAAAAAGGACGAAAATACTATGAGAAATTCACGAAAATATCACGAGAAAATGAAAAACTCGTGAGAAAATGGGCATTAATGCCCAACCGCAACTCCCACATGCGGTTGGCATTAATGCCCAACCGCAACTCCTACATGCGGTTGGCATTATTGCCTTCTGTGACCCCCACCCCCTTGCCCCCACCCCCTTGCCCCCACCCTGTGGCCCCCACCCTATGTCCTTTTCCCCCACCCGTGAACCCCCCTTCCCCCACCCGTGAACCCCCCACGTGTCATTCCCCCCTCCCCCTCCCTGCTGTTCACTCACGGTTCTTCTCTTCCTCTCTCACTTTTCTCCCTATAAAATCCCTCCTCCCCGAATCATTTCTTCCACTCTCCTCATCCTCCCTATCTCACCTACATACAAAAAAAAAATAGACACTAGAAGATCGGTGGATAACCGCTAGAAGATCGGTGAATTTTTCTTTAAATATATCAAGTTAAAACAAGTAAGTATTTTTCAATTTCTTCTTACCAATTGATTGTTTAAATTGTGTTACGCTTAAATTGTTCTTACAATAGTCTAAAATTCGTGTTTAGGGCGTCAAAATTACGTTTTGACAAATCGGGGTATTACATTCGAAAGATTCCAAAATAGCGATTTTTTTGGGCGTCAAAAATAGAATTTTTCACGAATTTATAAAAAATAGCTAGAGCTAGATTTTGCCAAAGTGCGAAACAGAGACCCTAGTTATTTTCAAAAGATCTGTATCAGGTAAAAATTTCAGATTTTTCCAAAAATATCAAGGGGTTAACTGATACGCGCAACCTTGTAACTTTGCAGTGTAATTTAAAATATCAAGCCAGCGCGATTTCGCGCGAAACTTTTATGAGAACCCTAGGGTGTTGGGAAGTTCCATTCCCCAGGAATTCGGGCCATTCCGAAGCCGTTAGCTATTTTTTTGGCCGAACGGGCTTTTAAGCGCTCGATCCGGACACCGGTTCGCGATATTTAGGCGAAAAATCCGTAAAATACTTTTTAGATCAAGAATGAACTCAGGAAGCTTTAAAATAGCTTTTTAAAGCACTTTTGATATTTTCTCATGCCAGGGGGCATTTTGGTAATTTGCCACCCCGCGAGGGGTGTTTTGGTAATTTTCCCGAAAAAGTTTCTCAGCGGACTTTTAAGTCCAGAAATGTAAGTAAAACACCTGAAATGTTGTTTTGCAGCTGATTGCGGGGCGTAATTGTCGCTAAAGGTGAAAAATTAATTAGACAGTTTTTTCACGAATTTATAAAAAATAGCTAGAGCTAGATTTTGCCAAAGTGCAAAACAGAGACCCTAGTTATTTTCAAAAGATCTGTATCAGGTAAACATTTCAGATTTTTCCAAAGACTGGAAAGGGGTTAACTGATACGCGCAACCTTGTAACTTTGCAGTGTAATTTAAAATATCAAGCCAGCGCGATTTCGCGCGAAACTTTTATGAGAACCCTAGGGTGTTGGGAAGTTCCATTCCCCAGGAATTCGGGCCATTCCGAAGCCGTTAGCTATTTTTTTGGCCGAACGGGCTTTTAAGCGCTCGATCCGGACACCGGTTCGCGATATTTAGGCGAAAAATCCGTAAAATACGTTTTAGATCAAGAATGAACTCAGGAAGCTTTAAAATAGCTTTTAAAGCACTTTTGATATTTTCTCATGCCAGGGGGCATTTTGGTAATTTGCCACCCCGCGAGGGGTGTTTTGGTAATTTTCCCAAAAAAGTTTTTCAGTCCACCTGAAAAGTTATTTTAAAGAGTGAATTCAGAAAGCTTAAAATCCCGTTTCAAAGCACTTTTCAGATTTTATGATGCCAGGGGGCATTTTGGTAATTCGCATCCCCGATAGGGGTATTTTCGTAATTTTGCAGCGTTAAGTTTTTGAAAGGACTTCTTAGTCGAGAAATGTAAGCAAAGCACCTGAAAGGTTGTTTTGAAGCTGATTTGGGGCGTTAGGGTGATAATGAACCCTCGGGGGCATTTCGGTAATTTGCCTTTGCTAATTTTACATTATACAAAATTTCCAACAATTACGTTTAAATAAATTTTATTCTTCTTTTATTTAATTCTATGACTTGTTGAGAATGATATAATTTTTATTTTTTAGATTTCAGTATAAATATGGATGCAACTGGAGGAAATAATTTTTGTGAAGGTTCTGATCCACCTTACGTTGGTCAAGTTTTTCAAACACTGGACGAAGTTGAAGCATACTATAGAGCATATTCGAAAACGATAGGTTTCGGTATTAGAACTAAGACGACTAGAAAACGGGCGAATACAGATCAAATTTGTGCAAGACTATTTGAGTGTCATAGAGGAGCACCGCATGTACCCCCGGTCGTTCGGATCAGTGACGAAGGGACAACAAGACAAAGAAAACGGGACACATTTCCGGGTACCGGCTGCAAGGCCCATGTGTATGCAGTACACCGAAAAAATGAAAACCATTGGGTTGTGACAGGAGTGGAGTTGAGCCATAATCATCAGTTGATGACCCCTAGTAAGATTGGTCAAATTCATCAACACCGAGAAATAAGCGCGGCACACAGACAACTGATTTTTACAATGGCCGAGGCTAAAATTCCACCTTCTAAGATGATGGGGGTTTTCTCAAGCCAGGCTGGGGGGATTGACAAGTTGAGTTTCAACGAAGTAGACCTTCGAAATGAACTTCGTGCTCAGAGGAGAGAGTCTTTCGGTAAGAGTGATTCTCAAACTACACTTGATCTCTTCAGGTGCCTTCAGAGTGAGAATTCTGGATTTTTCTACAGTCTCCAACTGGATGAGGAGAACCGCATTAGTACTATATTTTGGGCGGACCCCCGTTCTAGAGCTGCTTACCAAAATTTTGGGGATGTTGTGACGTTTGACACCACATACCGCACCAATAAGTACTCTATGCCTTTTGCTCCGTTCACCGGGGTGAACCACCACTATCAGTCAATCTCGTTTGGCTTTGCCCTGCTTAGGGATGAGACGGAGGAGTCATTTACGTGGTTATTTGAAACGTGGCTTCAAGCAATGTATCATATTCCTCCAAAGACCATCATCACCGACCAAGATCTGGCAATGAAAAATGCAATCGCTAAGGTCCTTCCAGATACTCACCATGGCCTGTGCACATGGCACATAAGCAACAAATATCCCGAACGGCTTCACAATGTATATGCAAACCATCCGTCATTCAAGACTGACTTTAATACATGTGTGAAGAAATCGTTGACGGTAGACGTGTTCGAGGAGAGGTGGGCCACGTTAATGGATACTTACTATTTGCACAATCATGAATGGTTACAATCGTTGTATGAGATCAAGACACAGTGGGTCGGTGCCTACACCAAGAAGTTTTTTGCAGCCGGAATGACTACGACCTCGAGAAGCGAAGCTATGAATTCATTCTTTGATGGGTACGTAGGCCAGTCTTCAAGTATAGCGGAGTTCGTACTAGAGATGCAGAAAGCCGTTGACAGGCAATTGTACCGTGAGAGAGAAGCCGACGCGGCTACAGTTTGCAAAGAAAGAGCTATACTAGTTTATTCACCTTTAGAGGCTCATGCGGCTCAAGTCTATACCAAGGAAATGTTTCGACAGTTTCAAGAGGAACTACTAAAGTCGAATCAATATGGCATGACAAAGTTGCACGAGTATTCCACCAGAGATATCAAGGTTTATGCTTTGACAAATGTGACGAATTTCGCCAATCCGTGCTCTTCGTCGGCTCCGAGGAACAGACGACATTTTACCGTAGCAGTTTGTAAGGACACCGGGTTGGTTAATTGCAACTGTCAACTGTTTGAGCATAAAGGTATACTTTGTCGACACGCGTTGAGGGTTTTGAGCGCCAAGAATGCTAGTGAAATCCCTCCACAGTATATCTTGGAACGGTGGACGAAGGAAGCCAATAGAGTCCACGGTCACATTCCTTACGTGCCCAATGTTTCAGTTGATTTCGAGCAATCTGAGTCGCTGCGATATAATCACCTTTGTAACATCATGCACGGTTTATCAATGGATGCAGCGTCGACATTTGATGGGTACAGGTATCAAGTTGAAGCAGCCGCACGGGATAAGGCTAAGCATGCACAGTTTAGGATGGCATTACCAGAAACTGTGGACACTCCGACTACTCGGACGACTCCAGCCGGTAGATTCAATCGAGCCAAACAGCCAGTCATTGACGGCACTGACCTACAAGGTGAGGAGGACGACATTTTTGATCCAATTATTTCTCAAACAAAAGGGCGAAAACGAGCAATACGCATGAAGAATCCGATTGAAGAAGCAACGGGTCAAAAAAAATTACGAAAGTGTGCGTTGTGTAATAAGATGACTGATCATGACAAGAGAAACCATTATAAAGTGTTAGGTATCGAACCTGGCAGTATGGTCGAGGAGGACGATGATGATGAAGAGTGTTAGGGTTAATGTTTCAGTTGTATAAATTGAACTTTTATAATGTTTAAATTTGTGATTTGGTTTGTGGAATCTTTAATTTGTGATTTGGTTTGTGGATTATTGATATTTTTGGTAACTCCGTTTTCGGGCACACTTTAGGCCCCAATTGATAGCTTCCGAAAAAAGTTGTAATTTTTTTTGTCACTTTTTTTTCGCTCATTGCACCTCAGGCACGCTAGTTAGCCCATTTGTAAGAATTTCGGCGAAAAACGAGACACATTATTTTTTGGGTTTTCCTAGGAAGGGCCTATTCGGGCACACTTTAGGCCCCAATTGATAGCTTCCGAAAAAAGTTGTAATTTTTTTGTCACTTTTTTTTCGCTCATTGCACCTCAGGCACGCTAGTTAGCCCATTTGTAAGAATTTCGGCGAAAAACGAGACACATTATTTTTTGGGTTTTCCTAGGAAGGGCCTATTCGGGCACACTTTAGGCCCCAATTGATAGCTTCCGAAAAAAGTTGTAATTTTTTTTGTCACTTTTTTTTCGCTCATTGCACCTCAGGCACGCTAGTTAGCCCATTTGTAAGAATTTCGGTGAAAAACGAGACACATTATTTTTTGAGTTTTCCTAGGAAGGGCCTATTCGGCCACACTTTAAGGCCCAATTGATAGCTTCCGAAAAAAGTTACAATTTTTTTTGTCACTTTTTTTTCTCTCATTGCACCTCAGGCACGCTAGTTAGCCCATTTCTATGAATTTCGGCGAAAAACGAGACACATTATTTTTTGGATTTTCCTAGGAAGGGCCTATTCGGCCACACTTTAAGGCCCAATTGATAGCTTCCGAAAAAAGTTACAATTTTTTTTGTCACTTTTTTTCCCTCTTTGCACCTCATGCACGCTAGTTAGCCCATTTCTATGAATTTCGGCGAAAAGCGAAGCGTAATTTTTTCGAATGCGTCATATGAAAGGTATATTCGCGCACATTTTAGCGCCAAATTCATAGCATGCGAAAAATTATGTACATTTCTTTTTGGTACAGTTTTTTGTAACATCACAGCAGCTAGCCACGCACGTCAGGATAATGGTAATGAAGGCGTCTAGCTTCATTCTTTTTCAGCTCCCAGGCTATCCTATACCTAAACGTCAAGGCATCCTTCCTAGTCCACGAGGAGTGTTTGAGCACTTCCGAGCGAGCAATGTAGTCCATGTACTTGAGGACGTAAATCCCGCAATCGTGACCGTTATATTGCTTTGGTCGGTCCTTTATCATCACGACCGTCCAAGGGTCCCCCTGTGGCCGTTCGCACGCTAGCGAGAGGACAGTAGTCTGCATCCAACAATAAAAACGAGAATCAAGCCTATGAAACAAGAACAATATACTATGAGCCAAGGTCAAAAAATAAAAACTAACCACTAAAGTGATGTACTCGTTGTACATCTGTGCCAGCAGCTGTCCAGGCTCGTCCTCCCTTAGGCTATCGTATATGTGAACTGTTCTGAACGCTGGATGGAGAACTAATAGGAACCAGTGGTTTGCATGATGACAAGGTATCATGATAAGGTTCGCATCAGCAGCGGGACATTGATAGTCTGCGTTCATCATGCCTAACACGTTTCGACCTGGTTTCCACTTACTCCTGCCGCCCCCTCGCCTCCATTCTGTGAATTCTCTCACCGTTAATTCCACAAAATGAGTGGGATACATGTTAAGCTTCAAATATTCAGAACGGTTAAAATGTTGCTCTCTAATCCGGAGCAGTTCTATGTAAGCGTTCATGACAAAATTTGAAAGATCTGTCTCCGGCGCCAACGTTCTGATATCCTCATGACCTAGGAATGTCGCAAGGGGAAAGTCTGTTGAATTGACAGGCTCATGCCCGAAGTAGTGCCGGTCGATCCAACCCATCTTGTCCGGCCTCAATGGCTTCGTCGCTTGTCCTTTGTCCGACCGAAAGCTTGGGCGCGAGGCCTGGATTCCTACTTGGGGAACCTGACTCTGGGGCTGATAGTCGTACGCGTCAGGAGGAGGGCGACTAGACGGCTCCCACACCTGACTCTGGGGCTGATAGTCGTACGCGTCAGGAGGAGGGCGACTAGACGGCTCCCCTTGGTAACCCCGGTACGCAAGACTAAAGTTTTGAACTTCAGTCTTGTACCTCTCAATGGACCTCTTGAGATTGTCAGGAGCCTGCGCGACAAACCAGTCAAACGACTCCAGCTGCTTGAACACCTCAATGCCCTGGTCAACCTAAAAAACATGCATAGAAAATATGGCTAATCATTTCAGGCATGGTCGATAAGGTGCGCAAATAAATTACCAAACAACACTAGCATGACTTACAATGGCCAATGCCCAGAACTGGTCATAGACCTCACGTGGCGCATACGATGTCTTCTTCACCTGGGAAGGGCGATTCACCCTCGTGCGCGTCACCCTGAGAAACCACTGTAAGTATTCCTCAGTACTAATGCCGTCGTGCTTCAGCGATACAAGGCTATCATACGTTTCCTGCCAGGTATTCCACTGTTGCACCTCGTCACCCAACAAAATCAAGGCATCAGCCACCTCGAAGTTCGGCCCTCGACCACCCCTGTATGGCCGCATGTCTACAGCGGGTTTTGGTATCCCTTGTGGACAGCCAGCTTGCTTCATAGCTCGATCGGGCATCTGAAACTCACATTCTTCGAAGTGAATGAGCGGCACCCGAACCAAACCTGCCAGCACGTACGACACCGGAAGTTGCCAACACCACTCATCCAACAGATGCATCACCTTGCCATATGGCTGCCACGTCACCTGGGATGCATCTAGTATCTCTAGTTCCCCCCGATAGAACTTTAGATGGTGGTGAGGGTCTACCCGTCTCCTCCTCCGGTTGGTCGTAGGCCCCCAGGCCCACACCCTAGGCCACGTCTCATCGGAATCTACCAACGGTTGTGGACGACCCATGGGTAGCCTCTCGTAAGACCAAACCTGTGAATGCAAACATTATATGGAATTAGTAATTAATCCCGAATATATTGACTAAGGATCCGACCAAGAAAATAAATGCTCATACCTGTAATAGAGTCAGGCAGGCGGCAATGGACTTGGCACCGTTTCTCGTAGCCTTATGCAGTGCTCGATATAGGTGCGCAAGGACAGCTGAACCCCACGAATACGAGTATACCTCCTCAAGATCCTCCAAGAACACCATATACTTCGGATGCACCGTGTTTTTCGAATGCGTCGGAAGTAATATAGCTCCAATAATATACAGAAGGAATGCCTTCGTATACGTCACGAAATCATGAGGAGTGTATTCATCCGGTAGCACGCCGTACTGCTCTCTCAGCCATTTAAGCTTGACGCCGTTTGTTGTAAGAGCTGCCCTTGGAATTCCCGGAAAATACTGCATAGCCATATTCGCTATGGATGCAGACGGCACGTTCAGAGTAACGGGTCTGCCGTGACATGGGATTCCAAGTATATATCCGACGTCCTCTAACGTAACAGTCATTTCACCAAACCGGAAGTGAAATGAGTTCGTCTCGCTCCTCCATCGTTCAACTAGAGCGGATATAAGGCAATCGTCGTGTCGAGACCATTTCCCGCAATCGGTGAACAGGGTTAAATTTTGACGGTGTAATAGCTGTATTTGTTCCTCGTTTAGTACCCACTCTTCAAGGTGCCTTGTGCTTTGAATTGTTTCCAAAACACCCCTATCGACACCGTCAAATACGTGCCTCGCGACGTGGTCATCGTCATCGTATAGGATTGATGTATCATGAGGTCCAGGGCTGAAATTCATACCTCTAAGAACAAAATATAATTATAAACCAACTTAGCGTCCATAATATTTACATTCCAAAACTATAACTGGATCTTTAACCTAGCTTACCAACACATTAGCAATAGTCATTATTTCAATGTATTAAAACAAATCCTCACTCCCACCACTCCGAACGCTTAATTACGCTAGTTCCCACTGAATTTAGCGCCAACGTGGTTATATAGCAATATACCCCCCGATGGCCCCTACACCCCCAACACCTCAAAACCGCTTTAAAGTCAAGTTTTTAAATGGGTTACGTTAATTATATACCAAATATATCAGGAAAAATTTTAAAGGGAGAAATTACCGAAATGCCCCTGGGGGTTCACTATCACCCCAACGCCCCCGAACCAGCTTCAAAACAACATTTCAGGTGGTTTACTTACATTTCTGGACTAAAAAGTCGTTTGGAAAACTTGGCGCGGAAAATTACCAAAACACCCCTCGCGGGGTGGCAAATTACCAAAATGCCCCTGGCATCAGGAAAAATATCAAAGGTGCCTTAAAATGCTATTTTACGCTTCCTGAGTTAATTCTTGATCTAAAAAGTATTTTACGGATCTTTCGCGCAAAAATCGCGAACCGGTGTCCGGATCGAGCGCTTAAAGGCTCGTTCGGCCAAAAAAATAGCTAACGGCTTCGGAATGGCACGAATTCCTGGGGAATGGAACTTCCCAACATCCTAGGGTTCTCATAAAAGTTTTGCATGAAATCGCGCTAGCTTGGTATTTTAAATTAGACTGCGAAGTTACACAGTTCCCCATATCAGCTAGCCCCTTTACAGTCTTTGGAAAAATCTGAAATTTTTACCTGATACAGATCTTTTGAAAATACATAGGGTCTCTGTTTTGCACTTTGGCAAAATCACGCTCTAGCTATTTTTTATAAATTCGTGAAAAAACTGTCTAATTAAGTTTTCACCCCTAGCGCCAATTACGCCCCCGAAATGTAAAATTACCAAAACACCCCTCGCGGGGTGGCAAATTACCAAAATGCCCCCTGGCATGAGAAAATATCAAAAGTGCTTTAAAAAGCTATTTTAAGCTTCCTGAGTTCATTCTTGATCTAAAAAGTATTTTACGGAGGTTTCGCCCAAAAATCCCGAACCGGTGTCCGGATTGAGCGCTTAAAGGGCCGTTCGGCCAAAAAAATAGGTAACGGCTTCGGAATGGCCCGAATTCCGGGGAATGGAACTTCCCAACACCCTAGGGTTCTCATAAAAGTTTCGCGCGAAATCGCGCTGGCTTGATATTTTAAATTACACTGCAGAATTACAAGGTTCCCCGTATCAGTTAACCCCTTTCCAGTCTTTGGAAAAATCTAAAATTTTTACCTGAGACAGATCCTTTAAGAATAACTAGGGTCTCTTTTTTGCACTTTGGCAAAATCTAGCTCTAGCTATTTTTTATAAATTCGTGAAAAACTGTCTATATTTGGCGCCCTAAAAAATCGCTATTTTGGAATCTATAAATGTAATACGCTGATTTGTATAAACCTAACATTGAATTATAAGGAAATTCAAAATACTTACTTGTTGTGACTTGATGTATTTAAAGAAAAATCTACCGATCTTCTAGCGGTTATCCACCGATCTTCTAGCGTAAAATTTTTTTGTTTGTATTGTTGTGGAGATTATGTAGGTGAGATATGAAGTACGAAGGAAGTTGATAAAGATGATAGAGTGCAGAAGAAGGGTTCGGGGGAGGGGATTATAAAGAGAGAAAAGTGAGGAAGAGAGAAGAAAAAAGACAGAAAACCCGTGATTGAGCGGTCAAAGGCTGCGGCAAAAAAAAAAATTGGCAGAAGGACACCACGTGGGGGGCATCACGGGGGAGGGAAGGACGCCACGTGGCATCACAATAAGGAGGGGAAGGACACCAGGTGGGGCATCACCGGGGGGGACGCCACGTGGCAGGGCCACCGCCCCCAACCGCGGGTTCTTTATGCGGTTGGGCCACGTGGCAAGGGGCCGCCACGTGGCAGGGGCCGCCACGTGGCAGGGCCATCGCCCCAACCGCGGGTTGTATAAGCGGTTGGGCCACGTGGCAGGGGTGGGGGACGCCACGTGGCAGGGGCCATCGCCCCAACCGCGGGTTGTATACGCGGTTGGGCCACGTGGCAGGGGTGGGGGACGCCACGTGGCAGGGGCATATTAATGCCAACCGCTGCTTCTTCACGCGGTTGGTGTCCTTTTTCTCCTTTTCACCATTTTCTCGCCATTTTCTCACCATTTCCTCGTGCCTTTTTCGCCATTAATGTAGTGACCGTACGACTTTTTTCCAACCGCTGCTCTTACCTGCGGTTCGGTGGAAAAATTATTATTTTTCCACCGGTAGATATGGATCGGCCCCCTAATCACAAATTATCTCACATTCGATATGAGATATCGTATTTATTACATAAGGATCGACCCCCATATGAGATATTACATCCATCGTTCGGCGATCCAAAGGGGGCAAGATGTTAAGAGGGGAGTGATGTTATGGTCAAAGCATGGTCAATATTATATGCTCATTTGTTTTGGAACTCGTGGGTTTGGGCAGTAAATGCATTATAAAAAGAACAGGGGGCCAATTTTGGAAAGCTAAACTGTTGATGTAATAGTGAAAGACAAAGAGGGAAGATTAACCGTAATTACACCGAGGAGGAAACCAATAATAATAAAAAAGAAACAAAAAACCCTGTAACCTCACTCAGGTCAGCTTTTGACAAGCTTTTGGTCAGTCCCACCCTCCATGAGTAGAGAGGGAGAGATACAGAATAGCTATAGAGAGAGAGAGAGAGAGAGAGAGAGAGAGAGAGGCATAATAGTTATAGAGAGAGAAAGTGATAGATTTGAGAGAGAGAGAGAGAGAGAGAGAGAGCTAAAAAGGTGGGAATAACAAGAGAGAGAGAGAGGGGGGGGGGGGTGTCTGGATGGTGTAGTGTGAAATAGGGGGCAAGGCTGCAGCATTTGGTCTCTGCTATACTTGGCAAACCCTTCTTTTTAGAGCTCCTCCGGTCGCCACCTTGTCCCCGATTTTTCCGGCCACGTTCATTCTCTTGTTTCCCGGCCTGCTTTGCCGGAAAAGTCAGTTGGCCGGCCGGTTCGCGCCTCTCTGCGTTGACCCGTTTCGCTCAGCTTTTTCCCCTTCGCTTTTCTTGGAGAGTCCTGAAGAACAAATTTTCTCAGCCTGAGAACGTTTTTGTCTTGATCTTTTGATCCAAGTGAAACCCAGTTGGTGTACTTGTCAGTTGAGCTGGAAAAAGGAGCTGAAAAGGAGCTCCGTTTAACCGCCGGCGTGATGAAAATCCGGTGAGGCTTGTTAGTCATCTGGGCTTGGCCGGTGAGGGGATTTTCTCCGGAAACAGCCGGATGAAGATGCTGCTGAACGGTGCCGGAGCCGGCATGGCCACCGTCAATCCCGGCGAAGGTAAGAGTGCTCCACAGAAAAATGCCAGTAAATGGATTCTTTGTGTGACGAAAAGGGGTCCATCATTGAAACAAAGCCACCTCTTTCTTTCTCCTTTCTCTCTCTGTGGAAAAAAGATAGAGCTGAGAAGGCATTGGAACCAACCACTGCGGTGGATCCAAAACAGAGCTGTGTTTTGTCTCTGTCTGTCTTCACCCTTCTGTTTCCTCCGTACGGTTTTGTCTGAATTTCAAAACCTTTCACAACAAAAACTCATAAATTCCGGAAATATTTTCCATGAGCGATGAATAAATATTTGTTACGACGGTTATCACACACACCACATGTCACTATGTAATGAATAACGTATGTTTACTTCTTTCTTTGGGTGGCTAATTTTATTTATTTTAAATTTTTTTTGGATGAATTTTTAGTTGAGAAGAAGAGCATCATAAACCCGGAGCTATGGCAGGCATGCGCCGGGCCGCTGGTGAACTTGCCGGCAGCCGGCACCCACGTGGTCTACTTTCCACAAGGTCACAGCGAACAGGTGCGGTGTGACTTCATAGTATTTGTGTGTTTTATGACCTCCTACTACTTGCTACCATGCGCTGATGAAGACTTGCTATAAATGAATGTATGGTCTGATCTGTTGTTGGGTGTAGGGTACTGAGCCTTGGATAGATTTTGACAAAAGTGGTTTGGGTGGGGTTTAATTGAGAGGGTAAACTCACGCAATACCTTTAAATGGTGCTAATGTGTGCACGGATGTGGTGTGGTGGGTGACATGGAACGGTTCTGGATGTGATATAAGTCCTAGTCCGCGCATTATTGTGCTTGTCTACATCTGATTTGTCACTCAAGTTCGTTGTTGGTTATACAATTTCTCGTAACGGATGTGGTGGACGGGTATGAGGGTGTGATATTGGCCTTCCATCTCTTGATTGGATGTATCATTGCTTGCATTTTTGTTAGGAGTTGAAGTTACATGGTCCTTTGCACCAACAATGCATCATATCTTTGAGAGTAGTTTAGAGTAACAAACAAACAAACTTTCAGTTGTGTAATGTAGAATTGGCAAGAGTTTGTACAGAATGTGTGCTGATGTGATATAAGAGCTGGAAATAGATGGAAAAGGATTTCAATCAGAAGGGAGAGAAATAAATGCAAAGCGAATATTGAGTATGTGGGGCTTCACAAATTCAATGATGAAGTCAGTCCTATGTTAGTGCATAAAGAATGGTTGCATGATTTTGTTAGTACTAAATCTAGGATTTTTCCGTTTACGTGTTGTATTCAACCTATAAGTGTATCTATGAATACAAGTAATTATGGATTTGCAATGTATTTTTAGTACTCTCTTGGGGAAACCCTTTGTGTTGGGCTGGCCCTACTCATATTTTGTAATAGCGCTCTATGTGCGGTGCACGCAAAGCTCACATGCTATATCATCAGTTAATGGGAGTGGTAATTAACTCTTTTTTTTTTTAGTAATCCCTCATGGTTTTTGCTTTTGACGTAACCTTTCTTTTTATTGTAAATGTGGAGAGATATACGTTGTTTGTCGTTTTCATCAGCATACTACAGTATTTTTTTATTATTTTTTATATCATACTATGTTATGTACTTCAGCCATAAATGAAGATGATTAAGTTTATCTGCAATATGTGATTCTTGTTCGTTACCTCTTTTCCACCGATCAGATTGCCGAGATTGGATGCTAATGGCATTCTTCCAGCATAGAATAAGTACAAATTGCAAGTCCCATATTTAATGTTCTAGTAAAAAGGGGAATTTCTGGTGTAACTGAACGTTTTACAATGCGTTAATGTCACAAGCTGATCATCCTGGAATTTTTCTGTTGAAAATTCGTACGCCTGAGTAAATACTCGTTTTCTTTCACTGTTACCTGTTCTGATAGTGTCTCCCTGTGTGTTTTTGAAATATTCTTTTAGGTTGCAGCTTCCATGAAGAAGGACGTGGATGCTCAGATTCCAAATTATCCAAATCTTCCCTCAAAGCTACTATGTCTCCT
Organism: Escallonia herrerae; assembly: GCA_033070095.1. NCBI lineage: Eukaryota > Viridiplantae > Streptophyta > Magnoliopsida > Escalloniales > Escalloniaceae > Escallonia > Escallonia herrerae. The sequence continues at coordinate 188,997 of JAVXUP010000851.1, forward strand.
CCACAATGTCACATTGCATGTATGACTTGTTATACTGTTTGGCTTCTATTTGCAAACGGGCATCATCCATAGTCTGTAATCATTAATTTACTTTTGGTGGCTTTTGGGTTTTGATTTCTCAGGCCGACACAGAAACGGACGAAGTGTATGCTCAGATGACCCTACAACCCGTTCCTTCGGTATGGACCTGCTTCCATATAAATAGATGTTTTTCTAGCTCGGTAGTTTGAATTGCCTACTTAAACTTTACATTCCATGTGCAGTTTGACAAGGATTCATTGTTAAGGTCAGATTTGTCAATGAAGGCAAACAAACCACAAACAGAGTTTTTCTGTAAAACATTGACAGCAAGTGATACAAGCACTCACGGAGGATTTTCTGTACCTCGGCGTGCAGCAGAGAAAATTTTCCCTCCTCTTGTAAGCAATTGTGTTCATCTCAGTGACCCACTCAGCTCTTCTTAGAAACTTCATCTTAAGGTAACCCTCTTGTTTGTAATAGGATTTCACAATGCAACCACCTGCCCAAGAACTTGTAGCCAGAGATTTGCACGATAACCTATGGACCTTTCGCCATATCTATCGCGGTAAGTGCATTTCGTAGCCATGTTTGGCTCAATTGTATGGAGCTGTGTAGAAGTTATGTCCTCTATAATTACGGTTTCTTTGATAGTTTACATATAAACCATGATACCAACTTTTGATCTGGAATATTCAGGGCAACCGAAGCGTCACTTGCTTACAACAGGTTGGAGCCTCTTTGTTAGCGGAAAGAGGCTTTTTGCAGGTGACTCTGTCTTATTTATTAGGTAATGATACTGAGCATCTGAAAGTCGTGATTCAATTTGGTGATTTTCACACTGAGACCAATACCAATTTTCTTGTCTATTGGTAATGATTTCTGGCTCTATAAATGCATATTTTTTGGTGAGCTCACTTTTTGAACATTGATGATCACGATGATTGTGAGCAGAGATGAAAAGCAGCAGCTTCTCTTGGGCATTAGACGGGCTAATCGACAACCCCCCAACTTATCATCATCAGTGTTGTCAAGTGATAGTATGCACATCGGTATCCTGGCCGCTGCTGCACATGCAGCAGCAAACAACAGCCCGTTCACCGTGTTTTACAATCCAAGGTCAATGACCTTTTCTAGGGCTAAATTCAACTTTATCTTGAATATTTTGAAGTACATCGTGTTGTTTAACCTTAGAACAGCCTCTTAGATATTTTCTTTCTTACAGGGCTAGTCCATCAGAATTTGTTATTCCTTTAGCCAAGTACTACAAAGCAGTATGCAGCAACCAAATTTCCCCTGGTATGCGCTTTAGGATGATGTTTGAAACTGAAGAGTCGGGAACAAGAAGGTAGTCATATTTGCCTTTGCATCCCTTCTAAATAATGTCAGAATGTGAGCTTGTTTTGAATGGAATTGCACATAAATTTAGAAACTTGGAAACAGCTTCTAACTCTTCTAATTTAGATATCCACTACCAAATTTTGCATTTCTCATATGAATCAACATGAAGAATTTCTTGAACGATTTAAAAGAATAAGCACTGTGCTTGTAGGTATATGGGAACAATCACAGGAATCACTGATCTGGATTCTGTGAGATGGAAGAATTCACAGTGGCGTAATTTGCAGGTACTTCACAGTGGCGTAATTTGCAGGTACTTTACTTTGGGATGCAACTTAACACGAATCATTTTTTGTTCTTGAGTAGGTTGGTTGGGATGAATCAACTGCTGGGGAAAGGCGTAACCGGGTGTCAGTTTGGGAGATTGAACCTGTGACTGCCCCATTTTTTATCTGCCCCACTCCCCCCTTTTTCAGGTCAAAGCGTCCCAGGCAACCAGGGATGCCAGGTAAATGCCACTAAATCGCAGCATTACTTCTCAACCCCAGGGCCTTAAACCTAAATCATTGTTTCATCGATGGGTATGCTAAGTGTTATGTCATTAGCATACCACCCTGCCTGGCATTTGTTCTGGTCGTTTGACCATAGTTTTCAGCTCTTTTCTTCAAGGAGTTATATTACTTGATTATTGTGATGGCATCAGCATCAATTGATTATTCAACAAAGTAAAATTCAAAAAAGGCTCTGGACTGAGTTTCTGGGCTAGTGCTCTTTTTGTCATATCTTGGTCAACAGTCGACCTGAAAAGGTATCTTTATAGTGGTCCTTGACTGCTGGATAACGTCAATATGTTGAAGTCATGATTGAAACCTTGAATATGCTTCTGCCAAAAAGAAGGCACTTTAAATTTAACAATGATTTAAGTAGTGGGGTCTTAGTTTAAAATTGGAGACTGCACTTATCCTGTTCTAATACTTTCTTTGCAGATGATGACTCCTCTGATCTAGATAGCCTATTCAAAAGGACAATGCCTTGGCTTGGTGATGATATATGCATGAAGGATCCTCAAGCTCTTCCTGGCCTGAGCTTAGTCCAATGGATGAACATGCAGCAAAACCCTTCCCTGGGTAACACAATACAGCCGAACTACTTGCATTCTTTTTCCGGATCTGTTCTGCAAAACTACACGGGAGCAGATACTTCACGTCAGTTAGGCATGTCAGCACCACAAGTCCCACAGCAGAACAACTTGCAGTTCAATGCACAGCGGTCAGCTCAGCAGGCACAACAGCTAGATCAGCTCCAAAAGCTACCCATCACTACACTGAGCCCATTAGGCTCCATTGTACAGCCACAGCAACAAGTTAGTGATGTTTCTCAGCCACCAAGACAAAATTTGAGCAATCAAAATCAATTTCAGGCTCAACATCTGCAGTCGCAGTCTCTTGTTCAGACTAATAATATCCTTCAGCAACCATCTGTCCAAAATCATCTTCTCCAAAGAACCCTTTCCCAGAATCTGCAGCAACAACAGCAGCATATTGTCAGTCAATCTCAACAGCAAAACCTAATGCAACCCCAGCCACCTGATCAAGTCAACCAGCAATTACAGATGTCTGAGAATCAAATTCAGCTTCAACTTTTACAGAAGCTTCATCAGCAACAGCAAACACTTATAGCTCAGCAATCTGTACTACAGCCTTCTCCGATTTCACAACTCCAAGATCAACAGAAACAGCTGTTAGATGTATCTCAGGGTTTTTCTAGCTCCCTACCGAGCAGCCAAATGGTAGAAGTACCCCCTCAAATGGCTGCAACCTCACTCCCTCAATCACACATTGTCCTGCAGCAGATGACAAGAAATAATAGCCAATCAAATCTTCGATTCTCACATCCGCCCCAGCAACAGCCGAAGCTTCATCAGCAGTCAGGAATGCTGCCAGAAATGACTGGGCACGTTGGACACACCCCAACCCCAATAACCAATCCGCTCTCTACAGCTGGCAGCAGCTTGTTGACAGGAGCTGCAGGGGCAGGCCAATCTGGGATTACTGATGATGTTCCATCTTGTTCGACTTCACCTTCCACAAACAACTGTCCAAATTTAGTACCGCAGATGATGAATAGTAGAACCCACAGAAGCAGGGCCATGGGTCATGAGACAACTCAGTCGTCCGGCACTCTGCTGAGCTCCAGTGGTTTGGAAACCATGTCAGCCAATGTGACAAATGTCAGAGATTTTCCGCAAAAGCCTGATATTAAGCCTTCATTGAACATCTCCAAGAGTCAGAACCAAGGATTTCTGTCCCAACAAACGTACTTAAATGCTGCTGGAATCCAGATGGATTACTTGGACAGTACCTCATCAGCAACTTCAGTTTGCCTTTCTCAGAACGATGTTCATTTGCCGCAGAATGCCAATCCAATGTCTTTTACCTCACAATCTATCTCGTTTAGAGACATAAATCACGATGGAGAGGTCGGGGGTGATCCCAGGAACTGTAATACATTTGGGGCTAATACTGATAGCCAGTTGACAATGCCGATGGTTCCTGACCCTTTGATCACAAAGGGGATGATAGGATCAGCAAAAGATTTTTCCAATAATCTCTCAGGAGGCGGCATGCTTTCCAGCTATGAGAACCCCAAGGAAGCTCGGCCCGAACTTTCATCATCAATGGTATCTCAATCATTTGGGGTTCCAGACATGGCATTTAATTCGATTGATTCAACAATAAATGATAGCAGCTTCTTGAATGGCGGAGCCTGGGCTCCACCACCGCAGTTCCAGCGAATGCGCACGTACACTAAGGTTTAGTGGTTGAAATGTTACTTTTTTCACTTCTTAGTAGTCTTGAGTTTTGACTTGCAAGCATCTTTGAAGGTGTACAAGCGTGGAGCTGTTGGGAGATCAATTGATATTACCCGTTATTCAGGCTATGAGGAGCTTAAGCAAGATCTGGCTCGAAGGTTTGGTATAGAGGGACAGCTGGAGCATGGACAGAGAATTGGCTGGAAACTTGTTTACGTGGATCATGAGAGTGATGTCCTGCTAGTTGGGGATGATCCTTGGGAGTAAGTCAATGTTGTTTATCTAAAGCTTTTCACACACGTATATGCATGTCCATATATAGTCTATATAAACATAAGCGTTCAAAATCTTCAGCACAAATGGCAAACAATGTTATTTTCAGCACAATTGCAAACAATGTTATTTTCGTCACGAATTTTTGAAGTTAAGATGTAGTGATACCGGGGTACTTCCAAAGAGAGATCCATAACGTGTAAGTTATAGTTGTGAATTCTAGGTTAGTTCAAGTACGCCTTTGAAATTGATTCTTACTAGCTACGTCTTTTATTTAATTATTACTTGATGCATTTCAGTGAGTTGGTCTAAGCTTTTCTTGTTAGTAACATTATTAATCGAATGATTTGATGTGTTTCAGTGAGTTTGTGAACTGTGTACGCTGCATCAAGATTCTTTCTCCCCAAGAGGTCCAGCAGATGAGCTTGGATGGAGATTTTGGGAACAATGTCCTTCAAAATCAAGCGTGTAGCAGCTCGGATGGCGGCAATGTCTAAAGTAGACAGTAATGTTTTAGCAATTCTTCTTCCTCTTCCACGCTGGAAGCGTTACTAACTATCACTAGCAATCTCTCGGTAGCCCCCCATTATGGCAGATGTTTCGCCATCACCCAGGTATTCGATCTTTGCATACTCAACGTATAACTGTCAAGCAAGGATATGAATCTGGATGATGTGGATTTGTTCTGGGAATCTGGACCGGCCTAGCCGAGGTGGGAATTGGAAGTGTAAGATACAGGAAAAGTTCCACGACTCGGGGTTGACCAACTCGCTTTGGCCAAGAATGAAAGACTGCTATGCTCAGAAGATGACCCAGTAGAAGCATCCAATCATCATATTGATAATTATGTTAGTTGTGAGATCAATTGTCACCCTTTTTTGCCCTTCGGTATTAGTATCAAGGATCCTCCCACTAGGTGCATTGTAGAAAGTTGAAAGCTTGGAAATTTTATGTAGTAATTGCGAGTGTATAGCATGTGTAGAGGTCTCCTTTAACCTTTTAATTGAATTGCCTCTACAGGGTAAATATCTTCAGAAAGCTCTTCCCCTCAAACGGTAGGTCTACTTCCTGGAAATATGCAAGAAATTACCTGACATCAAAGGTTTCCACATCCCTCTCTACCTTTGCATCTGCCTAATAATGTTTAGTGCCTGGCTGGCAGGGGGGTGGGAACGAAGGAATTACTTGCTGAAAATCCACATTGCGATTAGATTGGAATATATTCAAACACAACCCCAAAACCAGCCCACCTAGAGCCTTCAAACCAAGATGAATATGTTGCTGTACCTTCACAAACCCTTACTAGGCATTGCTTAAGAACAATGTCATTTGAGTTGTGTGCTTAACAAAGATGCCGCTAATCATTATGATGATTTACCTTTGAACTACATCGTTCGTTTAGGGCAACTCCTTAGAAACCATAAAACTTGTTTTTGTGGTTGAATGGGATTGATTATATTGGATCGATTTTGGCCAAACCAAAATCTGATCCATAGCCATGACAAATGCCATACGTTTGGTGTTTTATGAGTGGGAAGGGAGTTTGAAATAGGAGATACGTCCTTGCTGTGCAATATTTGCCGCAAGAATGAAGTCGAACTCTGTAAAATAAGTCTAACGCAACTTCACTAAATCCAAGGAGACTAAGTCCCATACAGAGAATAATCCATGGAACCCTTATAGGACAAACGTCGGCATATTTGTGTAAGTACTCTTTTTTCTAATGCTTTCTCAACTGACCATTGGCTCAGAACTGGATGATGACAATATATCCAGCAGCGAATTCTGTGGTTCCAGCTCCTCATGCCACAGCGGAAGGGAATCACCCGGGTAGAAGTTCCTCGTCACCCCATCTGAATTTATCTGCGAAAATAGAGCTATGGTCGTAAGGAAACGAACACCAATAAGCTAAGAGAACAACCACAACAATTTTGATAGAGCAAGAGGTTATTTGCAATTGGTTTAAACTCGAATGATCACGAGCTACTCAAGACTGCATTCAATGACTTCTCTAAGTTCAGCAATGGTGAAAAATAAACTCGTGTTGGGTTTAGCATTTATCTTCTCTCATTTCTTTCTTTTTGTTATCAATCTTTTTCACCTCCTTCGTTTTGTTGTCGTCAATCCCCACAGAGCACCATACCATGGCCGTCAAAACTGACCGATCTCACTAAACCAGCAATAAAGGACCGCGTGTCTTGTACAACTCCAAAACGATATCACCCCTGAGGTCTTTCCGAATGGTGGCATAGAAAAGGAAAAAGAAAAATCGCAAGCAAATGTTTTTTCTTTTCTCGAAAAGATGTTACAAAATGCCACCGCAATAGTATTAAAGCTAGAGCAGACTGGCAAGACAAACAAGCAGCTGCCAGACATTTTGCAAGAAAAATCTTTTATGCAAGTCTGCCGACTTCAGATATTAGTCTTAACAAAATGATGACATTATACTATACCACGTGCCAAGGTTTCTCAATAACCAACCACAATGTGCAGTATAAGGCGAAAGCCTGAGCAAAGTTGGGCACTTTGTTCCACTATAAAGTACGTATTTCAACTAGCAAATCATTCACTCATCCATAAAACCACCATAACACTCATTGGCATTAGAAATCAGTGATAATTATAGTAGTCCATAAGGTCAACCTTTTTTTGGGTCTACAAAGTGATTATTTGTCCTGATTGTACTTGCAATTACAGAAGAAACTGGACAATTTTAGTGCATTCCTATTCGTCCTCAAACTAGGAACACCCTCGTGACACACAAACCTTGCATGCCTCAACATGGCATATCTAGCTGCCCTAGTAGAGAATTTCCAGCAACAAGCGAACATTCCCAAGTAGAAAATTCTTGCAAAAGTTTGAACTTATCCAACAGATACACATTCATCATCATGTGCAAGGAAAGAAGGGTGACAAATATATTCTACAGTACACATTCATAGCATCAAAGATAGTTCGTGTAATGGTTGCTTGCATAGAAAATAATGACCAACAACAATAACACACCAACAGTTGAGCACAAGTGACGATCCTCAATAGTAACCCATGCATCTAAAAGATATAATGATACACCACAAACCTACGCCTAACAAGCAAATGTGATGCTAAAAGCATGTAGAAGATGTAGGTTGGCCAATCAGAAGACTGCATGATATGCATCTATGATTTCAGTGATGCAATTTCAAAGCAGGTCGAGATACGAACTCAGCTTTGCCGAGAGGCTCAAGTCACTAAACATGATGCAACAAATAGAGACATGTAAGTTCCACTACTGAACGATATTATATTAACAACTCACAATGACTGTTCGAACAACACCACCACTAGCACCATCTCGAGCAATAGCAAGGGAAACTGCCTTCACCACTAATTTCTGTATAAAGAACACGAAAAAGCAAAATTAGACCTAACAGATTTCCAGTGCTTTGACTTTCCATAGAAGAAAGCACATACCCACACCTTATCATCCACATAAAAGAAGAACAATATTTAGTATATATATATATATACATATAAGTATACAAAAGATGAGTTACACTATGGTTATGCTACGTGTCCTTTTTATTCTCCCAGTCTGGTGAAGTCCAACTTTTTATGAACTCTATCTAATTCTCTTATTTAATTTTTCTAGATACATTGTACTATAATCTATTAATATCACGGTCATAATCACAATAATTGATTGCCTTTATTAATATATCATAATAATGGCCAAGTAAGGAGATTGAATGCATTGTACTAACATAAGATTTGACTAATTGCACCAAATTTTACCTACAGATACTTCCCCCTTTTTCTTTAACAAAATGCTTTGGCAAGTTGGACACGCAAGATTACAACATCAGTAAAGGTGCATAAGTAATGGGGGCGATATGTTTTTCCATCCATTCTTCGTCGCTAAAAACATTTTAGAGACATTGGTTCATCTATGTGGTACAAATGTGTGTGGAATAGCAAACTAGAAACTAAAACTAGCCTTGCCTTTGATAGTAAAAACAATATTTAACTTTAAAGTGATGTATGAAGTGACATCACTAGGTATTTTAAAATAGGAGTATGGATATGGCCTTCGCATGAGGGGAAATTCTTTATGTGGATCAAATATATCTATGTACATGTATTATATATATAAGAACATGTAGTAAACTCAGAATGACTTATTCCTTTTTAGAGCAGGTGCTATTCGAGAACAATTAGCTGATCCCTCTTCCCAGATTTCTCGTTTGTTAATTTCCTAGCTTAGTGTGAGATAGAGATATCTCATTTTAACAAAACCATGAATGAAAGCGTAAGAAACGGAATTTAATTTAACCTCCCTTTCCAACCCGGACGTTTTCGGGATGCCGCTAATAACCACCGAATGGCAAGTGCTTTTCCTTGCGTGGATCCTGTTCAATCCACTTTTATTCTTTCTCTTTCCTCCCTTATTCGAAAAAGGGAAAAAGAGAAAAGAGGGGGAGAAGGATTAGTCACAGATATTTCATATCTCTATTTATTCCTACGAGAATTTTTATGAAAGCCTTTCATTTGCTTCTCTTCGATGGAAGTTTGATTTTCCCAGAATGTATCCTTAACTTCAAATTCCATCTCAAGTTTTGCATGTGTAGGAAAAGGTTAGTCTTTCATGCTAAATTTTGCATTGTACGTCTGTAACAATGTTTTCCAACTCCTTTTTCCATTTGTATAAGGAAAAAGTAAAAGAGAAAAACTCTAATAGTGAAAAATCTCTAACAAGGCAATTATGTCAAAGTTCTTCAGTATTTTTTTAGTGATCACGTGTAGACAATTATTCCCTCTAAGAATTACTTAGATACATCTTAGAATGAACTTTGTTAGTCATACTTATGGCCATGAATTCAAGAAATTACAACTGGAGACAACCAATAGCAATCTGAGCATATTATTATGTGAAAAGTTCTAGCTTCGTCTCAAAAATCATGTAGTAATATATTTAGTACTGGTGCCTTTCAACTATATATATGTTATCTCAATAAAGGACTACAAAGTATAGACTTATCTTTTTCTTCTTCTTTTTGGACTGAAAGTGAATGAGCAAAGCTCAATTAACTATCGTTATTCATTCCGCAAATATTATGAACCACAACATAAGAGTGGACTTATCTCATTTATCTAAAAGGTAGTTATAATATACAGAGAAAGTTATAGCTATAGCTTCATGTAGAGAACTATATAAGGTACATTTTTCTCAGTCCTGGCAATTTTTGAGCCTCTCCAGAAGAAGACGTCATTATTGCTCTTATAGACACGGGTAAAAGAAGAAAGTCTCCTTTCACCGTCGGTCCCCTGCTTCATTTGTTCTAAGTTAATGCATGTCATAAAAACAAGAGATGATATGTGGGAGTTTTTACCGTAATTTTGGCATAACCAATACTTAGGTAACTTTTAAGGTCACTTCATTATTAGCATACGTCGCCAACATATAAATGTAATGATTTGTTTTAACCTAATTAGGAACAAACATCTATTGATATCTATATCTTGCATTTAGATAACTTATCTCTCTATTTGATTCTTCAGATGACATGTGTTAGCTCTCCGAGCATCACTCGGGTACTATGCTCGTATCATGTATTCAGGAACTATGCAAGTAGACATATAGCAATCAATGTGCAAGCAAGGCGCATAACCAGATGCGAGCAAGGCACAGATTACCAACAACAAAATTAAGAATGACGTCCAAAAGGTGGTCATTTTGCGCTAGGCATACATGCAAAAAGTAATCACGATTGGAACTCTTGGTCTGACCATGTCTTCTGGTCAGACATTGTTAAAAATTTGTATTGGTACTAGGGCACATCTTCACTTTTTAACATTAAGAGAACAAACCTCAGCTTCATCTTTCGTCATTCCTTCCTTCCACTCTTGATCAAAGAAACCATACAAGTAAGTGGAGCCAGATCCTGTATATAAGAAGAAAAGCACTAAACATTGAGTTTCTGAATCAACTGGTAAGAAAAAAAGGTTCTGACATTCTTGTATATTCACTATATACTAATGCCCTCAACAAGGCATAAAGAAAATAGTGAAATGTTGGATGTTAAGACAGAGGCCCACATGGAAGATTTCATGTTTTAGAGTGAAGGCGAGCGGTGCACACCTAATGTGGCAATCCCTCCCTCTCTCTCTCACACACACACTAAAACACACTCAGGATCATCTGTCGGAGCTATAATTTCAGAGGATAGAATCTCATTCACTCATGTCAAATCAAATGAGTAAGACGTGATACAATATCTCAATACGTCCAGCATCTGGTGGAGAGCAAGTAACGTCATGATAGTTACTGTTAATTCCTACATTCTTTGATAGCTTTAAGCGTATAATGCAGATGAAAACTGACATTATATTAGAGCTCTTGTCTTGGAAAGGTTTCTGTTCAATTTTTCAAGCTTACATTTGGTTCCCTTTATGTTATTGCTGTTTGTTCCGTTTGTTTGCACTGTTGTATTGTGCCTTCAATTGTCTTTATTGGATTCTCTCCACGACCCACATGCAATCTGACTTTCATGAGGGGGAGTGTTAAGCATATATTGGGCTCATTTTCTAACATCTTAGGCTTTTATAGCAAATGGTAACCTGGCAATTGCATGCTATATATCTAAGTGTTAAGCTTACTTGGGCTCATTTCCTAACATCTTAGGCTTTTATAGCAAATGGTAACTTGACACGTGTGTAAATAATCTATGCTATATGAAAGCACGATAGGGTCAATTGGCTAGACTTTTTTATCCTTAAGATACCCTTCTTAAATTTAGGAGTTTGTTCTAAATTGAGTGTGTTTTTTACTTTAGTACAATATTAGGCATCTTTCCTTAAATTATCCTTTTTGAGTTTTAAAGTTTATAAAAAACAAGGGTATTTTTTTACTTTTAATACACTAAGTCTCTTTCCTTAAGATACCCCTTTTGAATTTGACTTTGTTAAAATTAAGGGTGTTTTGTACTTTTAATTATAAACCCCTTACTAAAACTATTATGTCTACTAACCTTAGATACTTCATCTTCTCCAGCAAAATAAATATGAAGAAACTTACTTTTCTGAGGTACGTAACTATGGTATTTTAACCTTAAGCTAAATTAAATAATTCTGACACAATTTTCCCATCCCCTCTTATTCTGCATAGAATACATAAACGACTTGTATAAAATCTAGTCACCCTGAGCTTGGGATTGTAAATGAGTCCTGATTGCATCTTATTAGCAAAGTTCTTCGAGATTAATTTCCTTAATGTAGTTCAATACTAAGGAAGCTCAAACTGACAAAATAATACTCCTTTCGTCCCAGAAAAATTGCACACATTTGACTTGGACAAACTTTAAGGAGTCGGTAGAAAATGTTTGCTTTTAAAATAATGTCCTCACTAACAAGTACCCCTTTTACCGTCCTACCCTCTACCCTCTCTGGTATAGTATCGCAAATACTGATATATCACCACTGTCAAGGCCTCAACATCGAGGCTCGGCAGCCCCATGGCCATCACTTCAACCATCGCTGCCATCGCCAAAATCCCCCGCACTTCAATTGACAGAATCCTTCACCACCGCAATTCGCTGGAAATTGACGGTTGGACTTTCATACCAAGCGTCAACCTACTTATTCATACTTGCGATTTCCATTGTCGCTGAGGCTGTCGATGGCGGTGGGCGGTTCGCTGCCTCAAACCACCACATACACTCATCACCGTCACCTTCATCATCACCACAATTCAATCAACCACCACTGATTTGCTGCCAAATTTAATTCAAATCAAGCTAACAGTCAAAATTGAATATATTGAACCTGAGGAGAAATTAAGTTTATTGATGGGGATCGGATCTAAAATACTCCATATAATTGAGATCTAAACTGGAATAAATTAGATCAAAAATCAAAGTCACTTATGAGATGTGATGGCGGTTGACGGTTGCGACAACTGTGGCTGCTCAGTGACTATGGCAATAACCGTGGGTTGTGGTGGTCGAAGAGGCGATTGTGGCAGTTGAAGGGGGGAGAGACGGGCAAGAGGGGGTGGCAACTGTGGTCATGGTGGATGGTTGTGAAAACAGTGGCTTGGCAATGATTATGGGATACGACAGCGTTGGTGGTCAGCGTGAGGCAACGGCTGTGGGTCGTGGTGGCCGAAGTGGCCGGTGACAGTGGCAATTGAAGGGTGAGAGAGGGGCAGGGGGGTTATTGGTGTCGTGGTTGATAAAAGAGGAGAGAGAAGAGTCTGAACGAAACAAAAAAGAGAGGTTTAGTTAATTAAAGAAGGGCAAATGTGGAAGTAAATATAGCTTTTAGTCTAAAAAAGGAAATTGAGCAATAATTTTTATGGGACGAGGGAGTATAAAATTTAAAAGTGCAATAACTTAATTAAGTTCGGAACTTCGGAAATTTAAGGACACTAGCACACATGTACGTGAAAACCAGAAACATGTCTTTAACAAGCTTAGATTTTATAAAGAGCAATGCTTATATAACCATTTATCGTATTACCAAGATTTCTTTTCTCAATCATTTATATACTCAAAACCTATTAGCAAGTCTGACTAATTTGGTAATAGCAATATCTATAATCTTATCAAAACATATATGGCAATAGCTAGAATAGCTTAGAATCTAGAACCTTTGTTGATATATCCAAAACCTATCAGCAAGATCGATTAGTATACTAATAAAAGTACTAATAAACCTATTAAATATACATAAAAATAGCTACAAACTTAGCTAACAATCTAAAATGTTAGTTCAAATCTGCACTATAATGTCTTGCTGTCATAATTATGCATCCATCATCCATTTATCCCCGCCCACCCCTAACTACCCTAATATCGAACAACGGTAGAAAACTTAAATAAGTGCCCGAATCGGATACGTGTCGAAGTGTCGAATTCATCTAATTTTTAATTCATATGACACGGGGACACGACAAATTATTCATACATATTGATACTTTTAGTTATTCTTAAGTAAAATGGTGTTTTATGTGTAGCACATGGTTTTAGATGAGAACTTTGCTCATCTCAAAGTAATAACAATGAAAAAGAAACACTATAAGATAGTGCCATAGTGGCATATCTTATGAGATGTGATGGACATAGATCTCGTATCCATGTCCAAGTGTCAAGTGTCCGACACGGTTACTTTCGGCATTCTGAAGAGTCCATGTAACATAGGCCTCGGTCACAAGCTTCAAAAAGCCTTTGTCCTGGACATTCTAGGGAAAGAGACGAAGAAAGAGTCATAATTGAGTAACATTTTACATGATGGTGATTGCACTTATCGTAGTCAAGTCAATGCAATATTCCATCTACACGAATAACCATCTCAGGCTATTATACCGGCTTATAGGAAATTAAAGCATGTGGAAAGAAGAAGATATCGAGAAATACGACTAAAGTGCACCTATAAAACAAATGTTGCTTTTGGGATGACGTCAACAAAATTAACGAGGAAATTAAGGAAGAAGATTGTGAATAGAGCTAAAGTGTGCCTACCCAAATAATGATGACATGTATAAAATTTATGAGGAGATTGAAAAAAAGGCTAAAGTGATCCTATAAGTATGTTATATATGTGAGCTACAGTGAGATTATCCCAGATTTATCCTGGACAACTGATTGTTAGAATCGTGGAATGCCTACAAGTTAATGAGGTTGCGACCACGAGGAACAGAACCTTAACAATCAGAAGAGCTTTCTCCCTCTAATGTTTACTCTGGCTTAGCATTGTGTGAGTAAAAGAGGTCTTGTCTTGCATGAATTATACGTGAGATCTAATTAGGAAACTAACAAGTCTACAAGAACCTGTGTTTTTCACAGAAGAAAAAGCAGGCAGCCCCAACATTGAAGACTCATGTTATTAATCGAACTTTATAGCGGTCATTTTTTTTTTTAATTCTTTGGTTCAGTTTGTAGAATTTGAAAACAAGGTATCAGTTACAAATGTAGTAAGCTCCTACAGGCAACAAAACCTAAAGAACAATCCTAGTTTATAGCCATCAATTTAAGGTGAGCACCTTCCTGTGTTAGAACCTAGAAGTCCACCTTCCCTTCCCGATGTTCGCCATCCCAACCCAAGGAGGCATCAAGGCAGCCACGTCCTTGTAGGAAATGCGAACGTCTGGAATTGATTCTGAAATAACCTATTTAACTAAGTATTGCTCAGAGTGAGAAATGTCAGAGGTGCGAAGGTTAGAAACTCAAGACATAGTGTGTTATATGTCAATGTTAAAATAATGTTCTAGTCTCCAATTTATAAAAAAAAAAAAACAATGTTGTTTTTACTACTTATGTAACTCCAACCCTGATAGAATTCAGCATGTTAGTGATCAATTTATGTCTTAGAGCATAGTAGCTTCCTTGGTGCAGTCACGGGGTTTCTAAGCCAAACATCTATGATGTATATCTCAGTACTGTTTGCTTTATACTATGTTGTCGCTATATTGAATAACTGCTGATCAGGTTTTTTGACTAAATCCTTTTCATGTATGCTGATTAATTGGTTAACAAACTTAAACACTAAATATCCAAGGACAATAAAGTGTAAATGGTGAAACATCTAGAATAATTTTCTTATAATCTCAAATTTATATTTCACTGTTGGTTCTAAAAATAGATTAGGATGTACGGAAAGAAGTTCCTAACCAACTATAAATGGTGAGAATTTTTGAATGAAGTATGTCGTATTTCATAAATTTGAGAGCTCAATAACAAAGTTCGATGTAAATTTAACTCAAGTATAGTAGCGACTATATATTTTGAGGTGGACATGGAGATTGAATTAAAATTTTATGTGGATCACGATTACTTATGTTGAAAGTAGAATCTTTTTACTAAAAGTAGCACCAACCCCTACAAGTGCACAGAACACGACATGAATGTGAATCTTTAGATATTCATAATTCTTAGTTGCCTATGAATTCAAAGACAACAAGTAGATTATACTATTTAACTGGCAGATGGTGCACAACCAGCATAATAAATACAAGATTAAGATTAGCTAAAATAGCGACAATATTTCATGTTCTCAAATCACTATTCCGTGTGCAAAGCACAGGAACTTCCTAGCTTGTACAAAGGGAGCTCACAGTCGGGGATTCCAATTAATGCTGTTAGCAGACAAATTTAACAAGAAAGCCATGGAAATTCAAATTTAAAAAAGGTTCACATAATCTCAACAAATTGTAGTAAGCTAGCTGTAGTTTAACCAGCCAACTGAGACACAATAATCCAGTAAAGAAAAAAATAAATATGACTAGTGTAGATATCCCATTTTTTTAACATTATTTTGTCTCTTGGTCTAACCCCCAGTTCAATCTAGTATAGTCCAGTTCAAATCCACTTCAGTTAGTCTACTTCTGTAGGCTCTTATTTACTTTCAGTTTTTAGTCGATTTGAGTCAGTATACTCATGTTAGGCTTAACGCAGGTCAGAGTCTAGACTCTAGTCAATTTGGTTTATCTTAGATTGGGTTATGGGTCCATCTTTATTTAATCCATGTGTATCCATATGGCAAGTAGGCTTTTCCTTCTAGAATATAGGTTTTAAAGTAAATTTGTAAGGAAAAGTGTACTGGCCGGTACACTTTATAACGTGCGGTAGACCTTGGTAGTTGAAGTATACCGGCCGATAGAGGTATTTCAAGTCTTCTAATATTTTCTCTGGTGATGGCTTGGGTTGTCCCTAATCATTTTGTGTACTTTTTTGTAGCCCAGGACCCACCCTAAACACATTAAAAATCCCCAAGAGACTAGTATTATTCTGCAAGGCTTTTCACTAGGGTATAACATATTGCGATCCCCTCTCCCGTACAAATATTTGTTCACTTGTTCTATTGATTCTCTTGCATTGTGGATACGTCCAAACCAGCAGCCAACCAATCCATAAAAATTTTTAGTTTGGGTCGTACGACATTGTTTGCTTCTATTTCGCCAATTTTGTGGTATTAATCTAGACCATATAATCTCAAACAAATCATATTGATAATATCCTCTTAACCATTTTTTCCAGTCATTTGTTTCATAATTTCAAAATCTCTTGCCTTAATTCGAAATGAAATATTCCTTGTGTGCCAAAAGAATTTTTTTAGTATACTCTTAAGAAAAAAAGATGTTCCATCAAAATGTATAACGTTTTTTGACCCTTCTTGTAATTAATTTTTGTCCTCAGATAATAAAAAACCAGTCTTATTCCGGTACTCAGATTATACAATTTCGTTGCAATAACTATTTTCATAAAACCACATTCAGAATTTAGGTCGTCTCCTCTACGGTCGGAACTACGAGGTTTTGATTCTCATTACTCTGGTCAGTATGTAGGCCAGTCAGCCCCAGCCCCAGATGTTGGGTTCGTACAAATAATTAGGTGTCATTAGGGTCTTTTCTTGTTTAATAAAAATTGTCAAGATCAACAAAAACAAGTGAAGACCTAATTAGAGTATGTTGAGATGTCTAACACCTTCTCGTCTCACAAATTAGTCCTCAAATCCGAATCTAGGGTTACGCAGACTACATTAGCTTTATTGGTGATCTAGACAATTTTAGGGTTTTCTTAATTTTCCTGTTAATTATTTTTAATTAACTCGAAAAACTAGATGGCGACTCGAAAACTCGATCTTTGGGATGCACGTCATCACAACTAGCGACCACGGAAGATTTGCATAAGATCACAAGACCACACCTCCAATGGCAAAAGGCTGCTCTAAAATTGTTCCTCCAAGAGGCACACCATATATTTTTCCGCCTTCATACTTGTCCCATCCGCCAATAATGAGTCCAGTTTGCAGCATACTCTGCAAGGTAAACGTAGTAAAATTAAACTATGTATCAAACTCAATAGACCATCTAGTGGCGAGAGCCTTGTGCAATCTACCTGCGTGAACTCCTGTCAAAGGAAGTGAGTAAAAAAAATCCAGGATGTGTACAGATGACCAAAGAGAGGCACAAAGGTAAACCTTAGATTTCGCATGTTTGGCATTAAGTTAAATAAGAACAAGAAGCATACATTTCAAAGAAAAAGTTTCTGCAACCCTGAATTGTTTTGACTTCTATTTTAAGGCTTTCGTACGTTTCTGCTAAGCAAACTCATAATATCAACAGTGATAAGTTCATACACGCCATTAAAATCGATTTTAGTAATGTAACTGATAAAATTTGGCTCCATGAATTATGGTTATTATAAATGTTTGGAATTTGGACCTGAGGTAAACAACCTTGAATGCTCATGTGCCTTACACTTGTTTACAACTCCAAACCTTGAACCAGTGAGAGCTTCCCAGGCAGTAAACATACATAAAAGCCACCTTGTAATTAAAAAGGTTACATTACTATGAGTCATTTTCCCCTGTTAAATACACACCCATGCACAGTACTCCAACATTGACGGGGCTCAATTTATAAACAAAAGCAGCAGCTCCCCTGTAGTAGAGATTAATAGAAGATACTAAAGAGCACGAAAGAAGGAAAAGGAAACCCAGGAGCAAAAGGATCTCAAATACCTTTGCTTAGGATCCAACCTAGGTAGCACGGACACGGACACGGTGTCGGACACCGACGGGGACACCGGACACCGCAAATTTGAAAAAATCAGATTTTGGACACCGCAAATGACTTCGACTCGAGTCTTGACAGAGGGAGAAAAAAAAATCAAGAGAACGACTTCAAACAGAGAGGGAAGGGACCTGTGGGTCAGCGACGGGATCGAGGATCTCCGGCGACGATGAAGTGAGCTCCGGCAATGGCGACGGCGACGGCAGCAACTGCTTCCGGCGACTGGATCTGTCGGCGTAAGGCTTCAGAATGTTGGCGACCAGCTCCGGCGACAGCTCCAAGTCGGTAATGGCTTAGAAGGGCTTCCGTGAGGTGAGAGATAGCCCAGATAGGTGACGGCCGTAAGGTGAGTGAAGCATATGGTAATGGTTCAGATTAGGGCACAATTTGTTTTTGTAAAAAAAACCCCACATTATATTTATTACAGATTGACCCCCCGAAATTAGTTCCAAAAATTCCAAATTAACCCCAAACGGTCCGACACTGCACATTGCCGTGTCTAACACTCCTCGACAAAGTATCCGACACGGTGTCGGAAAATAAAAAAAATTCCGACACCGATTGGCGGTGTCCGACACGTGTCAGGCGGTGTCCGGAAGGTGTCGGGGTGTCCGTCTGTTTAGGACATAAAACCTCCACCTAGGAGAGGTGTCCGTGCTTCAGAGGATCCAACATATGACCTTCAACACCTTCAAATTGGCATATCACATGGGAGTGGGCTATTTTCAACTTCCAACCCAGTTTCCAAATTGCAACCAAACTTCCACATTGATAGCCAGGCTAATTACACTGTTGGTCCTTTGATTACCGACATATAAATAATGCAGTTTGGGCAGAATTAGTAATTCCGTCCAAATCAACGCAGAGTAATTGTCAAAGGACTTCATGAGAAACGCTTTATGCAATTTCTCAAGGGCATTAATATTCACTTTGTCATTTAAAATTTCACCGAGCCTAGCTCACTCTCTCCCTCTCTTTCATGTGCAGGCACACACAATATATCCCATTAGGTGTTCTATAATAGTGGTGAATTTTTAGTGTTGTAATTTTTTTGGCACAAACTTTATTTTCCACATTGATTTTGCTAGCCCAACTACCGACGGTAAGCTTGCAATTTCGCCTTCCTAAGAAAAAGATCTCATCAAATCATCTTATCAATAGGTACTGATGAAAGTGGAGGTGCTTTCATGGGTGTCGGTGATGGAAGGAGAAAGGGATAAAGATTGATCTGAAAATGGTGGTAAAGAAAGGAGGTGAATATTTGGCTACACAAGCCATGGGGTATCTGGATCTAATATTAGAGGTTGGACGCATGTAACCTTACATGTTCATGTGTTATGCTTAGGACTCCTGGCCCTAACCAGTGAATCTTCCTTAAGCAGTAAACATATGCACAATCATCCGACTCCCACACGTATCCATATAAAATCGTATCACTGCCATGCTATAAACTTACTGTGCCAAAGAGAAATACAGTAAAGAGTTTTTCATAAAAGTTTCAAACCAATAACATTTAGTCTAGCAAATCAAATGATCTTAAATTCAAGAGGCTAATTAGATCGCATTCGATCTCTTTATCTATGGCTTTATACCATCCATTACAAGAGGATAGATAGGTTAAATACAATAAAGCACCAACTGCAACGACCTCAAAGATAATCTTTTGAGGTCCACCCATATTCAGAGGCACGTGATTAAAATCAATGTAAACCAAAATAGTCAGTTTACAAGTAGTAGGATTACATATATTTTTAAAATCATATCAAAAACCAAACCATGTAGGACAAACCTTATTATTGTATGACAACAATCTGACAAGGTTTGCTGCAACCTTGACAGTTGCAGGCTCCCCAAGCTGTATCCTGCATCAAGGAAAATCACTTAAAACCAAAGAAGATTGCAGTATCACTAATATTGAATATTGTGGTAAAGCAGAATCTGCTTTTGAGAAAAAGCGAGTGTATATAAATGAGCCTACTAAGAGGGGCCAAGGGTTGCGGGGGTAAAACCTCTATGGACGCCATAAACACAGAATGACTCGTCTAAACCAGCCCTACCACCGTCCTAGACACCAGCAGTTGGCCAGAAATCAACCTACCTGATTTCAATGGGAGAGCTATAATGGTGGTGGTCATTGTGACGGTGATAGTGACGGTGTGGTTTGCTGCTGCTGAAGAAGATTATTTTATTTTATTTTTTTGTGTGTGTGTGTGTGGGGGGGGGGGGGGGGAGAGAGAGAGTACTCTCAGATTGTTAATGTGAGTTGGTAATTGTTTTGAATTTGTAATAGCTGCATACGAACAAATGGGTTCTGTAATTAAAGACAGTGCGTCACACCATCTGGCGCCCTTCTTCAATTACAAAAAAGCCAATAGTTGAAAATTGCCATTACCGTGGTAAACAAAAAATGCTAAAGGGCAATTTTGTGATTGTGAAAAGTGCGCAAGATAATCCAAAGTAATGTTTTCAAATTTTGAAAAAGTGATCTGTGATCATCCATGTGGCCATGGTGGACGGTCTCAGATGGGTTGGGACATGGGATCCCATCCCAGTGATAAATAAGGATGTACTAACATACACCACGCCCACATACAAACACACGGTACGTACGTCTGTATACACACACATGCGCCCGCGCGCCCGCACATACATAATGCGCATCCATGTAGATAAGCAAGGACACATGCATAACCTTAGTGCAGTGCCAAGTAAAACCCCATGGAGGTTTCCAAAACTCAAAGTTACATGAACAAACTAATACTCCCTCTGATCTAATGAATTTTCCTCAGTGTTTTTGCAAAATCCTAGGATATATTTCTCGTACATGTTAAAACAGAATTGGACTCAAATAGTAATTATAGACTAAACAAGTATTGTTTGGCAAGTCAAGCTAGTATAAAAACAATTGAGTAAAGTCAAGGTTACTAAATCTATCCTAGGAATTAGCAAACAGCCAAAACGGGGCGAATTCAATGGAAGGGGGCATGTACATAAGAACACAAAGAGGCCGTGAGGCAACAGCAAATTTTAATTCACTTACGTGTGTTGATGGAGAAAGTACCGCACATAATCAGAGACAATTTGCGAATCTGCAGCCTGCAAATATAACACTTCTCGATGAGTAACGCAATGAAATATGTCAGTGATTGTTTCACTATCTTAGGGTCCATAAACATTTTTCTCTGATCTCAAGTTACTTAACTAGCTCCTAATCACTGAATAAGGCAAGCAACAATTTTTGCACTTCTAGATTCTTGAAGAGACGGAATAATTGGTGCAATGGTTACAACATATTCAAAAGAATGCCAACATGTGATTGGTGATGCACCATACTTCAGTGGACAGCTGTGTTACGTGGACTTGGTGCCAGTGTCCAGATAGGATATGCATCCGCGTGCCGGGGTCGCCATTGAAAAAAGCACGTAAGGGGTCAATCGGGTAAAGTTTTTTCCGACTAAATTCCCTTTTTTAAGTGTTAATAAAAAAAGTTGTGTTTTGACTCATATCCTCTTTCCTTTTTTGAATAAAATGTGTGTTGAAAATCAACAGTATGTGCTTTTATGTATAGTATACTATCAAATCCTCTTTCCTTAGATTAACCTTTTCGGAATTTAAGAGTTTGTACAAGTTATGAAGCAAGGGTGCGCCATTTTGGCCAGTGCACCAGCACCGAGTGCAGCTAGGTGCACACCGGATGTGTGTCCATAAATCTTTTAATTTTCTAATTCTTTTTGAAAACATTGGGTGCGACTGGGCTACCGGTGTACGTGGCTTTAACATGCACTGGGTGCATTGAAAAGTTTTTGGGGTCAAATTTAAATTACTGAATATTTTGGGGGTCAACTCAAAACACTATTGCTTTTCATACATCAAAGAATAATTGAAAAAACATTAAAACCAGAACCCAGAAGGGTGTTACGATTGGGGTTAAAAAGGGTCTTGAGAGGAGAGAGAAGAGGCACCAGCAGCCACCGGTGACTGGAGGCAGCAACAGCCACCGCCACCGGTGACCGGAGGCAGTAGAGGCAATCAGCTATTAAAACCACTTCTGTATCCTTTGAGACATCAAAAAATGGAAAACAGACCAGAAGAAGAAGAAGCTGCAGCAAGCGGTGGCAATGGAGGCGAGGTAGCTGTAAAAATCTGAGAGCAGATATGGCAATGTCATCAACTGTGTTCGCTAATTATTTCTAGTTTGTCTGTTTCAGTTCGACGTCTTTGTCCGCCTTCTCTAACCAAAGATTCTTTTCGTAAATGACTTACTATGTCAATATACTCACAGAAGAGCCCATTAAACTTGCCTATTGGCTATTTCTCAAGTAAAAATTAATTACTTAAAAAATATTAAAATCCTAGCCGCACCAATATCTTGTTTTGCTAGAAAACGCCATATCGGCGTATCAAACCCTGCGTCGTATAGCACCTGTATCCGAGTCCATACTTCTTGAATTAAAAGTGAGTTTGACTTTTAATCAAAATACCGAGCCAAACCTATAAAACTACATAGAAACTTACCTATTAAAGCTTCTCCATCAAAATTGTTAATCGAAAAAAAAAAAGCTGAATATCAAGGGAGGAAGGAAGTACAAAAACAAGGCTGCATAACTAAGGTAATCTTAAATCCTAAGCTAATTTGAATGTTTGGGTCACAAGCTCTGTCCTTTTTCTTTTCTTTTTTTTTTGTCATTTTTTTTGTACAAAGATTTTCTCCATCAAAATTGATAATCGATACAAAAAAGCCAAAGCTATGTTCTGCCACCTCGTAACTCAAGAAATCACAAAAAACAAAAAAATAGACCAATAAAATGATGACGGTGCCTTGTATTATTAACAAGACAAGATAGGCTTTTGGCATGGTTGGTTTTAGAAGTTCGAGAAAACAAGAATATTCTATTTTGCAGAATCGAATTGCCTGACATATGGTAATATTTATTCATGTAAGCATATGATAGAAATTATACCCCACTACATACATTAACCTAAACCCATATATACAAATCTATGTATACGGGTGATTTGGAGTTTTGGTTGCCTTTGTCCACAAACTGTGAAGCACTAGTGCTGTAACGACCCGGGTCGACGACCCCGTCATCGGGCGTTGGCTATCTAAAAAAGGCTAGCCAATAGGCACTTATGAAATCAGTGGCAGGTCTTATAATGCCAATCACAAACTATCCCACAGCAATGTGGGATATTACAATCTTCACTTCTTGTGCCTTAGCGTCCTCGCTAAGGCTCAGTTACGCATAGCCTAGGAACTTCCTCTCTAGCCAATGTGAACCACACCTAGCCCACACCAACAACTCGACTAGACGACCAGCCCGAACTTTTGAGACTCGGCTTTTATACCATCAACAAAGATCTGGTTCAGAGCCTCACCACAGGGTATTGCCTCCCTCAAAAAAGGCTAGCCAATATGTACTTATGAAATCATTGGCAAGGTCTTACAATGTCAATCACAAACTGTCCCAAAGCGATGTAGGACATTACAAGTATGCCAAAATGGGAGAAGCACTAGCATTGGGTACGGATCGGCTCACTTATGTGTCTGTCTGGAATTATGATTCGCTTTTAAATTCCAAAAAACCGGGTGCATTTAGGATAGGATAGGATACAAAATGAGTGCATATCGATAGTTAAGGGGTGAAAACAAATTTCAAAAGAATAGGGGTCAAGACATAATTAGGAAACTTAAAGAGGGAAATAAAATTTTCGGAGTCAAAGCATAGATAACAAAACATATGTTAACCTTAAACGGGAGAGATCTTCTTAGTCTAAGGTTTGACTCTTGAAGACGAGAGAGAGAGAAGCAACGACAACGAGGCACGAGTGAGACCACTGGCAATGTCCAGGCGACGAGCAGTGACTACGGGCTGCCACCACCAACAGCAATTTCGGAAAGGTAAGTCTTCTATTTTGTCTTCCTATACCTCGTTTGCTCTATTTTCTTTCTTTCAGGCAAGCTCTATGCCTCCACCTTCTCTTATTCTATTTGCCTTAGGACTCTACATTGTAGGCAATTTATGGATTGTGGACCGGCTTTTTCGGTTGGGACTTGGAGCTATGAATGATGACCAAAATCCCAACCTCCACCGAATCACGGCACAACACCCCTGTGGAATTCTTGTCACAAAAATTGAGGAAAGATATGTTGGAAATTCCAAATGAGGACATGCAACTTTTGTCAAAGAACAATCTTTGGCTATTGCAGTAGGGATAGCGCTCATTTGTTGAAGGTATGGGGATCAGAGATACTGCATTGTCCAAGAGTGGGAGTGAGCGAGCTAGCTGAAATGGAAAGCTTGGATGCACAAGCGAGGGGGAATGGACCAGTTCCACTCCAGCACTCAGGAGCTCAATCTCAAGATTAAAAGTAGTGACTGAGTGAGTGAGTGACTTAAATTATGTAAGCTGTAGTTTTTATTTCTTTTGTGATGTTTGAAGGTTCTAAAATGGGTCTATGACATGTTTTATAAATTTGGAGCAGTTTCAGTTTGTGATGCTTCATGTTTTATAAATTTGGAGCAGTTCCAGTTCACGATGCTTATGAGATTATTGAAATATTATTTGGAGGTTGGAGCAGTTTCAGTGTTTCAGTTTTTTCAGGCTTTATGTTAACTGTTGTTTGTATATCTTCTTTTGTGGACTTTGATATCGAACATGTCAACCACCTGTAGTGCTACTCCTGCTTCTGGTGTTGATGATGAGACAAAACCACTATGGAAATATTGGACTAGGCTTGAAAAAGATGGTAGAAGGGGTCGAAATGTTAGATAGCAGTGCAACCTATGTTGCGAAGCTTCTAATAACTCATACAAACGGGTTAGGGCTCAAGTGCTGAAGATCAAGAGAACAGGAACTGAACCATGCAAAAAGTTGACACCTATTGAGCTGAACCAAATCGGAGCTTAGAGGAAGAAAAGTTGACAAAGCAAAGCAAATGCTCCAAAGATACCGCTTTTTCCACCAAGTGGCTCTTTCGGTGGATAAGCAAATTTTTCTAAGGTGTTCATCCCCAAAAGAAGCGAAAGGGTGATGTAAGTGCAAGTGCAAGAGCAAGTGGAGGTCAAGATGAATACAATCCAATCATAGATTGCTTTAACATTGCCAAAAGAGACTGCTTGCGCTCCGAGATTGCTAGAATGTTCTATTACGGGGATTTGCCATTTCAACCAGTGAGGAATCCATACTACAAGAGTTCATATGCTTTGCCAGGTTATTTGCCATCGGTGTACAACTTGCTCTTTTACAAAAAGAGAAGGCAAATATGCAGAAATTGTTGCAACATATTCAAGCCAACGTGGAGGGATAAGGGTGTGAGTTAGTGATGAACGGAGTGACCCACAAAAGAGGCCAATAATTACTTGCATGGCGGTAACGGAAGGTGGCCCCAATAAAAGAGGCCAATAATTAATTGCATGGCGGTAACTGAAGGTAGGCCTATGTTTCTTGGGGCGGTGGATTGTTCGGGGGAAGTAAAGGACAAAGTTTTCATTACTCTTTTATCAAAGAGGTAAATAATGAGATGGGCCCTGAAATGTTGTCCAAGTAATTACTGACAATACTCCCAACTGCAAGACTCGATCTTAATATATATCCTCCCTTTCCCAAAGTCGGCTTTTTCGAAATTTTTAGGATAGAATTCAAACATCTAAATGTTAGATTGAACTCAAATAGGAATTACATAGCAGATATGCGTTGTTTGACAAGTCAATGTAGGGGAAGAAACCTTGAGTAAAGCCAACAATTACATGTTCAAACTCTATTCCCTAAAATTGGGGCCAAAAAAAAAAAGAAAAACCAATACATTGAATTTTCACCCTTCGGCTAATCATGTATACATTGATTGATATTCGTTGTTTTTATGCTAACTTGACTTGTCAAACGACACTTGTTTACTCTACAATCGTAGTTTGAGTTCAATCCAACGTTAGCGTATATTAAACTCTGTCAAAGGGATTAGCCAAAAGTCATAAGGAATAATCCATCAAACACGATGCGCAACGAATAAAATATACGGAGAAATGTGTGAAGTGTACCGATCCAGAGCGGCACACGTAGACATTATCAGTTAGCTGAGTGATCTTGTCTGAAGCTCTATTTGCAACATACACTCCTACAAATACACCAACCAAAAATCAACAATCGAAAATAATCAGCACCACAAACAGAAGGGGTGCGTGTGTGTGTCTGTGTCTGTGTTCTGCTGCACGCAGCAGAAGGAAGGGGGGCATGTGATAGGGATTTACCGGTGCTGGTACGGGAATCGGCGCCGAGGACGACGCCGCCGTTGTAGGTAACGCCGATGATGGTGGTCCCCATCGAATGGGGTGAGTTGAGATCGCCTACGCTCGGATCCATTTCTTTTCTCGTGCAATAAAATCGAAGACAAACGAGACTATAGGAGAGTTTGTGATAGAAATAGTTTACCGCACAGTTTACTGTCAATTAACAAATCATCATTAATAAGATACCCAAAGGTGCGGTGGTCCTGATGAGCCCAAGGTCAGCTAAATCGATTTTATTTTATTTTAAATATTAAAAATCTCTTCTTTTTTCTTTTTTATTAGTTTTGACCCGTGCACACGAGAGAGTTGTAAGACAGCTATCATAATATCCGTTCAGGTGGGTCATATTAAATTAAAAAATTATACTAATATAAGATAAAGTTTACATCTCCATATTTTGTATTGTTGTTAAAATATCAATATCTTCGTTGCTAGTCCATGAAAATATATACTCCTTAATAGGGAAGACCGTATGGTTATAAAATAAATTTAGGGGTTTTCAAGTAAAGGAGTATATTCCGCACTTTATAATGACACGATATAAAAGAAATTTTCTTTATTTTTTGGTTCTATTATCAACAAATGAATGAAAGGAACATGAGACATGAGGAGAATAGAGAGGTTTAGGAACTTTTCTTTAGAGCATTGTAGAGGAAAAATAGTAAAAAAAAAAGAACACACTAAAATCAAGGAGAAGAAAAGGGAAACAGATGAGTTAGAAAAATTTTAAGGACCAGATTTATTTTTAAATGGATGAAAATGTATAATATCAAAATTACAAATGAAAAATGTAAGAGAGATAACTTTGACGGATAACTTTGACGGAATATATGGGGTCATTGTTGTGTTGGGAGGTCCGGGGTTGGGTTGATAATGGACAACATTCAAAAATTTAAAGAGAAAAGTTATAAATGTAAGATAATGAATAAATTTCAAAATTCTAAATAGAAAAGTGATAGATGTAATGGGTTAATAATTAACAACATTCAAAAACTTAAAGATCGAGAAAATGATAAATGTAAGATAATAGACAAAATTCCAAATTCTAAATAGAAAAATGATAGATGTAATGAAGAATGGTTTGATATTTGAAAAAACCTACATTTCTGGAAGAAAATTAAAGAGATTAAAAATCTTTGTAAAAGATAAGGAAAGATGATGGTGGTGTTGAATTTGATCTTCAAGTATTGCTAATTTAAATGTAAATGACTCAAACAATGGTAAAGAAGACAAAATATGGGAGAGACATTGATAAGTTATTACATTTTATTTGAAAATTTGATTTTGCGCAAATACTTTGGGAATAGTTGCGAAATCATATATTAATTAGATTAATGAGGATATGATAATTATAGAAACTTGATTAAGGCGCTATGATTGCATATTAGTTTTGAATCCAAATGTAAGTTTGGTAAAGAAAATTTTGATTGATCGGTGAAAGAGAACCGGATTTAAAAATAGAAAGTAACAACTCATAAGTAATAAAAATTGATTTTATGACAATATATTAAATAGAGGTGGCAAAATAAGAGAATGTCCACGTAGGCAGTGACGTGACCACTTTCTCTCAACTTCGACTTTCATATATATATATATATATATATATATATATATATATATATATATATATATATATATATATAGATTGGATTAAGATCCCCTGCTGTAACCCATGGTTACAGTAGGGTGCTGTACCCATTTCTGTGAGAGAGGGGGAGAGAGAAAGGGGGCTGTAACCATCTCCCCCCTCTCTCACAGAAATGGGTACAGCACCCCGCTATAACCCATGGTTACAGCAGGGGATTCAAATCCAATTAGATTTGTTAGGGTGTGAAGCATTTCTTGGGTGAAAATGGCATTATCTATAATAGATTGTTCGGTTAAAAAATTGCTTTGAGTTGGGCTAATCAATTTAGGTAGCATTTTGTAACATTTAAGTTTTCAGTTTTTGTCCAATTTTGGAAACTGAAAAAAAATATTGATGTTTGGTTCATAGTTTTTATTTTGTTTTCACTTCAGTTTTATAAACCAGCTTTCTATTTTGGACTGTTTTTTAAAACTCCATTTTGGAGTTTTTCAGCTTTCAGTTTTGATTTTTTATTTCAGATCCCACTTTCAAGCTTCACTAGAAACAATTTGGAACCCACTTTTTTGTTTTTTATTTTATCAGTCCCACTAGCCACCCCTCATCCCCAACCACCACCACACGACAAAGTTGTCGCTACTGCATCGTCACCATCGGCAACCCTGAGATTAAGACCAGTCCGCCACAGCACCACCATCGCCACTCAATGCACCAGCGTCACCACTCAACGTAGATCTACTCCACCATCGCATATCTGCTTCACCCAACGCAGATCTGCCCCACCCAACTCCATTGTCGCTGGGTTGGACTTCGCCGGAGCCACCAGAGGTGTAGGCATGGCCAGGCTAATGTGGGACCGATAGGCATAGTGATGGAAGACGAAGACGACGACGGTGACTTGAAGAGCAGCCAGAGATAGAGCGAGTGGAGTCAGCAGAAGCCGTTGAGGGTGAGGACCACGGAGTGAAGCTGCTGGCAGCTGCATCCGATGTTAGAGGGTGGTGGCGATGGTGGTTAGTGATGACTGTCGAGCGTGGTGGAGGATTGGTGGCAATGGGTGGTGGTTGGTGGTGATCCATGTGTTGGGATATGGAGTAGGGATGTATCAAACAAAGGAAAAAAAGAAAACGGAAAGAAGAAAAAACAAAGAGAAAAAGAAAGTGAAAACTGAAAATGATCTATCAAACACCTATGAATTTTTGTCCAAATTAAAAACCACAACTAGTTTTTGTTTTATTTTTTAGAAAACCAAAACTAAAGACTACAGCTTTGTCAAACAGACCCTTAGTTAAGAGGTCCTACGCTATTAACTAAAATTTTGGATATGGCTTTGTAGGTCACATTGAACAGGCTTATGGGTCTAAATTAAGAAGTGCGCTAGGGAGATCCACATTAAGTACAAAGGTAACAAAGGTTGTTGTTTAACTACGGCATTTCCTCTTTCTAAAACAAATTTGGAGTAAGGAACAGCAAGAGGGCCCATAGTATCCCAAAATTTATGGTAGAAAATGCCATTTATACCATCGGGACTTGGGCTTTAAGGGCTTTTATAATTAAAAAAAAAAGCATCTTTTATTTCAATAGTACTTAAAGGCACTAAAAGAGTTTCATATTCACCTTCCAAGATTTAGGGGTATTTTGGGCATTCCAGTAACTATCTATATCCCGGGGGCTTTCACAAAAGAGATTAGTAAAATGCTCCACAATATGATTTCTAATAAGGTTGGGGTCGGTTATGGTTATTATCATTCAAGCTAGAGATTTGATTTCTTTTCCTTTGGACTATAGTGGAAATATGAAAAAATCTAGTATTTTTATCCCCTTGGCAGAGCCATTTCACCCTAGATTTATGTAACTATAGAAGCTCTTCCTAAGCAAGAGTAGCGTTATACCTCTTAGTCTCCTTTTCAAGACACTAAAAATTATGAGAGTGGTGGATTGGCTAGGCAATTTGAAGACTAACTAATCTAGAACAAAAGCTTTTTTTTTTCATTTAAAAATATTACCAAATATCACGGAATTCCAACCCTTAGCTTTCTTCTGGAAAACCGTTATTGCATCCATAATGTTTTGTTGGTTTTCCTAGGAACTAGTAACAATATCCTTAAAACTATCATGAGTTAGCCAGGCGGCTTTAGTCTAAAGGGTTTTCGAATATAGGAAAAGAATTTATAAAATAGCGTACCTTAGTAGTTTACTATTATTGCGCAATGATCTGACAATGTTGCGGTAGATTACAGACATGTGCTTCCGAGAAGATGACACACCATTCTGAGTCTGACATGGCTTTATCCAATGTTTCTAGTACGTTCGCCCACCCTTGCCTTCTACTCGTCCAGGTCAGCTTAGGTCCATTGCATCTAAGGTTCATCAAACCATAACTGTTGATGTTGTCTCTGAATTTTTAAATCCTTATGGTTTCATTTGTCTCCTCTTCCTTTGCATTCATTCATATCTGGATATCATTAAGATATCCCTAACTAAGCAGGGCATGTTATTTGGTTAGGCAAAATCTATAATGTTTTCCAATAAGAATTCTCTTTCTTTAGGATTGGGCTCGCATAAACAGCCGAGAAAACCCAATCCTCAAAGTCATTATTGAAGACAACCATATGAATAAATCTGTTCGTGACTTGTAGAATGGATAAATTAACTTGGGTGGAGTCCCAGAAGAGCCATATTCTTCCCTTCTGGCCCTCCAGGTTAACAACAAAGGAGGCGCTATAGCCATTATTGTGAAAAAAATTTCCATTTTTTCAAAGGTGAACTATAGGTTCAAGGATCGCAATCACAATCACATTTGGTAGCCATTATTGTGAAAAAAAATTCCCATTTTTTTAAAGGTGAACTATAGGTTCGAGGATCGCAATCACAATCACATTTGGTAGCCATTATTGTGAAAAAAAATTTCCCATTTTTTCAAAGATGAACTATAGGTTCGAGGATCGTAATCACATTTGGTCGGAAGCATCTAGTGATTTCGCGAAAATCATACCAAACTTTTCATTCCCCCCTCCCAATGCCATATGTAGATGTCCATCGATTTATAGTCTGGGACGATCGGTAGCAGTTCCTTGCTTGGAGACTACAGTAGTGCCTTGATCCTTGCTTCCTCTTAAAATTGTCCTCTCATCGGGGCTATCTAGGCAAGATGGATGATTGTCGGTGCGTTCCCAAGTTTGTTGTATTCTATCTTCAGCCAAACTTCGTTGTTCGTCCAATAGACCCGTGTGATGTGGAGCTCTTAGGATTTCTTGTTTATAATGGCAACACCTTCCGGCGATTCAGGGCGTAAACCTGGATCGGTATGTCATCCAACTATTTTAGGGTCAAGGGGGCGGTCAGAGTAGGGAATAAGGTTGAGGATGGGTGTGCTAGGGTTTCTAGTGGGGAAATATTTTGAGATAAGGGGGAGCTGGAATTGCTGGCAAAAAGGTTCCAATAAACTTATTTTGGGTTTTCTTTGGTATAGCCTGATGCGCTTTTATGTGAGATTTCAGATATGAACCTATATGTTTGAATTTTGTTTTCTCTAAACCTAGGCTCACTCTCGTCATTCCAGAATCTTCCTCCAATAGGTCAAGCTGGTGTCAATTTTGAGGCTTCTTTACTAAAGACTTTCATGCTTTCATCCACTGTCATATCCTCTTGAGCCTTCTCTTTGCCTTTATCCAGAGTTACCTGCATTTTTGTCTTAACTAGTTTGGGCTAGGGGCCCTCTTTGGGCCTTGTTCTTAAAAGAACCTCTTTTTGATTTTCTCATGATTTTATTTACCTCTTCTTCCTTAAGGTTATTCCTAAGTGATTCAAAAATGTTTGGTGGGTAATGATGGTTAGGGGGTTTACCTATTATGGGCCTGCACCCTCTACATTTAGAGATCACCCACAGCCCAAAAGCCTCTTCCTCTCTTCTGGTAAACATGGGTAGGTCTTCACTTGTGGGTCCCTTCTGTCATGTTCGGTTGCTTTCTCTGACCAAACCTTCATCTGTCCCTTTTATATTACTGTTGGTTCCTCCAACAGTCTTCTCTATCTTCTCCGGTGAGAATTCCAGTTGTTCCCTGCAAATTTCTTTTCGGTGACCTATCTTACCATAGATAAAACAAGAATTGTTTAAAAATTCATACCTTACCCTGTATTTTCTGTTTCTCAATAGATATGTAGGGATTAGAGGTTTTGAAAGATCCATTTCAACACAGATTCGAGCATATTCCCCCCTTGACGATGTGGTTGTGTTTATGTCAAGCTTAATTGGTTTGTCGTAATTTTGAACAGTACTTTCTTTTCATAATACTCTATGGGCAAAACTCAGGAACTCTGATTTATGTTGCAGTTTTAGTTCTTTGGCCTCCAATGGCTTGAAATAAGGTCCCTATTTTTCGAATTGTTAGGTAATGATTCGATAAGGTCCCTATTTTTCGAATTGTTAGGTAATGATTCAATATAATCCATGGGCCGCCGCTTCAAACATATGGTTATAATCTTCCATTAAGTTGAATTTTATCAAGAAAAATACTTCATCAAGTTCCAACAGATCAATGTCTCCTTATAAACTCCAGAGGTTCATGAGCCTCGTGGATAGAACTCGGAATCTGATTATTTTCCCATCCTCCGTTTAATACTTATAAAACTTCCATTACTTTAGGTTTTTTGATAATGGACGTACAAGGAAGAAATGATGGCTATGGACGTATTCCAGCATGAAAAATGTATGACTATCTAATACTTATAATACTTCCATATTTGTAGGTTTTTTGATAATGGACATACAAGGAGAAGTTATGGCTATGGAGTATTGCAACTTCTTCTCGCCGTCACGAGGCATAAGATCGCCTAGGGAGTAAGATCACCGTTGCCATTCACGGTATAATCGTAGCGTGGTTCTTGGTGGTGGTTATGGACGTGGTTGTTGATGATGGTTCTTCGTGCTTCTTCTTTGAAGAGAGAGAGAGAGAGAGAGAGAGAGAGAGAGAGAGATGGGGGTGATATTGACAGAAATTATCAGGAAAAAAATGCATAGCGCTTTATTTATTTTATGTTTTTGCTTTTGCTTTTTTTGACAAGGTTGAGAACTGGTCAAAAATTTGCGAAAACATGCCTTAAGGTGTTTCACTTTTTTTGGTATTTGAAAAAACGACATATTGTAAACGTACATTCTCCTAAGTCTTTAGGACTATAAAATATTGGGTGGTTTGGGACTATAGACCTGATCACTGTTAACCGTTTGATATGTAATGAAATAAATATATGCCTCTTTTAGCTTTCCTCCTATCACATTAACCATCTTTAGTCCAACGGTCCTAAACGTGATTGTGCAATATTTACGCGTGGGTGATCATGTGCACCTTATTGAAATACTAAGAGTAAACAACAGATGTTGAAAAGTGCTACAAGAAATGTCAATTTCCGTCCTTTATAAGTTTCTTTTATTGTTGTTGTTCCCTTGTTATTTCTTATTCTTATTGTTATTGCTCCCAAAGCTGGTGACCGAACAATTCTAATTGTCACTAAAAGTTTCAAAGTAAAAGGTATGTGGTTGCAAAAATGGAGTCCGATCCATTTATCCATCAAGAATCACTTCGAAATCATGTACCTTTATAATTTAACAATGACAATCATTTTCATTGTTAAAGATTTCAATATTCTCTCAAACTTGGCCTAGAGAGAGTAAAAGTGCACAAAGAACAGAAATAGCATACCACAAGTCCACTTATCGATCCGCGTAAATTCTCTAAAACCATAGAAACATCAAAGGCTACATGCATATGCTAAGTTCTGACCCTCAGTGATTTTATATAAACTTTTATGAAGAATAGCCCAATTAGTGACTTATACGACTATAATTTTCTCCGCAAATCTTTCAACTGCGTTCCACTAAGAACTACAGGTCGAGATAATGAAGTTATGCACGGGTATTCATTGTCATTAGTCCTATCCAAATAAAGTTATATTTCCTCGTATATCCCCTTTTATTAATAAAGTTCTTGGACCCTTTATACCAAAACAAAGTGTAACCTAATTAGTGACTTCGACGACTATAATTTTCTCCGTTGATCAATTGGGTTCCATTAAGAACTACAATTGGAGATAATGAAGGTATGCACGAGTATTCATTGTCATTAGTCCTATCCAAATGAAGTTATATTTCCTCGTATATTCCCTTTAATTAATGAAGTTCTTGGACCCTTTACCAAAACAAAAGTGTACCCCAAATTGGGGCCAAAAGCCAAAATAGCAATCTCCTCTGTTGCATTGAAAAGAGTCCAAATGGTAAACCTTGCATCTAATCAAGACCTTAGCTCTGCCCGCTGACAATCATAATATATTCAGTAGAATGCAAGAATTTTGATAGAATACCAGATTTTTTGCTGAGACAAGAGAATCAGAACGTTCCTCTCCAATGAGACAATTTCAGATCTGATCCAACACTCAATGGGTGAAATAATTTCTACAAGTATGTTGAAGAGATTCAACAACCCATGTTTGTGACCAAGAATACAAGTACCTTTGGCCTACCTTGAATAATTGTTTTAGGAACACAATAGACACAAAAAAGAAGATGGACCTGAAAATAGTTTTCCTTAATTTTTGTACAATTTTCTCAGAAAATGGCTTCCTCGCCTTGCTCGCGAGCAATGGAAGACGAAAGGACTCCAAGATCACAGTTCAAGAAAGTCAATGCAGTTTCACACTCGGAGATTATTCTCGTGACTGAAGAGGGCTCACCCGCAACTGTTTCAGATGATCCAACTACAACTGCCACATGCGAGTCTCGAAGGTTCCTTAAGTTCCATAAGAACTGCCAAAAATGTAGAATATAAGCATATTCTTCAGAAGTCAATGAACTATCAACAAGTAGTATTGTTTTGGGAACAATTGTTACAATTACTTTAGCAACAGAAATAAACAACAAAATAAGGATCCATAACCATCTGCTTTGTGTTAAGTTACAATCATTTCCCCAGAGCTTTGAGCTTTGCGAAAGACGCCCAGCCACATAGGCTTTTTTTTGTTAGACCACCCGGTATCCGGACACCACATTGGGAGCCGACTAATCCGGGTTCGAGCCGGGTAGGACCACATAGGCTGCAAAGCTCTTCCTACCAAGTTTTAACACAGCTGCATTCCCAAGGCTTGAACCAGAGACCTCTGGTTAAGTTAGGACAACCCCTTACCAGCTGACCTACGTGCTTGGTGGTCAGCCACATGGGTTTTGGTAACAAGTTACCCCTACCAAGATCTTTAAGGAACTAAACCCCAAAATATCTTCGATTACATTACTATATCAACGCTAGGCAGTAGATTGTCATAGTATAATCCAAAGGATGTCCATGTGTTAATGGAATCCAAGGATAACATGTCTAAGAAGCCTAAAATTTTCTTCTAGTTTTTAACATCATTTAAGTGGGGCTATGTTACATGGACTCGATACAAGTGTCCAGAACGGATGTGTCCAAGTGTCGGATTCATCTAATTTTGAAAACACAAGACACTGGACATGGTAAAATGTTCATATTCATTATTGCTTTTTAGTTATTTCAGAGGTGAAATGGTTTTTTCTGTCATGCACTTGGGTTTAGTTGATAACAAGTAATAACGAACTAAACAAAACACTATAAGAAAGTGTTCATAATGGCATATCCTATGATGTGTGTCGAACACATATCTCATACCCATGTCCAAGTGTCGAGTATCTAACACGGGTACTTCACGCATACTGAAAAGTTCATGTGAAGTGGGGGTGTTTTCTCATGGGTGTGGGGGAGGGGGGTCGGTGTGTTAGATGGGAGGCATTTCAATTTGGCTTAAATCTTGTAAGCAAGTCCAAAAACGCTGAGTTACACAAAGGTTAGACAGTAGCATTCATAAAGTAACATAGAGCAACTGTCATTTCAATCCTCACTTAGGTGTTATCATATAAATTTGTGCCATGATCTTCAGCTTAACCACATCTAGATTATATAAGCACCTAGAGCAAGAGAAACAATTTCAGTACTGCAGTAAATGTTACAAGTGGACATACCTTCAAAAGCATCTTGTATGCCTCCAACAACCGGTTGGCAGCTGCCCCAAACCCATGCAGTTGTGGTACCTCCATCATGTGTGTCCACGGACAAATTTCCTAGAAGTAGCACAAAAATTGTACAAGATGATTTATTTTCGTTTTTAAGTTTCCACTATTGATAAAATGTAAAATTTCAGAACCCACTGATTGCTCGCAATCCCACAATGGATGTGGGAGAATTGGGGCTGGCCTTATAAGACCCTAGCCATGAAATCCAATGCACCTACTTGACTAGACCTTTTCAGGCATTACCCTGTGGACTGGGTCATTACAGATGGTATGAGTCGGACACCCAAAAGCTCGGGTTGGCTTATCCAGTGAGGTTGCTGGAGGTTGGGACACGAAGAAAGACACCAATCAGGCTAATCCAATTGGGTCGCTGATACTATCGAACTATGGCTAGAGAGGAAGTTTATGTGCAATGTGTGACTAAAGGTGAGATAGGGACTTATCTAGGACACTAAACACACGAAGAGGGGAGATTCTGATGTCACCACATTGGCTAAAGTGGAAATAAATAGAAAAATGGGTTTTGTGGAGTTAATAAGAACACAAGAACAAAACAAGTACCTTGGTGTAAATTGTATTGAAGGATCTCGCAGTTTCTAAAAAAGATTCCGAATGCCCCCGTAATTTAACACTATAAGAAAAAAGGCTTTTAGCGACGGAAAAATCGGTCGCTAAAAGCCAAAAATCGGTCGCTAAAACTTTTAACGACGGATATACTGTCTCTAAAAGTCCCTCGTATAAAAGGCAGTTACTAAAAGTTTGGCGACGGAATTTTCAAATCTGTCGTCTAATATTGCACTTTTTGTGACAGAGTTATTTATTAATTAGGGATGGAATATCCGTCACTAATTATATTTTACGTATTTTAATTCATTTTCTGTTTTGTAAAATTAACGACGGAATATATGTTTTAGCGACAGAACATTCCGTCGCTAAATAAAATTTTTGGCGACGAAATATTTCATCGCTAAAAAACTGATAGTAGAAATACTTTTAACGACGGAATTAATCCGTCGCCAAAAGTCAATTTTTTTATTTTTCTATTACCCACTTTTCCAAAAAATGATGTGAGAACCCGCGGTGAAGAAATAAGGAGATCCTTCTATATTGAAATATCAGTTGAAAAAATCATAGACAAATCCTAGAAGCGCCAGATAATAATGTGGAGAAGAACCAAAACAGAATGGTTCCGCCGACTCAAAACTAAGAGGGGATACCGCCTACTACTAAAAGACCGGGATTTGCAAAAGTTGCGTTCTTCGCTGAGCACAACAGAATGAAGAGGAATTTGTATGATTTCAAATCCCTATTCTTATCGAAGAGAAGGAACGAGAAAAACCGAAATCTTTCTACTCGAACAAGAAGTCCTATAGTTTACAACTCTTCTTTATATAGGAATTCGACCTATTGCTCCGTATCGCCACATCTGTAATAAAAATTTCAATTCTCAACAACACACAATAATCAATACACAAAGAAATATATACAATCAATTATAAAAATATTTATTATAAAAAATACTCATGATGTACAAGCTAGGCAGGGGGAGGGGGGACAAGCCGGGACCGGGCAAGAGAAGGGGCTCATTAGGGGTTGCCGAGTCTTGGATCTGGATCTTGCTGATCCGGGGCCGACTCGGCATGTCCAGCAGTGGTACCCTGCTGATCCTGCTCCCTGATCATCCTCAACACCACCGTAGCAATGCGCTGGATCTCCTCGTCGTCCAACGGATGCCGAGGATCCTGTGTCTGTGGAGGGGCAGTGGGGGGGTGAGGACGCTCCTATCACGGCACGAGCAGTCGTGCTGGGCAAGCCGCATATGCAGCCTTTTGGCCGATTTACAACCTCTGGCGTATCCAGCCATCGCTTCAACGCCCCAGTAATCACACCCGTACTAGTGGATGCTGATGGCTGTCCAGACTGCTGCTCAGACCTCCTGAGCTGTTCATACGAGGCCTGCAAAAACAGTGATTTAAAGATATGTTAGGGCATTAATTAGGGCAACATACATTAAGGATAGAAAGACAAAAAATTAACAACTTAAACAAATTGACTTACATCGATCCGCCGGGCAATATTCGAAACATAGTCGCAGGCCCGGTGCACCTCGTCTTTGTCCTTCTTTCTCACGTGCGTCTGATTATACGTCAGAGCTATGACCTCATCATCTTCCAGATCCGGGTTCTGGACCGCATTCATGTGTCAGACGATGTCGTGTGGCACCGACCCCCCCGTGTGTGTCAGATCTCTGTTCTGCCTGTTCTCGACCCCACTCTTACTCTTGGCATCCCAGCCTGGATCCGTAGCCCACCGATCTATCATCTCCCCTCATACAGTCAGAGATATCCAATGTGGGGGATATGTCTTCATCTCCGTCAATGGGGCACCCTTGGGCAGCATCTTCTTCGCCCGGTCCCGTGCGTCGTGGAGCCATCGACGGTAATTCTTGCCGATGTAAGCAAAGAAGGCCTGCTGCCCCAGTGCCTATTGATCAGGCGAGTCAAACGTGAACCCCTCCTGTAAGGCATTCAATAACACAAATTAACTACAGAAAACAAACTCTAATTACACAAATACCATCGTAGAAAAAAAATACTTCACCGTACCAGTCACTCCTCCTATAAGGACTCGCTCGCAGTGGCATCCCAGTCCTTCCAGTACATGCGTGGCTCGAAAAATCGGCCTTTCACAATAACGCCGATCTTCGTCCTCGCCTGATTCTCCAGGATCCTGCCAAAGAAGTAAATAAATAAATTAATACTGCTCAAATATAAATTAACACCCCAAAATTTTAAATATAAGGCATGATGTGATTTTTTTTACTTATAGGCCCTCCTGGGTGAGTGTAACTCTCTGTTTACACTGGGGGTCGATGCGTACCCCGCGTGTCGGGCCACGGCCTCGTCGAGATCCTACAAAATATAGACATTAATACAGTTCAAATATACTTTAAATATAAGGCTAGCGAAAATGTACTAAACACCGTTATCAACTATACCTGAGCTATGGCTCCCTCTTAGGGACAAGTAGGGTGGCTACACTTAGAATATGGGTGATCTAATATTGACTTTAACACCTTCCCTCAAACTCATGGAGGTTTGATGTGATCAAACAAGCTTGAGTTTGTAACCGGCTGACGGTGTGAGGATGCCTGAAAGGATGACTTGGTTTCTTATGACCCATGCAAGCCTCGCACAATATCTTGCAGTTTAGGGTGAGATCTTGCAACTCAATTGAGGAGATCATGCATTTAACCCTGCTATATGGGTATAATTTTTTGAGCCATCCTGCGTGGGTCATGACTCATGACAAATACCCTGGATAAGATCCGGTTAGCCAAGAGAATGGAGGTCTTGACATGAGATTCTAGGCTCTAAGGTGCAATCCGATAACCCATCTGTGCATAGAGTCTTGACAGAATACCCTGTGATCTGTATCTTGATCTTGTGAGCCAAGAGAGCGGAGGTTCAGGCTTGATACCTTATGATCTGGGATGAGATTGATGAGCCAAGAAAGCGGAGGTCTTGACTTGAGAACCCAGCGATCTGGGTATGAAGTGGTGACTAACACATGTGTAGGTCATGGCAGATACCCTGGATCTGGGTGACGTTTGGGAAAAACTCATGGAGCTAGTAGGGACCGAAAGTAGTTGACAGTTGAGTTCAGAGCCGAAAGTTAAACCCACTGCAAACATGTACCTAGAGAGTTGGCTTCCAATTGTTTTTATTAGACCTGATATGTGTAGACTGCGCTGAAGCGAGAAAGACCGGATATGCGATTCACACTTCATTAGTTGCGATGCATGAAAGATCTTGCAGTATCGATTCTTCTGTGTTCTACAATGGTAGACATGAATTCCTATAATTATTTTGCTGACCATGAAAGCAAACAATAAGTATTCATCAATACTGCGAATGTTCTTCGTCAGTACTGGAAAATGCGCTTGATGAATCACGTCCCACTGATGGGAGATCATCAAGTCTTCAGCTTGACCGGAAGCTGGTGATGGTGCATGCACAGGTTTATTCCCCCCAACCCCCTTTATTCTCCTTTTTTTCGTTTTCTTTTCCTTCTCTCATATGTCCCCGTGTCTTTAGACTT
This sequence comes from Escallonia herrerae, assembly GCA_033070095.1. NCBI lineage: Eukaryota > Viridiplantae > Streptophyta > Magnoliopsida > Escalloniales > Escalloniaceae > Escallonia > Escallonia herrerae. The sequence goes on from JAVXUP010000851.1 coordinate 229,038, forward strand.
CTGTCTCTCTCCTATTTTTCTTCTTCACTATTTCCAGATTTCTCTCTCTCTCTCTCTCCACTTTTTCTCTCCCCAAACAATTTTTATCTAAGCTCTCTCCCCCCTTTTCACTCAAGGAATACAAGGTAGGAATTGGATGAACAAGGTAGCAAGGCTATCGGGGTAGAGAAAAACAAGGTGACGGAGGAGGTCCAGATCGACGCCGGTAGTGGAGACTCAACCCGTGCAAAAGCACAGCAACATGAAGGGTATTATTTTTACAGATCTATTGATCGATCAGAGCCGAGGCGTGTGGTGAAAGATGTAGAGATGGCGACAACGGCAGTGATCGAAAGTCTGTGACTGGCCGGCAACAAAATCGACGGGCGAACTTGGCAGGCCGGCGTGGACCACAACTATTACAGCGGCCAGTCAGATCTATGGATGGCAGTGTGAATGACGACGTGATATGGCTACAGATCGGCAGCGGCTTGGAGATGTAGACGCCATTGGTGCCACTGTTCACGGTGGCGATGGTGTTGTGAGGTGTGGCAGTGGGAGAGGCCGCCACCGTTAGCTCGACGATGGCGTTCGAGATGGTCACGACTCACGGCGGCGAGGGAGTGATGTGATGGAAGAGATGCAAATGGCTGCGAAGGTCGTGATTGCATTTTCTGGCACTAGTCAGTCAACCCGGGGGACTTGGTGGTGAGTTGGCACGAGTTTAGTGAGCTGACTCACTGAACACACACTCAGTTTTTTTTTGGTTGTATGGAAATGCCATATCTGCTAAGACGAAGGGAAGTGATAAAAGGTAACTTACTGAGGTTTTGCTATTTTTAAGCTATATCGGTGATTATGGCAAAAATGACGGCGACGGGTACCGACTTGCCATTGAAGTAGCAGAAGCAATATTCAGAGAAGCGCAACGACAGATCGTGTACGCTCTGATACCATGTTAGGATTTGTGGTGGTATGTGGAATACCAATGTTAATGATGTTGTGTATGAACATAGCATGAAGGAGAAGAATCGGATAACCCAAAGGGTTACATTGTATTGAGTTTTATATATTCTGTGAATGATACAAGGTGCCTTATATAGGCATACAAACATGTGTGAATGCGGGTGGAAATGGTAAGCTATGGCTCACTCTAAGGGACAAGTAGGGTGGCTACATTTAGAATATGGGTGATCTAATATTGACTTTAACAATTCAAACTCATGAACAAAAATAAATGTGTGCAAGTATGTGAAATGTGTGTGTGGGTGAGTGAAAGACATAAATGGATAGAGTACTTAAAGAAGAGAAATTCGAGGAGGGCGTAACGCTCCATGCGAGCAAAGAGGAGGGACTGAGCAGGGGCATTGGCTCGTGGATAACCTAACATTCCTAATTTCCTCTGTATTTCTTCCACTTGCTTTGCTGCCATCTTTTTTGATCCTTAGAACAAGTCCACTGGACTGGAGAGTTGCTCGTTATGCACTACTGACTTTAAAAATTTAGAGATTAGACTTAGTCATCCTCCAGTTTGGAAAAACTTCACTTAAACCATAGCTATTGAGGTACAACATACAAGGAATGGGATCCAAACATAGTTTTACATAGGAACGACAATTTGATTCGCACCTCACCGAGCGGATCTCTGACCCACCCGACCGGATAGGAGCGGATTATTTTGATTTTGAATGAATTATGGGGTCGGTATGGCACTAAAATTTATAACTCACAACGGATACGGGTCGAGTTTGGGGTTTTGTTTAATCCGCCCCGCCGCATGACCCGTCCCCGCCCCATTTTAATTAAATCCTAACCCTACACTATTATGCAATCACAGTCATCCATGTGATACAAGTACTCAAAGAAATCCTGAAGCTATCAACTCGCCCTCCTAATCTTCTCTCAATCGCACCGCTCTCTCTTCTTGCCCCGCTGCTGAGCACCTCCTCTTTCTCGCATCGTCACCCCCTCACCCCGGCCACGAACCAGCTCCACCTCACCAACACCTAATCGTCCACCAAACACCATCACCACCACCTAAAATCCACCGTCTACCATCCACTTCCACGACTGTGAATTTTTTTTATACGTTAGTTACCGCAATTGTGAATTTTTTTTATACTTTAAAAAATGCTTAAAACTCAAATATGAAAATTGTGATCTTAAAATGTCATAATTTAAATTTTCAAATTTTGTTTAAACCTTCAAATTAAAGCCTACCCACACATTTTCTAAACAATCTAAACCTAAAACGAAATAAACTCAACGACTATATCTCAACTATATGTATTTGGATTCAATTGATAGAGTCTTTATCTTTCAAACTTCTAATCCCCTTTTTTAGATTTTTTATTTTTAAAATACAACTAAATAGGTGTTAAACTATAATTGGTCAGAAAGTAACCTCCAACCCCATGACCTCTAACCGTCCTACCCTTTTACTTCTTACTGAATTACCTTTACACATGATTTTAGCTAGTTACATGTATACAAGTAATGAAGTCAGCAAAGAGCAAAATAAATTGACCCACCTACACACTAAAACACACACACACACACAGATGTTTTCATTTGCCTTACTGCTTGCCTTCTTTCTTCCGGTTCTGCATGGTGCAGCCGCCACCTTCTTCTTTTCCTTAATTTCAGGCCACCCTCAAATCGCAATTACAAATGAAAGACCCCCTAATTTCGTTCAGCCTTTGAAGCGGATTCCCAATAATGCTTTCAAGCAGACAATCAATCTCAATTTTCTCAAACTTGTTCAGCCCGTAACGGTATGAAATGGTAAATATCAGAGTTACGACATGTAACGGTACCGCAATACCGACACGATTGTGAGATCAGCGAGCACGGATACGTAAGTGTGTAACGGCATCAGCCACTTGAATATAGTTGCAATTCGGCCGTTACAATTTGTAAGGCCGCTTTTAAAACCACGGGTCCAAATACCTATTTGTCACTAAAAAGTTGCATCGGCCATTATTTTATCTTTTTGAGCAATAAATGAAGCATTTGTCATTTACTCAAATTGTCTCAAAGTGATGCATAGACACAACAGTTTCAAATCTAAAGTACAGAACCTGTCAAAATACTCTTGAAGAGTCGGCTTCAACTAATTCTTCATCGATTGTAACCAATACAGATGTGAAAAATATGACGAAAGACTATATGTCGATTGCAGTCAATTAGTAACAGAGAGAGAGAGAGAGAGTATTGAAGTGATTTTACAGTTTTTATCTTTCGTATCTTTGCTTCCACATACCAACACTTAACACCCAACAACTATGGACTTTTTTTTTTCTCATCTTGCTAATTTTGTTCTGGCTTGGAAAACTCTTCAATCTAGCATCCCTCTCAAAATTCAAAGTGTTAACTTATTCAAATCAAAATTGTTTTATTGAGAGAGATCTCTAGATTGTGTGACCAATTACAACCTAGAGAGTTATTGTAATAGTTGCTGCTGAAAGATAAATTGAAAACTACGATTGAGAGTCAAAGTCTGTCAAAAATATAAGAGGGTGGTCAACAGTAGGGTTCCATAAGGGAACTCTCTAATGCTTAATCAGAGGCAATTTTTGAGAAAGCAAGATAGCAAAGGTGATCATGTGGGATTGCTTGGATATATCAAACCTAGAGACCCACCCTTTTTATATGGATTGGTTAATGGAACCTATTGAAGTTAGATTTGAGTGTTGTGCTTTGACCCATTTCTTAATAGGCCAACTAAGACCTTGCTAGAATATTTTAGTAACCCTAGCTTCGGGTTATAAACCAACCTTGACGCAAAGTTAACTGACTTTAAGCTAAGTTGCTAGTGGAATCTGACCATTTATCCATCACGGATGGACGGACCACATTACTTTTTTTTCTTCAATTTTCCCGTCGTCAACCCCATAATGGGCAGACGTCAGCACATATGATAAATGATCGTCTGCCACATAATGGGACGGATTCCCATTTGATAATGTCGCGGACGACGAAGTTCACTTAAAAAACATGGGATTTGGGCTGCCCATTTTGAGAATGTGGACGGCCAGATCGCGCTTACGTTGCCACCTATCATTTCATCAGCTCTTGTATATATGTATCTTTATATATACATGTTTCATTACATATCAATTACTTTTTAATAATCAACAAAAAAGATGGTATATCGAGTGTATGCAAATATTTGGCTATCTAAGACCTTGTTTGGGCAAATACAAAAACTTTAGAAAATAGAAAATCAGTGCTCATAAAAAGTTAAAATAAAGGTCAGGCCAACGAGCGCACTCGTTGACTTGTAATAATTGACTTTATTTTGCAATTGGTCATTGATTAAAGTTATGTTTTCGGTTAAAAAGAACGACCTTACATATGTCTTTGATCCAACTTTTTGCATAACTGCAATCGTGTTGTGTCTTTCTAGATGCACAATGAGGATCAATTGTAAAAATTCAGTAAGAAAAAACTTAAAGTTAAAATGTGAAATTTAAGTTGTCTTTGAAACTCATTTCAGTTTTTAGTTTTTGTTTTCAAAAAAGCAAAAACCAAAACCTCTTTAAGTTTTTTTTCCCTAAAAATTGATTGTTTATTTGATGTAGTTTTGCATAATTGGTTTTTACTTTTGTCTTCTATTTTTTTCCTCTTTTCTCTCATTTAGTGATATTTGAGAGCTTCTTTTGAGCTCATATGTTCAACACTCAGAAGCGCCCCTACCATGACCAACACATATCTTCTGTCATTGTCCAACTACTGCTATGGTAGTAGCACACTAGTTTGCAAATTAAGGCTTTATTGGTTTGGAATTTATCTGTGCAAATAAAAATACTAGGACTAATCAATGGATGAAATCTTTTGGTGATGTTTGTTGTAAAAAGAGTGGTGGGGCAGTATAATGGTGATTTGAAGAGTGGTGACTGATGTTAGAGGATTTGGTGTTCGGCAGTATTGGACAGTGGTGGTGGTGGTTATCAATGGCTATGGTGGTTGACGGTGTTCGTGGGTGTTGGTCATTAGTGGTGACAACGATGGTCAGTGGCTGTGGTGGTTGGCGATATTGGCAAGTTTGGTGTTCGGATGTGTTGATCAGTGATGGTGACAGATCACCGGTCAATGGCTATGGTGGTTGACAATATTTATAGTTTGGTGTTTGGAGGTGTTGGTCATTGGTGGTCAATAGGTATGGTGGTTGGCAATGTTGGTGGTTTGGTATTCTTGGGTGATCGGTGTTGGTGATGAAGATTGAAGAAAAGAACAAACATAAAATGCTTCCAACAAAAATTGAAAGGTGGATCAAAAAAAAATTGAAACTGAAACTCCAAAATAGAGTGTTAAAAAATAGCCCATTTTGAAAACTGGTTTATAAAACTGGAGGGAAAAAAAAAACTAAAACTATCTATTCAACGACAATATTTTTTCAGTTTTTAAAATTGAACAAAAATTGTTTTCAAACGCTACCTGAGAGTCTAATAATCAAATTCAGACATTACCTTTATCCTTATTACTCCAATACTCCCCCCCCCCCCCCAAGTTGAAGCATGAAAATCGGTTAAAGTCTTCAACTTGATCCTGAACAGCTAAGAATAGCGTTAGAATAGAATTCTCTATGATATCAACACAAGCGATGCTTAGGTTTTCTTTTCTTTTCTTTTAAAAGCCTTGTCCTGAATTCACATGACTCAAAGATGGCCAAGAAAACCAATAAAAACCAGAATCCTAAAAGCCAAAAAGTGGCCTGACAACCTTGTCCTCAATTCACGTGGCTCGTTGTAGAAGGCCAAGAAAACCAATAAAAACCACTATAGTAAAAGCCAAAAAACGGCCTCACAACCTCTTATACAATGCAACAACAATGCAGCAACATATCGAAGAACAAAAATAAGAAATAAAAAAGCAAACGCACAAAACAAGATTCATGAGATCCACCAATATGGTTATGTCCTCAGAGTATGACTAGGCTTTGATTTCACTATCCAGTTTACAACCAAAAACCTAGCCCCCTCTTTTGGTTGTGTTTCCTCTCTATGCATCTCCAAACCCGAACATTATATATGTAGGCATACGAAGACCTCACAGCGAACCTGGGACTTGGTGTACAGTACCTCCATAATAATAATATCTCTGGGCTGAAATCAGGCTCCACATATAACACAACTTTGCACGTACATGCAAACAAATTTGGCTGCAACCTTTTTTTACTTGTTTGGATGTCCAATGTTGAGGATAGAGCATAAGAAAAAAGAATTCATTGATGGACAACGGTGTTAATCGGAGGTGGAACCTTGCTCGGAGAACCAAACCATTTTTTGGAAGAAGGAACTTACATAGTCCTTGTAATTTTTCTTTTTAACACAAGAAATGCAAATTTAGAAAAAAGCGAATAGAGCAAGCTTGTGCCATCAAATGGAGCAAAAAAACATGCATTGGACATGAAGGTGAGGGAGGACCCAAGGCATGGTAATCATTCACGTTGCAACCACTCTTAGACACAGACATCCAGTATATTTAGCTGCAATGTCCCTGGTAAAATGCTTGTGATGAATTGCTTCTGAAAAAGACTAAAAGATCTAACTCACAGTTCTTAATTTTCAAGGCTAATTTAATAATTAACAAAGAAAAATAAGAAAACCCTAAATTTAAATTTGGATTGTCCAATTTAAGTTTCTAACCTATGAAACTAGAGATTCAAATTTGGGGGCTAATTTATATGATGAAAAGGTGTTAAGCAACCCGTCATATCCTAAACGGTCTCTAACTTGCTTTATTGTGATTTTTATCACAAACCACCAAATTATTTAAAAAAATCAATAGAGGCAAAACAAGAACCTAAATATGGATTAAATTGGACATCAAGGGTCAAATGGCCTAGTAGCCAAGCAAACAAGTCGAGATCAGAACTTCATAGTCAGACCAACTCTAGGGGAGGCAACGACATCTTGGTCTGTATTTCTTTAGAGACCTAATTTACTTCAACTTCTTCTAGTTATTATGTTCCATCAAAAAAAGAATGAAATGTAGGACTACTTAATCGGTGGATAGGGCATATACTGAATTGACTGCTTTTATAACTCTTTTTGAGCAACTCTTCTAGTCGCTTTAGAATTCTAATTGAGACAGCAGTATATCCTAACGGAATTTTGTTCTAATTGATATTCTAATTCTAACCAACTTCTGCTAGTAAAAGTTTAGAGATGTTATTTGATCTCTTTGCACAAACTAAAACTTGATCACAGAGAGGGAAAATCTAAAACATGACTACTCTACTCTAATCTAAAAGACGTAATAGAACATTGGAGAATCGTACCATTTGACTTAGACTATCTAACTGCTAACTTGAAATTATCCATGATCGAATGATCAGATTGATTTTTTTCCTTCTCTCTCTATCTCTTAGTAAGTTATTTGCTACAAAAATTTAGAGTTTTCTTTTTTGTTTGTGGGGGGTTGGGGGGAGAGGAACTTTTCTCTCAAACTAACCTTTTTGTGCCAGGGCTTTTTATAGAGGTCTGTGGCAGTAGAAAATAAAAATGCTGAAGGAGACCATTTGTTTGTGCTTATCACACCGAAGAGATAAGACTATAATAACCTGAAACGTCCATACCAACCCAACTGGCTAGTTCATATTGGGAACCAGCAGGTTCAGAGTAGGGATGGCAATTCAACCCGTACCCAGTAGATGTTCGCCCCGCCCCGCTCCTATAAGAACGGATTTTTTTTTAACTATAACCGGGTCATGGGACGGGTTTGCTATTTATTTTTAAAACCCACAGCGGATACAAGGCGGGTATGGTTTTAAGTGTCACCGCCCCACCCCGCCTCGCTTCACTTTATACCTTAATCAAGGTTTGATCACAACCGTCCATACTTCATCTATATTAACTATTGAAAAAACCCTAGCCTCCTTTCATCTTTATCCTATTCCCTTTCCCTTCTTCTCCTATAGCCGCTGCACTCCCAAGCAGGTACAAACTTCGGTCGTCTTTTGCGGTTGACTGGTGACCCCAAGCATGTCACGAACTTCCTTCGCCTTTTGCGGTCGACGTTCACCTTTTGCCGTCGCTTTTCGGTGTTTGGTTCATCGGCCTTCCGCTGTTTCCTTCCCACACACCTCCTAACCATGTCCTTGATGAAAATCTAAAAGCAGATCCGTCTGGAGACCGGACAACCACTGTCCACGAACGCTGATTGTCGATCTTGTTCCATCCACCAGCGAATTTCCACTCCTCCGCGATCACAGATCCGTCGCCGGATGAGTTCTCTAAATTTGTAGTTTTGATCTTTAAAATGGAAGTGCAAGTTGGGGCAGGGCAAAGTCGGTTTGCCAATAAGGTCATCGAATCAGGGATGGTATTATCATCTCCCAACCTGATGGCAAGGCGGGGTGGGTGCGGATCTTGTGAAACCCACATCCGACTCGCCCCATTGCCATCCCTAGTTCAGAGGGGGAACCAACTAAAACACTTAATAGAGCCGACTGATTTAGTTGAAACCAACCGTTCTCTTCCTCGCCTAATTTGTTTTCAAACCAACTTTAGAGGGAAAAGACCACATATTATGATAAATCACATACGCAAAACATGAATTTGGGGATAGAGATCCAACCTAATCTAACGAAGCACTAGACCTCCTATCCTTCCTAGATTTTGACCTGGTTTTGGTCCAAACTAACTGGAATGGACCACGTAACCTGGGCTAACTAGAATGGCCTCAAATAAGTAAATCAAGCCTAGCTAGACCAAACAATAACAAAAAGACATAATAAAGTTTAAAATATACAAAACAAAGCTTACAATGATGGAGTGTTCAAAATGCCCGTGAACAGTATTTGCGGAAGCCAAAAGATAGAGGATTGCGGAAGCCAAAAGAAAGAGGATTAAAGATCAATGTAATCACTTAGCAAAAAAGCTTTGATACCATATTCAATAATGTGTTTTTTCATAAAAATGAAATGAAAGACTGAACAGCGCACAATAACTCTAGAGATTACATCTTTATAATTTCTCAAAATCAATACATATGAGCAAATAAGGAAAAAGATAACATAGAAAATCAACAACCTAATCATTGAATAATCATATCTAATCAATTACAAACATTGTCTTTAACTTTATTGCTCCAATTAAACTATGGAGTATAATACATAAACAAATAAGCATCTACACTTTAAGATGTCATTCTAAAAGAGAAGAAAAAAAGTTGTGTGATCTTGTTTTGAGATTATATCTACAACATACTTTATACATCGTGCTGTACATGCATGCACAGGGACATCATTGGAAACCATCCATAGGTGATATAATTAGTTAATGCAACTTCAACTATTGTACGCGTAATGAAGCAAAATAGACTTCGCCTTACCACACACTCAGGTGTCACTCTCGGAGGCAAATACCTGTCAATGCATTACTTTGTCCTACCGCTTTATACTTTAATTAGACCCGTCATAGCAGAATTTGCGTTAAAACAGTGATGTGACTTTCATATTATTTATAAGCATAGGCAATTGAATATGTACTATGTTCAAATATTTGTTTTTAATAAAATTCTTAAAATTTACCAAAAGAAGGTGAAGTTGGTTTACCGATTCTTCCCACCATTTTGGAGGTCAAACATTACGTCAGGTGTATAAATTTTGGAGCCCCAAAACAAATAATTTTACAAAAATACCCTTCACAGTCCCCCCTAAGGAACTAGGTTTCCGCCCTCACGTCCCACCACACCCCCCAATTCTCTAGCAGCACCGCAAATTGACGGAGCTCAGCAACACCGGCACCGTAAGCACTCAATTCGTAACTTCTTCTCTTATTACTTGTTTCTTAATCCTCAAAATGCTTAACCGCTGTGTAAAACACACGCACACACATTCATTGCCTTTCCTTGAGCCTTTTGCAACTTTTTCATGAGCTAATTCTTAGAGATTGTAAAATATGAAAAGGTGACGTTAAGTGAAACAGTCGGTACTCCATATTGTGTGATAAGCTAATTCTGGGGTTCAAAAAGTGCATTTACAAATTAGAAGGTGGTTTTGTTTTGAAACTGAAACTAAAGATTTAGGTTCTAGAATAAAGCATTTAGGAAATACAAACTATCGTCCACATGCAGTCACCTTTCGTTTAGCGCAACCGTAAAGCCTTCTAGCTTTTGTAGGCTATGTTTTGTACAATACATTCTACTTAAATCCTGACCCTAATTTCAGTGTTTGATATTAGTATTTTATGCTAAGAAGTACCGACACCTTGTATGGGGCGAGATACAGTGTTCGATACCTACCGACACCCCGGCACCTCTCTGATATCTCCAGAGTCCAGACACGTGACAGACACCTCTCAGCGGTGTCTGAATATTTTTTAATTTTAGAATACTACCTATTACGGCACTAAAGAATTACTTAAGTAGATCGTGCGACACTTAGCTAAATCAAGCTCCTGTTTGCGTGCTAAGTCAGCCTATCCCTCGGGCTGGGTGATGTTAAGAGCGCATGAACAAAGAAAAATGAGAATTTGGGAAAATGATATTCACTATATTTTTTGAAAAATGTTACAATGCCCGGATCACTCTATACCTTGCCCAGCTCTATGCCTTAGCCAAATGAGGCCTTAGCTATTTATAATACTTCATCTCTTCAACGAACTCCTCTGGGGATACATTTAATCCTCCGGTATATATTCCTTCTCTAGAACTAAATGGGATAGCATGGAAAAATAAACTCCACTAGATATTTAATCCTCCGGTATACATTCCTTCTCTAGATATTTACAAGTGAAAAAAAAATTGGCTGCTAATCCGATTGGAGGAATCTCCATCCTACCTCCTATATAGTGACAATCAATTGTCTCTAAAGGTCTCTAGTGATATTTATTTAGTGACACTAAAAAAGTACTGTTAATAATTGTCGCTAAAAGTGTTAGAAGAAAAGCCACTAGAAACATTCAGTGACTATTAATTGTCACTACACATGGGTTCGAGGAAGATTCCTATAATTCAGGTAGGAGCCAAAGTTTGTTCTTTACAAGTCTCCCTGCCTTTCTAGAGTTCTCCTCTAAGTCTCTAGAATTATCTCTTATGTACAATAAGCATGTGTAGAGAATTAATGAACATTTTGGAGACCTTATCCTAGGGGTGGCAATTGTGACCCAAACCTATTTATTCGCGCAAATCCGTCCACTTAATATTCACTCAAACCCACCATTTAATAATTGGATTTTAAATGGATCACTTATTTTAAACCCAATAACCCACGAGTTTAAGTGGGTTCTAAATGGATGCCCATTTAACCATATAAATCTCAAATATATTATATGAATGTGTAATAAACTCTGTCTCCTCCCGTCGCCCCCTCCCTTGCTAAACTTTCAGACGGACGATTAAATTCTATGCTCCTACAATTCATAGAGGTTGATTCACACACCATCAAACTATCCAAACTTTAATTCTCTACGCATATTCCACTTGCTATGTTGAGATGACTCACAGATTTGGACAATCACTTTAGAATATATTCCAAAGAGCAACTGCATCATGGAACCAAAGAGCTTCAACCCAAATTGATTTATAGCTCGAATTGCTCCAGTTTGATGGGTTGAAGTGTGCAAGACCATCTCGATGCGAGCGACGGATGATCGCACTAGCTGTAGCTGGCAGTTCTTAATGATTTGATGACGGTTGGTTAAGGTGCAGTGGTGCCTGTAGCGACGGATATAGTGTTAGTGGGTATTCTGGCAGGGCAGTCGGCCAACGTCACCGAAGTTGGCGGTTCGTCATCATCACTGTTACTGCCGGTTCGTCGTCGTCGCCACCCTTTACTGCCGTCAACGGTTGTGGCGACAGTTGGTATAGTGTGACTGGCTGTGGGTGGAGCTGGAAGCGATGGAAGAAGATGAAGAGAAACAAAGAAGTTGAAAATTTGCACTTGGTGTTCTTCTGTAAAAAAGAATTAATGAGTCACTATTGGATTAATGAGTGAAATCAATCAATTTAATGGGATGATCCAATTAACCCATTAATAAATGGGTAAATGACCCATATATATTCAACCCATTTAACTTATACCCAAATCCAACCACTACCCACCCACCCATCTTGTACCTCTTTTATCCATTTATAGGTTCGTAAGCATCTTCGTAAGCGCCCGTCTCTAACACTTCACACCTTACACCTTACACCTTACACCTTACACCTTACACCTTACACCTTACAAAGATGTGTAGAAACATATAGGGCCAAAGTATAAATTTTCAAACTTATTTCGAGATTTTGTGTGCAATAATCGACAATTAAAGAGCTCTTTTAGAAATAAAAAACTTTAAGGAAGCCCTAATTGGATCGACCCGTTACCGTTGGCTGCTGAGTCTTCTTCTTACGGCGTCAAGGGAAGAGAACGAAGCAGACGACCCACCCAAACTGGTCGCCGGAGGATCTCGCCGCCGTCGCCGGATTTCAGCAACAGGTACATTCGTCTTTCTCTCTTATCTATTTCTTGTTTCCTTCTTTACCGAGGTCTCCTTCTTTCTCTCTCATCTATTTCATTTCGCTACTTTCGAAGATGACACTATTGATGTAGATTGAGCCCTTGGTCGAAGGAAAGAGATTATAGTTGTGTGACTTTGTAAGAGTTAAGTACTGAAGTAATTTCTTATGACTTTGCAAGAGTTCCCCGTTTCTGTTCCCTGTTTCTGTTACCTGTTTGCATGACTTAGTAAGAGCTGAGTAATGAAGTACTTTGTTATGTTATGTACCATGTTTTTTTTTACTATATTGCATTTAAATTTTACGTATGACTTTTATTTGAGTTGCTTGTTTTAGATGTAGAATGTAGTTGATATTTAATGAATATATATTCATAATAAAAATACATAAAAAATTCAGCGGTGTCCTGCGGTGTCCAAAATCTGATTTTTTGGAAATTGCGGTGTCGGGTGACTCAGTGTCGGACACGGTGTCCGTGTCCGTGCTACTTAGATTTTATGTGTCATGTAGTAGCTAATTTTGAATACAAACTAAGAGTTCGTACTGTTTTATGATGCAGATATTGTAGTTCATAATAGCTAATTGACGCACACACACAGAGAGAAAAAAACACAATTAAATATACACGAATAGTTGTTCCCCAATGCTATACAACACACACACCCACACGCACTTACTCAGAGATATATGTACATACCTGGCCTTTCCTGCAGGTATGTTATTGAGCCTGAATAGCTGATATTTAATGTGCATATTTGATATTATATCATCTCTCCCACATAGTAGCTAATCTTATTGGGGTTTAGGAAGTTAAACACAAGTTTTAAGTTTTTATTGTTTTGATGCAGATATCTAAGTTTGTTCTTCGAAATAGTGACACTGCTAAACTAGTTTTAAGTGGAATTAAAAAGATTTAGCATTTTAGGATATAAGCCTTGTAAATGGAGGAATCGACAGGCCTTGGGAAACGCAAGTTACCCGAGGAAAATTCTGAGTTCAAAGAATCGGAAACCCAAAAGCAAGATTCTGCCTTGAAGCGGCGTAGTTTGGCGCGAACATGTGTGCATGAAGTTGCAGTTCCAAGTGGGTACACGGCCAGTAAGGACGAGTCCATTCACGGGACTCTATCAGATCCCGTTTTCAATGGGGAGATGGCAAAAACCTATCCGTTTAATCTTGATCCGTTTCAGAGCGTTTCGGTGGCGTGTTTGGAAAGGAATGAGTCGATTTTGGTTTCCGCACATACTTCAGCAGGGAAAACTGCTGTGGCTGAGTACGCGATTGCGATGGCTTTCAGAGATAAGCAGAGGGTTATATATACTTCGCCATTGAAGGCTTTGAGCAATCAGAAGTTCAGAGAGTTGAGTCAGGAGTTCTCGGATGTGGGGTTGATGACTGGAGACGTTACGCTCTCTCCCAATGCCAGTTGTTTGGTGATGACGACTGAGATTCTCAGGGGAATGCTTTACAGGGGCTCTGAAGTATTAAAAGAAGTTGCGTGGGTTATATTTGATGAAATACATTATATGAAAGATCGTGAAAGAGGCGTTGTTTGGGAAGAGAGTATCATATTTTTGCCACCGGCTATTAAGATGGTATTTCTTTCTGCAACGATGTCGAATGCTACGGAGTTTGCAGAGTGGATATGTAACATACACAAACAACCATGTCATGTGGTTTACACTGATTTTCGGCCGACGCCTCTGCAGCATTATGTCTTCCCAATGGGTGGATCAGGATTGTATCTCGTAGTTGATGAAAATGAGCAGTTTAGGGAGGACAATTTTGTGAAGCTGCAAGATACCTTCTCAAAGCAGAAGCAGGGTGACGGGAACAAGAGTGTGAACACCAAATCCAGTGGCAGAATTGCAAAAGGTGGAAATGCTTCCGGAGGTTCTGATATATACAAAATTGTCAAGGTGCTCTATTCAGCTTCTATTTTGCTTAGTAATCTTTTGTCACTAGTTTTGCGCTATTGTATTGGTTTCCTTTACTATTTAACTTAAAAGGATTTTTGCATATTGCGTCTTAGTCCTTAACATTGCAAAATTTCTCATATTTCAGATGATTATGGAACGAAAATTTCAACCGGTGATAATTTTCAGCTTTAGTAGAAGAGAGTGTGAACAACATGCAATGTCGATGTCCAAACTTGATTTCAATACCCAGGAGGAGAAGGATGTTGTGGAGCAGGTTTTCAGAAATGCAATACTCTGCTTAAATGAGGAGGATCGAAACTTACCTGCAATTGAACTGATGCTGCCACTCCTCCAGCGAGGCATTGCTGTTCACCACTCTGGCCTTCTTCCTATCATTAAGGAATTAGTAGAACTTCTCTTCCAAGAAGGTTTAGTGAAGGCTCTTTTTGCCACAGAGACAGTAAGAATATCTCCTCAAAAAAGTTTCGTTTGTTCGAATATCATATTCAAAGCTTCAGTAACTAGCCCCTTTTCCTGTATTAATGACTTTGTCGGCATCTGTGCTACAGTTTGCTATGGGGTTAAACATGCCTGCAAAAACTGTTGTTTTTACAAGTGTAAAAAAATGGGACGGTGACAGTCATCGCTATATTGGATCTGGTGAGTATATTCAGGTGAGTGAGTGATGTGTTGTTTCCCTAGGACGTTATTTCCGTATGTTGCTTTCAGTCTTTGATTTTACTGTTCTCTGGTTTCTTCTAGATGAGTGGAAGAGCTGGGCGTCGTGGAAAAGATGAGCGTGGTATATGTATAATAATGATTGATGA
Organism: Escallonia herrerae; assembly: GCA_033070095.1. Taxonomy (NCBI): domain Eukaryota; kingdom Viridiplantae; phylum Streptophyta; class Magnoliopsida; order Escalloniales; family Escalloniaceae; genus Escallonia; species Escallonia herrerae. Next base: position 244,210 of record JAVXUP010000851.1, read on the forward strand.
GCAGGTGACTTAGATACAGTGATCTAGTTTTCTTCTGCATATGCATTTATTGTCTCAGTCTTGAATCACGCTCTTCAGTGACTATATCTGAAAATTATCAAAACTGAAGATGAATACTGAAGTTAAAGATTTTTTCCCTCATTTTCTTGCATTAATCATAATGCTCTTCCTACATGTTTCAGAAACTCAAAACAGAATTTAGTAATATCTGTGTTTTGATTGTTTCAGATGGAGATGAATACTCTTAAGGACATGGTGCTTGGTAAACCAGCTCCGTTGGTCAGTACTTTTAGGCTGAGCTACTACTCAATATTGAATTTGATGAGCCGTGCTGAGGGCCAATTCACTGCTGAGCATGTTATTAGGCATTCATTTCACCAGTTTCAGTATGAGAAGGTCTGTTCTGAACAACATCTATTGTTTCTAACTCCTCCTGTGCTCAATGTATAACACCGCGTGATATCTCCCTTCTTTAGGCCTTGCCTGACATAGGGAACAAGGTTTCGAAGCTAGAAGAGGAAGCAGCCACGCTTGATGCGTCAGTAGAGGTAAAATCTGTTCCTTTGGTCTGCTTATAAATCTATTTGATTGGAACTGCAGCGTCTCTCTCTCTCTCTCCTCTGCATGTTTGTTGCTCTCTCTCTCAACTTTGTTTGTTAAGTTGTAGGCTGAAGTTGCTGAATATCATCAACTCAGGCTTTCGCTTACCCAGCTCGAAAAGAAGATGATGGCAGAAACAACAAGGCCTGAAAGGGTTCTCTCTTTTCTTTTACCTGGTAGGCTGGTATGTGGTGAGAAGCTAGCCTAAACAAGTTAATTCTGCAAAGAATATATGTTGAGTGGGCATGTGTTGGACATTTTTGTTAGGCTTTTTTGACTTGAACCACCATATATTGTTTGAGTCAGTTAAATTGTTGAAAAGAGAAACACGGACTACTACTTACTATGAGTGGCCAATTTTGCACTATTACTGTATTCACGCAAATGATTCCACCATAATCTTAGTCAGTTGAGAGACTTATAACTGAACAAAATGATGCGACCAAAAATTATAGTCAATTCTAGAGTAATCATAACCGAAGAATGCGCCTTAGAACACTTCATCTTGTTATTTAAACCGATGATCGTTAAAATACTCTCATCAATTATTCAGAAGTAGTACTGAGGCATAATTTTCCACAGTTGCTTTGCTAATGTTTATCTATGCTATTTCAATGTATGCCAAACTCAAAGCCTGAAGGGTACTTCCATTTTTTCTTAGTTGTCTTGAAAGATAAACTAATCAACTAGGCGATGTTTGATGCACAATTTCCCAACTTTATGTAACTTAAAGTAGGAAACTTTGGTTAGGGGCTCCCTTCTTGCTCCAATCATGTAAACTATTTTGCAAGTTTCAAAAAGTGCATTGCGCACATTCAAGTTGACTTTGGAGTGCTCTCTGCTTCTCCTTCAGTTAGCATCTGCACTTCTTTTGTTTTTTGTCTACCCTTTTTTCATCACAAGTTGTATATTCAGCTGCGCGCATCCCCCCCCCCCCCTTTTTCTCTGATGGGAACCTTTTTTTTTTTTTGGGGGGGGGGGGGGGGGGGGGCGCAGGACTTGGCAAAAAATTTACTCAAAGCTACTTTATCCAATTTCAGGTTAAAATACGGGAAGGTGGAACAGATTGGGGTTGGGGAGTTGTCGTCAATGTTGTAAAGAAGCCCCCAGCACCATCTGGCAGTTTGCCTCCTGCATTGTCTTCTTCTCGTGGGAGTAGCTATATTGTGGATACTTTGCTTCATTGTTCTCTTGGTTCCAGTGAAAATGGATCTCGTCCAAAACCATGTCCACCGCGTCATGGAGAGAAGGGAGAAATGCATGTGGTGAGTTGGCACTCATGCAAGGAAGAGTTCTGTAACATCGGTCGGTTTTTTGTCACGAAATGCTGTAGTCAGAACATAAATATGCTGTTTCCATTCTTCAGGTTCCTGTCCAGTTGCCGCTTATATCTGCACTGAGCAAGCTTAGAATATCTGTTCCTTCTGATCTCCGGCCGGTGGAAGCAAGGCAAAGTGTACTGCTTGCAGTACAGGAGCTTGGAAAACGTTTTCCTCAAGGACTTCCAAAGCTTAATCCTGTGAAGGTATTTGCTAGTGACTTTCAGATGACTGCTGGTGTTAGCGTTACTATTACTTTTATATTACTCTTATGGGAGTGAGGCATTTCACCACTGTGCTTCCATGTTTGATCATTCATCTCAAAAGTGAGAATACTTTTACTATTAATGAGCTGCATAAGAAGATTGGCGTTTTGAGTGTTTGATTTAGGATTGGATGCTTTATGAGCTTTGGTGTGAATTTTATTCGTATTTGACTTCAAAGTGGATTCTTTGTGTGGGGTGGGGTTACTGTGTGGGTGGGCGGCTCGCGGGGGGGGGGGGGGGGGGATTGGAATTGGTGGGTTGGAATAACTAATTTAGATTCTTCCATAATTTGTAATGATGTGCAGCGTTATAGCTTAGGGCCTTTGACTACGATGGGTCTAAACTTTGCTTTTAAGAGCAGCACTTCTAGTTGCAGTTTGCTGTCAAAGAGCCCTTGATATTAAGTACATCTTGTTAGCTTGAATGCCAGCTTGGTACGGTGCTGGCCGCCTTGTGGCATTTGTTTGTTGAGCATCTTTCTGACCATAACATCACTCTTGTTCCATTTGGTAACCCAATCATCCTCTTGAAGCTTTGTCCTTTTCAGATGTCCCAAGTTATACTACCAGGGCATTCTCTGTGCTTCTCACAGTGTAGCTGTTATATTTTAATATTTTCCCGCCCATATTAGTACTTTACTGGTAATTATGAAGGGGGAAAAAGTCAATGTATAGATATTTCTACTGTAAGCGTTGAAACGTTTAGCTTAAAAGATCTTCTAATTCCATACATTCAATCTTTTGCAGGACATGAGCATTGAAGACCCTGAAGTTGTTGAGTTGATGAATCAGATTGAAAAATTTGAGGAGAAATTACTTTCTCACCCTCTGCACAAGGTTTTGATGATGCATTCTACATCAGTGCTTTTTGGTTTCATTATTCTTCACATTTCTGAATTCATTGGGGAATCACACCCTATTGAAGCACGAGCACGAGTGATAAACGGGGTCATGCTATGAATAGTGTGTTTGGAGCCGTGTTTGTTGGTTTGCACAAATCTAAGAGCTGGAATAAAATCATGTGTAAAAGAAGAAAGCTGTATAACATCAAAGGTTTGTAGGTGGCATCTTGTTAAGTGCTTGAGAAGTGGCGCCATATGTCTTTATATATGAGTTTTGTTTGGAGCGTCTATTCCACATCTTAATATGTTTGTCCACACCATGGTTTGTCACTAAAAAGTCCATATGTTGTCTCTGTTATACCTCTAATTGATAATTGGCAAATAGAGGTGGGGAAAAGCAAAGTGGGGCGCGGAAGTATTTCTTTTTTGGATGTCTACAATTAAGAGTCCAACTTTTAAATAATGTCTATGTCGAGGATGTGTTATACACGTGCTCTTGAGAATCTGGGAAGTGTCAGCTTCTGATACGGACACATTGTTTGGTGCTGTGCGATGGTGTAGTCCCGAAAATTTATCTTAATATGTAGTTTGTGTTTTTTCTTTCTTATGCTGAAAATCTTATACTGATGTGCTCTGCAGTCTCAAGATGAACATCAGATTAAATGTTTCCAAAGGAAAGCGGAGGTGAATCATGAAATTCAACAATTAAAATCGAAAATGCGCGACTCCCAGGTATCCCTCTGTTCACAGAATATACTAATGATTCATGTGAGTTTGGCTGCAATATTGCTTGTCATTAGCTACAGAAGTCGTGCTTTGAAGTTAACTTGCAAGTAAGGATACATGAAATGAAATCGAATTTGGCTGATTACAGAGATATATTTTAAAGACGTTTATATGTGGAGATGCTGAACAGGATAAATTTTCATGGTTCTAGTTCCCGAACATAGTGACTCCCGAAAGGCTAGCCTGAGAGTTTTTGCTTCCTTGGCGATTTACTTTACTTGTTTAATGGCTGGAAAACACCTATCTTTGATTGCAGCTTAAAAAATTCCGTGATGAACTGAAGAACCGTTCTCGGGTTTTGAAAAAGCTAGGCCATATTGATGCTGATGGCGTTGTCCAGTTAAAGGGGCGGGCAGCGTGCTTGATAGACACAGGAGATGAACTCCTTGTCACTGAATTGATGTTCAATGGTGAATCTGTTGTCCCTGTCGTTACTCGTTAGCATATGTTATTGTGGTTTGTATATTCCTATCTTCTAGTTAGGCTTAAATTTTGAATTAAGTGGTGCTGGGTCTTGTTAGGTCTGGTTCAGTGTGCCAAAAGTAAAAAAAAATGACATTGCAAATTCTGTAGCGAGCTAGCATTAACATGCCACACTGCTGATTGTGGCCATTTCCATTAGGTCTAGCATGAAGAAATGCAACATTATTCGACTATTTCACTCAAAAAGATTTGGGATTTGACTAAAATACAAGGACGTCCTTTACTGTCTATAGTTTTTACACTACCTTCTTCACTCTTATGGAGGAGGGTGGTAGATGTGGTCGGGGTTAGTCTGACGGATTTCATTTACACCGGCATTGAGATAGAGTCAATGGGTGTGATTTGGAGGTGTATTGCCTCTGGTATGGGCTTAGGTTGGTATTGGAAGACGAGTGAGATTTTGGGTTGATTAGTTGTGTGGGGTGAGCAATTGATGGTGGATAGGGAGGCCTGTGTATGATGTTTGTCCCGTGAAAGTGGCATACATGGAGTCTTATGTTCAAGAGGAATTCCGATGATAAGCAGTCCACTTGCTCATGATTACTTTGCTGAAGTTTGAGGTTCTTGTTTGGACAAGGATGTTCAGTGGTGAAAATTTGATGGTACAGGGCAATCTTCCAAGCGCTCCTCTCTCTTGATCTAGATTAGGAAAGCAGGAGGTATTTTTAGGCCTGGAGAATCATTTCAGGGTATGCCCCTTCTAAAGTAGCAGGTTCCAAGTTTGGTAGTAGAATATTGGTTTCGACCGAGGGTTATTTTTGTCAGCTGGTTCTTCATGTGTAGGAAGGATGGGGAGTCATTTGACGTTTTCTCTTGGATTTTGCTAGTGGGTATGGCGGTATCGTGTGGGTGATGCCAAGATCAGTGATACATTTGATAAGGTTCTAGTATGGAGTTAAGAGTGTCAGGGAGGGTTTGCATGAGTGACAGGTTGCTCCTTTGTATCACTTGGAATATCGGACGGGAGAGGACTAGAGGGCGTTTGAAGTGGTATAAACTTGTCTTTTGTTGCCTGCACTCTTTGTTTGAGTCTGCCTTTTCTCTTGTTTGTTTTTTGCGTCCTCTGCATTGACTTTTACAGAATCGTGGATGAGTTTATTTGGGAGCAGTAATGTACCTACCTTTTGTTTTGCTCCTGTGAGAACCAGGTGCTTGGTTTGTGGAGGGGCTCTCCTAGTTTGAATGGGATCCCATTGTGGTTCTTGGATTTCATTTCCTTTTGCATGTGTTTGTTTCCCCGTGGGACTTGTGTATAATACGGTTAGATACATATGTATACTATAAATAGTATGATGTCGGCAAGTTATATCATTAAGGACGACAGTTGACTTAGGAGGAAAAATCATTGCTTTCTTCGTTGAAACCTCGTGACAGGTTCGCATGGCTTTTGTTGTTTCTGGATTTCAATAGCTGAACCACCTCTTGGGTCTCAAGAGCCGGTCTCAATTGCTGAACTACCTCTTGGATCCCAATAGCTCAAGAGCCGTTCGAGATCTTGGGGGAGCTCAAAGTAATTTTTAGAATTTGTTTTGGGCAAAAGCACACTCACTTGTCTTACGATTTTAAGTGCCGTCTCAGCCTTAAAGAAATGTGGTCTCAGTAAGGTAGTTAACTGTAGTGTAAATAACATATTCTAGTAAATTATAGGGCATTTGCCCTAAATTTAAGTGACGCGTTCGACAAGGCTATGTTGAGTTAATGATGCAGCCCCACATTGGCTAAGGCTTGAGGATATTTTGGGGCTAATAAGGTTGAGTCCTCCCTGTTTTTATTAATTGGTATCCATGCCCAGCCCTATGGGTCCTTCTTAAGGCGCTGGTTGTGTTCAGCTGCAGTTTGGTAGCCCCCTTATGGAAACGCGAGGTTTTCAAACAGAGGTGACTGATGCAATCCTGTATCGGCTAGGCATGAGGATATTCAGGGGCTGATAAGGGCGTGAGTTCCCTCAATTTGGACAGTTAGGTTATCAGGATGAGTTCTCCCATTGCCCCTGTTTGCATCAGTTAAGCAAGGAGAAACAATTGAAAAATGTTACGGATTCAGTCCAAGAGAACTTGCCAAGTACTGAGATGGAATTCCCAAAACGAAATGGAACCATTTTGCAAGATTTCTGGCAGATTCGAGCTGATCTTTGGTTTTAATGCAGCTTTTAAAAGCTGGAAATAAATCAGATCTGGTTGCTGATTATCTGCTCTAACTTCAGCTACGCACGTGTTAAAAAACCTCCGGAATTTCAGATGTGCAAATGGCATAAGTAATGCAAAGACATCTTTTGATTCCAGTTTCTAGCATTAAAGTTCTCTGTTAAATTTTCTATATAAGTTGATGTAGTAGCTTTCCTTTGAGGCAATTGAAGGTAATTAAGATTTTTGCAGCTTGTGTAATTGATTTCTGATGCCTCTCTAGAGAGTGATGCTCAAGAACCCTAGGTGTGATAGGTTTATTTCTCTTAAGTGTGGTGCCTAAGAACCCTAGTTCTGATGCCTAGATTTGTTACCGTCTCTTTTATGTGTTGTTAAAACCTAAACTTCATTGAACAGTTGCTGGTAAGCTTTTGAGCTAATTTTTCTGAAATGATTCAAGACTCTGAAACTCCTATGCGAGTTAGAGGTACATATTCAAAAAATAACTAAATTATCATGAACAGGAAAGCCAAATTGCAAAGTACATTGCTACTAAAAATCAGGAAGGATGGATGTAGCTCCTGCTTGGGACGATTGGAGGGGGTTTTCTGAAGCTTTTGAGAACCTATGACCTCAGATTTGTACAATGGGGGAATACATATAGACATGCTATTGATCTAAAAGGGTGCAGGTATATCCATGCCCTCTAAGTATTCGCTGCCCCAAATAATTTAATATGTATAGATGCGGGGATTAAGAAGGCATATTTAGGTGGATTTAGCTTGGTCATCGTCCAAAGATATATCTGCCTTGTGCTTTTGCTAGTTCTCAACACATCCTAATGCAATATTTTAACAAACTGTTCGGTTTATCTATTATAATTTGTTATGATGTGTACGTGTCTTTTTTGTTTCCGCATTAGTAGTACATTACTGCAACATATTGTATATTGCACTCTGACTTTGTCTTCTGAAACATTTTTGCGATTAGGCACCTTCAACGATCTTGATCATCATCAGACCGCTGCTCTTGCAAGTTGCTTCGTTCCAGGCGACAAATCAAGCGAGCAAATACATTTAAGACAGGAACTTGCTAAACCATTGCAACAACTCCAAAACAGTGCAAGAACAATAGCCGAGGTTTGTGACAAAATGGCCCATATTGTTCTTACTTTCGCAAATCCCCTACGTGGATCATTTAGAAAGTTTCTGCTAATCCTGCAGATACAACATGAATGCAAATTGGATGTGAATGTGGAAGAGTATGTAGAGGCAGTAGTTAGACCATACTTGATGGATGTCATTTACTGTTGGTCGAAGGTCAGTCAGTCAATTTTATTGCTAAATGTTGATGAACTGCTAGCCCCTTGCTGAAAATATCGTGCTTTATTTGGAGGATGAAAACATCTATTTTGTTTCTTTCTGGGGCATATAAAGAATTTAGTGACGATCTTGACAGCGTTTGTATTGTTTTGCAATGTTACCTCATTGTCTTTGAGACCCTACGCCGGGGGGGGGGGGAGAGGAAGCCTTACTCGGAGAAAAACGGGTTTGTGTGTGGTTTGGGGGGGGGGGGGGGTTGTAACTACCCTCAAATGGTATAAATCCAAGGTGACTGTTACAATTACACCGGCAGCTCCGTCGCTGAGCATACCACAACCGGATCACTACCCTAGAGCACCAATCGGGCTGAATACAAGTACACTCCAAAGGCTGAAGAGTTCTTCAAAAGCAACCCATCAGTTGTTCCGCAGAATCGGAACCAAACACTAGCCACCAGGATGAAGAGAAACCTGTTGAATGGAAATGGAACACCTTGGGGTAGGCCTTGGAACGCTAGAGGACTATACCACTACCCGTGCAGATCATATCACGAACACGAAGGCTTGGGTTTTATGCTAAATCAAACAAACTGAAAAGAACAACTGCTTTGACAAGATTTGGTAAATGGGAAAACTCTTATCTGAACCATATCACCTGAAGTACACATGTTAAGCATGATGCACAACCAGAAGCCAATTGGAACTGGCGGCGATGGTGGTCAGACAAAGGGAGAAGGCAGAGAAAGTTGCAGTTAAAGTTACACCGGCAGCTCCATCGCTGAGCACACCACACCCGGATGAATACCCAAAGGGAGTACCTAGGGGTAGAACTTGGAATGCTAGAGGACTAAAACACTACCCGTGCAGATCATATCACGAACAACAGAGGGCTTGGGTTCCAGACTAAATCGGACAAACTTAAAAGAACAGCCGGTTTGACAAAACCATGTAAAACGGAGAACTCTTATCTGAACCATATCCTATGTTACATGGACTCGGTACGAGTGTCCGGATCGGATACGTGTCCAAGTGTCGGACTCTTCTAATTTTGAAAATGCAGGACACGTGGACACGGCAAAATGTTCATATTTGTTATTGCTTTTTAGTTATTTCGAAGGCAAAAAGGTGTTTTATGTGTTACATTTGGTTTTCATTGACAACTTGTCTTGTCTCAAAGCAATAACTAATTAAACAAAAGACTATAAGATAGTATCATAATGGCATATCCTATGAGATGTGTCCGACACATCCCATACTCATGTCCAAGTGTCGAGTGTCCTACACGGGTACTTCACGCAAACCGAAGAGTCCATGTAACATAGACCATATCACCTAACTAAACATGTTAAGCATGATGCACAACTAGAAGCCATTTGGAACAGCCGGCAATGGTGGGCAGGCGAGGGAGAAGGCAGAGAAAGTTACAGTTACACTGGCAGCTCCCGCACTGAGCATTATCACACCCGGATCACTACCCAAAGCACCAATCTGGCCTGAATAGAAGCTCATTCCAAAGGCTGAGAACTTCAAAAGCAACCCATCGGCTGTTCTGTGGAATCAGAACTAAGCACTAACGACCAGGATGAAGAGAAACCTGTTGAAGGGAAGGGAACACGTAGGACTTGGAACACTAGAGGAATAAAACACTAGATCATATCACGAACAAAGATGGCTTGGATTCCAGACTAAATCAAACAAGCTGAAAAAAGGCAGCCGCTTTGACAACATAAAGGAAAACTCTTATCTGAATCATATCACCTTAAGTACGCGTATTAAGCATCGTGCACAACCAGAAGCCAATTGGAACAGGCAGCGATGGTGGTCAGACGGAGGGAGAGGGCTGAAAATTTTTTAAGGCGGGAAAGTTACTCGGTTTATTGTTTGACATTCCATTTAATATACTTACAGATCCTCGATAGTATGAGCACCACCATTGCTTCAACATGCATTACAGTTTCAACTTTTTGTAACTTGTCGCTGCCACTTTTTTTAGGGTCTCAAGAATCTGATTTATGCTCCATGGGTTTGAAAGGGCTAAAATGGGGTTTTTATGGGTTCAAAAGTGGGGTTTTATGGGTCTTACATGAAAGCATCAGAAACAGAAAGTTTCGCTGAAACATACATTATATACGTGTTCCGGATTTAATTTCTATGTTCATGTTTTAGGGTCTCAAGAATCTGAATTTTGCTCCATGGGTTTCAAAGGGCGGAAATGTCGCTGCCACTTCATTATGTTATCAAGCATAAAACTATGTTCATATTCAAAGTTCAAATGGGACGTATAGATGATAGGATGAGATTGAATATAACAAGGGCACGCATGCACATCAGGTTTCCTCTGTTAAGTGTAATGTATAATGGTGCAAGAAGTAAATCAAGATTGTGTTTAGGATTGTATCCTGTTGATCTGTTTCCATCAGTTGAAGCGGAAGAGGAAACTGGCTAGTTATGTTGCATTTAAGAATCCAAGAAGCCTAAATGCCCCAAATCTATTGTTCCGCATCCCAAGGTGGATGACTTGATGTTCATTCCTTTTCCTTTTCTGCAAGCAATTAGCAGATGCACCCTCTTCATATTTAGTAGATTGTGATTACGTTACTTGATTTGAAGGTTATGTTGTGAACAATGTTTGGATTCACATGAGATAGTGGTATGTAGGCTATTGGGTTATTTCTCCCCACTCACCCCTGTTTTTTGAGGTTCAACGGGGGGCACGGGGAGGGTGGGAGGGGGTGGGAAGACTAATTGTGTTAATCTATCCTTCTCTTTGGTTTTATTATTATTTTTCATCTAAAAGTCGGGGCACTCTATGTCATCTCTCTTTTCCAGGGAGCATCTTTTGCAGAGGTTATACAAATGACTGATATCTTTGAGGGGAGTATTATACGGATTTCTAGAAGGCTTGATGAGTTTTTGAATCAGGTAAACCGATAAAGTCTGATATGGTCCATTTCTTTTGCTATTCATACAGCTTGAAAAAGAAAATACCAAAAACCAAAAGCAGGTAAATTTGCACTTGCTTTTCTTGGCAAATTTTATGTGAATCATAGGATCCTGGGTTTAGGTAATGGTAGATCCTAGGCTCTGCTTGCACCATGGAACCAATGCTCTGCATACCCAAACTTGGTTGAAGTCCCACGCGAAATGCTTCAAACAGGGACGGAGGACACCTCCCATGCCTTTTTGAGGAACTCTATGATTTCTCTCTCTTTCTCGGCATACGGAAGGAGGGAGACTCCTAAAGGACATGAGTTCACTCTTATCGAGGTTAACCAAGTTGTCAAGTGTGGTGGCAATATCACTGTAATCATTGGTGGGAGGGGGCTTGGCCTTGCAGTGGCTTGGATCAACCTGAGATCATGATTTTCTTTGATAAGTTGACATAGTTGCCAACATATGGTGTACTCTTAAAGATATGGACCTTCCCTTTTAATTTCAACTGCTTGAGAACAATCATGTTAACATCAAGATCGTTCCTTGGACTTTACAGTTGCGTGGTGCTGCTAATGCTGTGGGAGAAGCTAATTTGGAGATCAAGTTTGCAGCTGCTAGTGAAAGCCTCCGGCGAGGAATTATGTTTGCCAACTCCCTCTATCTGTAGAATGTCTTTTTTGCACTACATCACTTGTAATTTGAAGCTCTCATATCCTTGCTATTGTAGATTCATTCGCAGACAAAAAATGGCGTCTTATGCCTTACAAGATGTGTCGATATAATGTCTTTTTTATTAGTTCCGATAGCAGTAGATTTAGCAGTGTAGCTGTTGCATGTTACCCTGAGATTGATTCGTGCACTCTTATGAAACATTGCGATGAAAGAAGGAATAGGAAGCAGAGAAATTTCCCGAACCATATCTTCCGTCTCCTCACCTTTTTCTTGGTATGTATCATGCGAAGTTATCTTCGTTGTGTTTGAATACTTTCTGATGGGTAAATTCTTCAAATGCTTCGCAATGATTCTTTTTCCTTGCTTGTGCTGAAAGTATATAGATGGAGCTACCTCTATGCTGATGGAAAAAGGAATCAAGGAGGTAAGGGCGAGGGAGTAACACGATGGCAGAAGACAAGTGAAGGCTTAGTAATGGAGCTCACACGCTACAAAGGGTGAATGATCTGCTTGACAGAAACACAATGGGGTAGAAAGAACAGCCGATCCAGAACACATTCCTCCTCATTGATGCAGAAAAAACCGAGTCACTTCCAGTCTGGTGAGTTTGCCTAATCTGGAGCTTCACCGAGACTGGAGACCACTAAGTGAAGACAGGTTATCACGTACCAAAGAAGGTGCGCAAATAACGGGGACCGTGCAATACTTTTGCTTGTGAATCAGAGAAAATCTAACTCATGCTTTACAAAGCAACAAACAACAAGCTTTCTGAAATCATAATCTCCTCCTGTTCCGCAACAAGCTCTCTGTTTATTCGCCGGATCAAAGCCTGCGCATGACAAACAACAAAGAAATATACGTCGTCAACAACTGCCACAATGAACCATGCAATACCGTTTCTTCTTGAAGAGTTGCGGTACCGAGGTATTGGGCATGGCTGTAAAGCCACTGGAAAGCATTGTAGTAATCCCCATACAGGATTGTCGCATGAGGGTATTCTTAATTCAACTCGTGGATGGCATGTTGCAGAAGCTCGTTGTGGTACATGGCAAAGTTGTTCAGGTCTTTGACGCAGTGATGATCGTCATAAGCTGCTGAGATGTTGCTTTGGAATGTCGTGAGGTATATCGGCAGGCAGCCTATCGGAAAGTTGCCCGGTACGACTACATGAACAACCCCATCTTGAATGACTCTCAGCAACCAGTTTACCATGGTTAGTTGTTTAAATGATCCTTAGCAACTTATTTTTACCATGAAGAGGGAGTGTTTAAGCTTTTAAGCACAATCTGTATGAATGACAAAAAGTATGGTTTGTTAGTGTGGTGATACAACAAGAACGAAACATGTACGAGCAGGTCTGCGCGCAAAAGCACCACTATACGTGCAAAGTAAAGGACGGACCTTTGTTGCTATGGCAGATGGAGCTCAAAGTTTCAAAATCAAGCTAGATCTAGCAAGTTTGATGCCATCTTTTGGTACAAAATCAACTAGAATATTAATCTTCTCGTCTGGTAGTGATTAACTGAGATGATGTACGTATCAAAAAAGAACAAACTTCAAGCAACTGCTGAGGATGTGAAGAGTCCAAGTCTGCAAAATAGGTGCAATCTTTTGGTCCGTATGCATGCACTCTTTGACACAAGAAGAACCAAAGAAAACAACAATCTCCGAAAGAAGTTTGCTAAACGAAATCAAGTAAAGGGTGTTGGCGATTCAATAAAATTCCAGAATCTTGCAATTATGTACCGATGTAGTCGATCATTAGCATCCCATTCGAGCAGCGGCCGGTGGCATTCTTGAAGAAGGTTTGAGGCCTAGCAAACGCAGTACGAGCTCCGCCGGTGCCCTCACGTATCAAGTTTCCCGTGTCCGATATCGAATCCCCAAACTGATAGATCTTATCAAACTTGCATCTCTTCAAGCCATTGCGCCCAGTAGGGCCGGAGGAATGAAGTTGGCTAGCCTGGCATGTGAAAGAGCAACGGAACTGATCACCAGAGCTAGAAAGAAAAGCACTCGGGTGGCGACTATTTGGACAAGTAACTTGGTCATGCATGAGCCATTTATAGAGATTTGCTGCCGACTAATCAACAAGGTCGAGTTTGAATCTACTTGTAAATCCTGATTAATGACGAGTTCTGGGAATTGGTAACTTGTAGTTCGGTCACAAAGCACACAAAGTGGATGCTCTTTTTAACGATGAAATAAGTGATTATGAAGAGCGTTACTATCCCATCCTGACTACGCACTTTTGGATTGCCCTTGGGTCCCTCTCTCACAAGACACGTCAACTTTTTGAACGGTTAATATTCAACGCTCCTAAGCTAGTCAAACCAACACGCACGCTCATGTCACATGTGCGCTACTCCCTTTTTCATAAAATCTCTAAATGTTCAAAGTCGGCCTCCCTAACCTCAAGGGATCGGCCTCGCCCACCTCTAGGGGGTCATCCTCCTTCATCCAAGGGCGTTGGCCTCCCCAACCTCAAGGGCGTTGGCCTACTTTCTTCCTTCACCTCTTGGTGACTCCTCTCTTTGTAATATCCCGAAAAGTTTCCTTTCCTTGTGCGAAATTAGTATTTTTGAATAAATAAGTTTGTATTCTTTTGTTAAAAAAATTAAATTAAGAAAATGGTTTGGGATTATGATTGAAATTTTCGGTCGAATAAAAGTGGTTTCGATCGAATAAAAAAATGAAGGAAAATGGTGTTTTGGAGTTTCTGAAATTTTGAGCCGACTAAAAAGGTTTTCTGAAATTTTTAGTCGATGAACAGTAACTTCTAGTTGATGAACAGTGACTTTTGGTCGAATGAATAATACTTTCAATCAACTCAAAACTATTTTCGGTCGACTCAAAATTGTTTTTGGTCGAATTAAAAGTGTTTTCGGTCGAATTAAAGGTGTTTTCTGTCGACTTAAAAATACTTTCGGTAGAATTAAAGATGTTTCGCTCGAATGAAAAGTGAACCATTTTCACCTCTGTTGGATTTGGTCGACTAAAAACTATTTTCGGTCGAATAGAAACTTAAAATTTTTGTCTCATATAAATAGTGTTTTATTTAATTCCTAGCCTTTTGGGTGGGGGGGGGGGGGGTCCTCTGTTTCTTTTCTGCTCCTTTGCACGAGAGAGAGAGAGGGAGAAGGAGAGATAGAGAAGAAGGCTTGGAAAGTTTGGAAGCTCTAAGGAGGAGCTTAAGGATTTATGGCTCTCAAAAGGCTAGGGAAGTTTGTTCCCTTTACCCTTGCGGTGGAAAGAGAGAAAGAGAAGGCTTGAGAAGCTCTTGAGTTCTAAAGTGGTGCTTGAGGATTTGCATTCTTAAAGGCTTGATTAAGGTAAGGGTTTAATCTTCGAAGTTTAAATCAACGATGGACCAATCGCTCATGTAAGTCTTTTGATTCTTTTGAAATCTGAACTTTTTCAAATGGAGATGGGTTAATTACAAAACTGTCCCCTAAGGTTTACACGTTTCTGCACTTTGCCCCCCGTGTTTATAACTTTTGCAATAATGTCTCTCGAGGTTGATAAAACCGTTGCAAATAGCTCCAAAATTGGACGTCCATTCAATTTTGGACGTTAAGTCCCCATGTGCGGTTCACGTGCCATTTTGGCATGGGCAAATATGTCATTTGCCTAGCCATCTTCCCAACTGTGTTCATCTCTTTCTTTCTCTGTTCATCTCTCCCTATCTCTCTACCCATCTTCTATGAAGATAAATAGGGTATGGTTTGTTCATTGCTGAATTAGAATCAAGACCCCAACCTAAGAAACCCTAAGAATAAGAAAAGGGGGGAGGAGAACGAAACCGATTTACTGGACGAGGCCAGCTTGCTCCTGGGGAAGGCGAGACTCGGAGCTCACGCTCCTCCTAGATCTGCTTGCGGAACTCTTCCAACTTCTTTTGTTCGGCGTCGTGCTTCTTCTCCGCCTTCCACACGTTCTCTATGTTCCGAAGGTTGCCCGTGTGCCATCCCTTCTTGTTCAAAAACTTCAACGCCATCTCTGACTTCTACCCTTTTTTGCTTTGCACAGTAAACATGGTATTCCCTCGATCAATCTTTGTTGTGATGTTTCTGTCCAATTGCCCATAAATAATCCAAATTCTCGGTCGACAGAAGTAAATGTCCGTACGGTTCCTCAATTTTATTTTTGGCCGTTATAATCTTTTATCTCAGAGCTGTTAGCTATATCAAGCCTTTCTTTCAATTCCATCTAAATTTGATCATGGATTTCTGAACAAGAAGGAAGGCACGCGATTATGATCCCAAACACCCTGATTGGCTTTAATTTCTAGAGAGAGGAACCTTCTGATGAACATATCCAAGAGGCTTTTGGGCGCAGCGATTGTGATTCTCCCATTTTTCGGCGGCTCTCCGGTGCTCGCTGGGGACATAGTGCACCAAGAGTTATCACCATCATCATCCATCCTGCTTTAAAAAATGAACTAGATTCGAAGATCAAATGAATTTTTTTTTTGGTAATGGAATCAACTATGACTTTAAATCTAAAACCTACTAAAATCAATTCAAAAAAATTGAAATAGAAATGCAATCATGTTGAAAGCGACGGTGGTTGCCGGTTTTGGTGGTGTCATGGCGGGGTCTCCGGTGACGGTGTTGCAGGATGGGTTGGTTGGTGAAAGAGAATCAAAGGAGAGGTGGTGGCAGAGCAGTGCTTGTTTCAATATATGTGTGTGTGTGAGAAAGAGAGACATAGAGACACACACAGAGAGAGAAGCATATGAACCGAGAGAAATGAGAGATGGGACGGGAAAATGACATATTTGCCCATGCCAAAATGGCACGTGAACAGCACATGGGGACTTAACTTCCAAAATTGAACGGACGTCCAATTTTGGAGCTATTTGTAATGGTTTTGTCAACCTCGAGGGACATTATTGCAAAAGTTGTAAAGACGAGGGGCAAAGTGCAAAAACGTGTAAACCTTAGGGGACAGTTTTGTAATTAACCCAATGGAGATACGTGATTCTTCCTCTTCTTTTTGTTGTGAACTTTGTTAAGAATGACTTGTTGTCAATTCTATGAATTGCGAAAATCAAATCGAATTTGTTTGACCTCTGAATTTTGACATATCAATATCGTTTGTTTCAGTGATTTATGATCATCATTATTTCGTGAACTTCGCTTATTATTTGACAAGTCCGTTATTTGATAGTGTTATTTTGAAGCCTTTGAATATGGTTTGACATGTCCGATATTTGATAACGGTTATTCTGAGATTTTTGTTTTGGATAATTTTATGAGCCATGTCATAGTGTATGTGACTTATTTCTGACTTTCCCATGTGGAGTGAAACGTGGGCTAGCTCATTGGAGTTGAGCTAGAGATCGCGATCTTACTTTTTGAACCGGCCTCATATGTCAGGAATGACGTATGTGACCACTTTCTGAATGGCTCTGTAATGTCTGTCTCTGTACTCAGATATATTTTGACATTTGATATTTGGTCCGATAATGTCTGTTTCCGTACTCAGATATATTTTGACATTTGACATTTGATCCGATATGTCTGTTTCTGTACTCAAATATATTTTGACATTTGACATTTGTTCTGACAGGGTCTGTTTCAGTATTCAGATATATTTTGATATTCGATATTTGATCTGATAGTGTCTGTCTCCATACTCAAATATATTTTGACATTGGATATTTGGGCTGATCTCTGTTCAGTCGAAACTGGTGTGCCTTTGAAATATTGTCTTTCAGATATGATTTGACATTTGAAATTTGATTTGATGTCCGTTCCGTTGAAACTTCTGTGTCTGACTCTGTATTCAGAAATGTTTTGACATTCGAAATCTAATTTGATTATCCGTTCCGTTAAAAAAATTTTTGTACTTCTAAAATTCTGTTTCTCAGAAGTTTTTGTTTCCGATTGATTGGTCCTTTGAGTGACCTTATTGGGCATTTGGCTCATTCCCTTACTGTTTTTGCTTTCAGGTGATCAGTAGGTGGGATTTTGAATTTGAAGGGCTAGTTGTGTGACCAAGGGTTAGCTACCTTATTTCAGAGTTAGTATTGTCATTTAAGTGTATTCAATTAAGATAAGTTGGTATCATTTAGATTTTGCTTTGAAACTCCATGCTGGAGAAACTTTTGAATTGTATAAAGCTTTGGGCCCCTATGTCAGATATTGATGCATTTTGAGAATTATTAGTGCATGCTTTGATTTACCGTTTGGGAGACTTCTGATAATTATAAGGCTTTTTATGATTTTCGCTAATTCGGCGTTAACACTCCGTATTTAAATTTTGGGGCGTTACACTCCCAATTTAGGGCTTCCCCACTTTATCCTTGGGGACTCCTTCCCTTAAATTTTGAGGGCTCTCTCTCCTTGGAGGCTCAATTGCTTTACCATTTGTTCTATTGCCTTTGGGAGCTCCATGCTCCGTGATCTCCGTTACCGTGCCCGAGCACCATTTTCGTGTCACGTGCCCCTGGCATGATGCCTCTCTCTGCGACACCAGTCATCGGGCCCATGCGCCGTCTCCACATCACGAGCCCTCAGCGTGATGCCTGACTATGCGGTACCCTTTGCTGCACCCATGCACTTTTTCTGCGTCACTTTCCCCTGCCACAATGCCTGACTTTGCCACACTCGTCATCGCGCTCGTGCGCCATTTCCATATCATGTGCCCCTAGCATCGAATACATCCATGTGCCCACACGCCATGCTACTTATATAGTGCCCCCCGACTTTCTGCCACACTACCACGCCCCCCGCGTTGGTCCACAATTTTACCATACCTTGCCTTTGTCATGAATTTTACCATACCTTGCCTTTGTCATGAAACATGCTTTGACCCGTTCCCTGGAGTGTGCAGTATCTCGCGGGGATAGACGACTCGTCCGGGACACTATCTCTGCCAGGGAGCTCCAAGTGCTCTGGAATAAAGACTCCCCTTTCGATAGGTTTGGCTCCTTCGATATGAAGACTCCTATTTCACTAGGTAGATGGCTCCTCTGGTATGCTTCCTCGGCCTATTGGGTAGGCAACTCCTCCACGACACTATCTTGGCGCGCTCCGAGTACTTCGGCACAAGGACCCATCCTACAGGGATAGGCAACTTCTTCGAGGCACTATCTCCACTAGGAAGCTCCAAGTGCTCCGGCATAAAGACCCTCCTTTTTCCAGGTAGACGGCCCCTCTGGGATAGTACCTCAGCTCGTCGGGAAGGCAGCTCCTCCAAGATACTAAATTGGCGCGCTCCGAGTGCTCTGGCACAAGGACTCACCTGCTGGATATGAAACTCATCCAGGACACTATCTCTGCTGGGGTATCTGCGTGACTAGTCTACATGCTCCAACACTGGCAGCTTTCATCAGCACCCCTAGGGACTATGACCCCCGGGGCACTCTGAGACATGTTTAGGTCTCTGGAGAGCATCACACCTAGTTGGCTAGTTTTTAGCTCAAGAATGAATTCAAGAGGCTTAAAATAGCATTTTAAATCACTTTTACGTTTTTTCTAATGCCAGGAACCCTCAGGGGGCATTTTGGTAATTTGCCACCATGAGAGGGGTATTTTGGTAATTTGCCTGATAAAGTTTTTCAAAGGACTTTTAGTCCGAAAAGAGTTGTAAAACACCTGAAAGGTTGTTTTGAAGCTGATTTGGGGGTGTTGGGGAGGGGGGATAGTGAACCCCCAGGGCATTTTAGTAATTTGTCGCTCAGCGGGGGGTATTTTGATAATTTTTCTTATAAAATTTTTCGAATGACTTTTAGTTCTAGAAGGGGTGTAAGACACCCAAAAAGTTTTTTTAAAGTTATTTTGAAATGTTTGTTGGAGCGATGGCTGCTAGGGGTATTTTGCATAAGTAAATTAATCAAATTTAAAAATAAGGTACCTATCAAAACTCAAATCATATTTTTTCTTTGTCCCGTAAGTTGTTTAATCTTAATTATAACATTAATTTTTCTTCTATATCGAAAGTATTATATTCCACACACACACACACACATATAGTTTTTATATTCATATTAAAGAGTGATTTTGAAGATACAAAGTCAATATTAAGTATTAATAAATTAGTATAATGATTAGGTTGAGTTATAAATTGATTCGAATCGAATTTCGAACTACATAGGGCTTACAAAACCCTTATTACTATTGCAAAATTAATTAGATAAAAAATAAGGATCCTATCATAATTAAATTAATTATTACATCACTATTCTAAATCTCATAAGTTATATATATATATATATATATATATATATATATATATATGAGTTTTTATATTTATATTAGAGAGTGATTTTGAAGATACAATAGTCAATATTAAGTCCTAATAAGTCAGTATAATGATTAGGTTGAGTTTTAGAATGATTAGAATTAATTTTTAATTACATAGGGATTATAAAAAATCCTCATTACTCCTTTAAAATTAATTTAAAATGAGGATGCTATCAAAAGTTAAATTAATTATTAGATCATGTTATTATTCTAAATATCATAAGATAATTTCTGGGTCTAGGGATTTTAAGTTTCATATTAGAAAACACTTTCAAAGACATAATTATCAAAATGAAGTCTTAATAGATTAATATACTGGTTAGATAGAGTTTTAGAATTATTAGAATTAGTTTTTAAGTTTTTTTTTTCTAAATCAAAAATATTATTTTCCTTTTTTATATGTATGAGTTTTTATATTGATATTAGAGAATAATTTTGAAGATACAATAGTGAATATTAAGTCCTAATAAGTTAGCATAATGAGAAGGTTGAGTTTGATAATGATTAGAATTAGTTTTTGAATTTTAATGACATAATTATCAAAAAGAAGTCTTAATAGATTAGTATATTAATTAGGTAGAATTTTAAAATAATTAGAGTTAGTTTTTAAATTAAATAGGAGTTACTAATATAGAAGATAATTAATCTTAAAATAAGAATATGATGACGTGTCATGTAAAGAAGCAACGATGTGTCACGTAAAGAAGTTATCAATGTCTTTCTCACTTCGCTTATTATATATTTCCCTGTAAAATTAATTTAAAATAAGGATGCTATCAAAAGTTAAATTAATTATTAGATCAAGTTTATATTCTAAATATCATAAGATAATTTTTTGGATCTATGAATTTTAATTTTCTTATTAGAAAACACTTTCAAGGACATAATTGTCAAAATGAAGTCTTAATAAATTAGTATATTGGTTAGATAGAGTTTTAGAATGATTAGAATTAGTTTTTAAGTTAATTTTTTTCTAAATCGAAAGTATTATTTTTCATTTTTTATATTGATATTAGAGAATAGTTTTGAAGATACAATAGTGAATATTAAATCCTAATAAGTTAGTATAATGAGAAGGTTGAGTTTGATAATGATTAGAATTTATTGTTGAATTTTAATGATATAATTATCAAAAAGAAGTCTTAATAGATTAATATATTGATTAAGTAGAATTTTTGAATGATTAGAGTTAGTTTTTAAATTAAATAGGAGTTACGAATATAGAAGATAATTAATCTTAAAATAAGAATAAGATGACGTGTCATGTAAAGAAGCGAGAATGTGTCGCGTGAAGAAGTTATCAACATCTTTCTTACTTCGCTTATTATATATGATATTGATTAGTTTATACTTACACTCGCTATCTCCGTAAATTGTTCTGTTATCTATGAGAGGCCACCATCCTCATCATTGTTAAGGGTCAAGGCAGCAATGTTTTCTTCAACGTTGAAAACAAAACTTGAAAATTCTACCTTCCCCCATTTTCTAGAAGATGAATAGAAAAAAATGCAGATATCAAATCCCAGTTTGAAACATCCAATAAGAAAAGCAAGTGATTTTGATGTCAAATAAACATGTGGCTACCCGTAAGAGAAATGAACTCATTACAGCTCACTACCATAAAATTGCATCAAAAGAGCAACTAATATGAACTCATTACAGCTCACTTCACTACTGCTCAGACTCTAAATATATGAACTTTAGACAAGTAGGCACAGAGCAAGTAATAACAATAGTGGATCAATTGCAGAACTAAAATCCTAACTCATAGGTAGTGAATTTGGCAAAACCAAAAATTCAAACACAAAAGGCCTAAGCTAATTACACTTATCAGTGGGTATCACCCACAAACCATATGGAGAAGAATGCAAAGAAAACACTAACAGTCAAGAACTTCCATTTCCAACCATTCAAAAGATAATGTCTTGATTCTTGAAGCAAAAGATGACCCAAACAAAAGTTCAAGGCAAACTGCAAATGGGTTTTAGAGTCATTACAAATTAGCTTCTTCTACTACTTCATTCCCAAATTCCACTTCATAGTCTAACTCAAAGGTACAGTTATTTGTACACAACTAAAATTTGAACTTTGAACCATACAGTTAAGGAAATGAGTTTTGAGAGAGGGAGTAAGGGAAAGAGTGAGAGACTTGAGTGATTTGTGACTTGTGAGTGACGGAGGGAGAGAGAGACAAACCAGCGGAGTCTTCAATTGGAGCAGCCCAACAACAGCGAAAGAGAGGAGCAGTGGTGGTGGTGCCGGCAATTGGAACAACAGTGGCGGACGACAACCGGAAGGGCGACGGCGACGGGGACTGGCGATGGGTTGCAACTGGAGGCTGTGAGTAGAGATGTCAAATGGGCCGGGCGGCCCGACCCAGCCCAAAAAAAGCCCGGGCTGGCCCGGCCCTGTAATGAACAGTGCAGGCCCTCAGATAAAGGGCATTGGACCTGGGCTTGGACCAGGCCAAGGTTTCACCAAAAAAGGCCCGGCCCTAAAAAAGCCAGAAAAAGCCTGGCCCGAAAAAGCCCGAAATTGGGCCCGATTTTGGCCCGAAATTTGGCCCTTTTCTGGCCCTATATTTGGCCCCCTGTTTGGGCAGTTTGGCTGTTTCATTTCTTTTGTCTGTTTCTTGTTTTCTGTCTTGGACCTCTTGGTTCTTCTTTCTTTCCCGAAAGGGAAAGGTTTTCCTTTTTTTTCCCTTCATTATCTTCCACCCAAGACATCCATTATCCACATATCCTATATTTTAACATTTAACTAGCTTAGTCATTGTAACAAGGAGGAGGTGGCAAGACAATAAAACATGGTTTTTAAATTATTTTTATAAAATTACACAAATGTCCCTAAACTTTACATATTTATAAAAACACCCCAAACTTTAAGAGTCATGGTGATATTATTGAGAAACGTCTCTATAAGAATATTTTTGCTTCGCACTTCGGATAATTAGTAATCATTTTTCTGTAGACTTTCGGATGAAGAAACGTAATCTTGGGACATATTTTGAGATCAAGATTTGTGTACTATTCGAATTATACTTACAAGATTTTCTTTGATTGCACGATTTTGACAAATCTCATATTCATGTCTCTTACTAAAACAACAAGAATTGACACACAAAAAGAAAACATTTTTTTGCTTCTCGCTTTTGCTCTAGTTCCTTTTTTAGCATTGAGGAATGATAATGGTAAAATGTAAGAGCGCATCAACAATAAAGTTTTTCGAGCGTGAACCCATTATTAAAAGTAAAAGTAGCCTACAACAGTTTGCTCTATATAACGATTATTGTCGCTAAATGTTATTAGTGTCATTTTGCATACATTCTTTTAACAATTGTTTTAGCATTACAATCATTTTGTATACGTTCTTTTAAGAATTGTTTTAGCGTTACAAAATAAAAGTTACTATACATATTTAAAAGGAAATACCCATGTAGTAACCGATTCTTTTTTCCCAATTCAAGATAAATTCATGAGGAAGTGGTATCTCTAATAAAACAACATTATGAGTAAAGAGGGATAATTATAGCCAATAAAAAAAAAGAAAATTACACAAAAAAAAATTGGGCTCGGGCCCGGCCCTAAATATTGGGCCTAGGGCCAGGGCTTGGACTGGGCCCATATATCCAGATTTCAGGCCCGGGCCAGGCCTGGCTCGTTTTCAGTCACCAGGCCCGGCCCCGACCCGTTTTGTTGGAGGCCCGTTGGGCTTTGGCTGAGCTGGCCCAAGCCCGGCCCATTTGACACCTCTAGCTGTGCGTCGTGATATTTGACTTGGGGATTTTAGAGTTAGGATTTTAGAGTCAGACACTCAGACTTGGTGGAGCCAAAAAATAACAAAATCTAGAAATAAATAAATAAATAAAATGAACACTCCATATGAACCCAAGCAGCCTATCTAACGGCTGGCATTTGCGTGCCTTGATTTGGGCCTCTCGCGCCGTTACGTGCCTAGCGCCTAGGCTCACAAGGCGCACCCCTTATTGAATGTGCTGCGTCTAGGCCTAGGCGAGGCGCGAATAGTAAGCCTGACTGCGCCTACTGCCTAGGCGAGCTTTTAATAACACTGGTTTAGGCCTAATAATGTAATATGCCGTAGCACGTCCTTACCTAAACCAAGAGAGAGAGAAGCGCGTGAGTGTCAGAATCTCTCTCTTTTCTTCACCTAGCTTTCTAAACAATCTGAAACGTGTCTTTCATGTCTTCTTCCTTCCATGTCCCACTCTGTGAGACTTTTTCAGGTTCCTAATCACCACTGGTTTTTTAGCCTTGTCTAGACATATAGTACTTTTCTTCCACATCATTTTCCACCTCCTTTGCTTGGTACGACCAATACACCCTTGACTCTGTCAACCCTGTTTCTTTACTGTGTAAAGCTAGACATGAATCTTGGGTGGGTTTCGTATAGATCAACCTAATAGTAGACTCTTTTAACAATGATTTGAACATGCATGAAGAAAACAACGTGGACCTTCGTACTTTTATGATTCCCCTTAACCCTCTTCTGGTCTACAATGAACGTGACGATAAAGACAAGCTTCGGATTGGAAAATTTATTGATAAGAGATCTTTTTCTCAAAAGAAAATATAGAAAAGGGTGAGAGAATGTTGGTTTTTGTAGGGCCAGTTAGGGTGCAGAAATTTCCAAATGTTTTCATTTTCCATTTCACTGTGTCAACTGATGCTCTACTCGTGCTTAACAACGGCCTTTGGAATTTCTTTGGTGCCCTTCTGCTTCTATAACCGTAGTTTTCACATGTGATATATGTTACAGTCCAATTTCACACAGCTGATCTCTGGATACAGGTTAGTAACATACAGAGTGATTGTTATCATTTTTCTCTGACTGAACGAATTGGATGGGTGGCGGGATCAGTGCTTGAAATTGATTGATCTGAGAAACAGGTTCAAAATAAGGACTACTTCCAAATTAAAGTAAGGGTTTTCATGGATCTGCCGCTTTTACCCGCTGTTTTTATCACTCTGCTTGAGGAAGCAGGTTGGTTGATTCTTCGATGCACATATGAACATATTTTACGTCTTGTTATCGTTGTGGGTGTATCAGCCATGAAAACATCCAGTGTAGGGCTTCACCTGTAGATGTGGTTGAAATGCACTCTCGACGAAATGCTCTTATACCCGACATATAATTTTTTTCCACGCACTATCTTAACAACTACCCAATGTTTGCAAACTCCCTAAGAGCTCTACCAAATTCTGACCGGAATAGATTATCCAGTATAGCTATCTCGTTGGATGCTGAGGGTACACATCTCACACATATTTTTTATGCTTTTTCCCCCGCACCATTAGTTGTATCTAGTGATGACCTTAGTTTTGAGACTGTATCAGACTCTTTCCACTCTATTGCTGGATCAAATGCAAATACCCAAGGTGGTGACGGGGGTACTGATTCTGGGGATACAGTTGAGGTACCATTGGAGGAAGAAGATGTTGGGGGATATTGATATTAATGGTAATTTTCTTGAAAATCTCCAGATTGAAGATCAACTGACCAAAATTGACGGCCCAGTGGGTGACAATTTAGCACAACCAATGGAGATTTTTTTTGATGACATCATTGAAGATGTAATTATGGAAGATGCTTTTGATGAACCAGTAGAAGGAGATACAATGGAAGACTCGAAATCAATTGTCCAGGAGGTTATCACCACCATTTATGATACATCAACTGAGGAGAGTTCACTGGAAGTGAAAGAATTTGTAATAGCTTCAGAAATATAAAAAATGGTCATGTCGCGAGAATAGGAGAAGGCGTACTGGATCCAACAAGATCTTCAAAATTTATTACCTGTAGAGAAAGAAATCCAAAAAGGAGATCTTTCATCATTAACCTGCACACCACTTAAATCAGCTAACCGCGCTATGGAAGCCACGTGGTCAAAGAATTCGACGGGGGATCTTCTCCCATATGTGCAAATCTCTTCTGGATTTTCTACATCTGAATTAAATGTGGAGATCTCTCCCATATATTCTCAATTGAATGGTTCCGGGGCCCTTTGGATTTGGTAAAATGGGCTAATAACTCTCCCTTAGATACCCAATCATGTGGGCTGCCGAAATAGCTTACTATTCAGGGGCCTGGCCCTGATCACTTTCTTTTCCTTTGGACTTACATGCCATTTTATATGGTCTATCACTCTATCTCTCTTGGGCTAAAAACTAGTTCCGAGCCCAAGTTATGAAAGAATTAACTCAAGAATTTAGGAATGCTTTGAGTCCAAGGCCCAATATAACAACAAATACCCCATGAACTATGATGATGGGCATGGCCCATCAATTTTCTCTGATATGCACATCCCACGCCTGGCTTTAAAATAAGGAAATATTACAATGGGGAATCTCCCATTTCTGGATCTGTTCCAAGATGGAACTAAAGGCTATAATACTTTTTTCTTTTCTCTTGTAGACTATCAGGCAACTGGAAGTAGTAGTGGGGCATGTGATTTTTCATCCCAGAACTTGATGAATACAATGAAGCAAATGAAAAAGGACTTAACTTTGGAAATTATTTCTACATTTGTGATTAAACATGACAGTAAAGATCATGAACTAACCTTGCAGGTCAATCCACATAAATCTCCTACTTGGAAGTGATCTCATCATGCGGGAGATAGTAAAAATAGAGAAATGCTTTGGGGCTCCGGATTTTAATTCTGATGAAGATGATAACTCGGATGATACAATCTTCCACTACCTATGCCAGAAGAACTGATCAATCAGTCCATCATTATTTCTGGAAAGCAAATTCATAAACTTACTGGAAAACGCAAGCTGCCAGAGGATTGTTTTATGGAAGATGAACATGGTGAGAAAAAACTGTGTGCCGAAAAAAGGATTTTGCCGCTCTTGCCGTAAACCATGCTCGTGCAAAGCGACATAAGGAAGGGGATGGTGTGATAGGGGGTATGAAGGGGAACCCGTTTGTTCATGTTAATTGGTCTGAGAGTGGTTTTTAGCCCCTAGTTTGCAAAACCTTGGGCCACTTTCCTTGGCTAAAGAGACATCAGAGCATTTCAGGCGATGTGAGTTATAGAGATTTTAACTTATCTTTTAGCTGCGAAGAAATTGACCTTTTGAGTAATGAGGTTCCTGTGGTAAAATCATCACATCATAAACGCTCATGGTGTCTTTTTGTAAATCCTTTTGCTCTAGGATTTGAACCTACTACTGTACGAGTTTCGAGTGTTGTCTTGTAACAACCCCTTCATGCTCAATAATACAACTCTGCTGGAACTATCGTGGGTTAGGTCATGCCCCATCTGTTCGTGCAGTAGTAAAGATGACAAGACTGAGTAAACCAAATTGCATTTTTCTACAAGAAACAAAAAAACCAGAGCAATTTTTTACCTCAAAATTCCTGAAGATGGGCTATACGAATGCCATTGGTGTTGATTCAGGAAGTACCTCTGGAACAAAAGGGGGACTTTGGGTCGGCTGGACAGAGGAACTAGATGGCATCGTTATGTATACAGATAAAAATATAATCCTTGTAAAGTTTCAAGATAATGGTGGTAATTCTTGGGTGTCGGGGTTTGTGTATGAACATCCGACCCTAGCAAAAAGGTAGAAGACTTGGAATAAAATTACTTCAGCTCTTTTATTGGTGAGATCCCCATTATTACTCATCGGGAATTTCAACCAAATCCTGTCACCTTCTGATAAGACTGGGCCTAACTAGAATAGTATTCCTGGTCATGAGACCCTGACAGAGCTCCTTAGTTCGTATAACCTTTTTGACTTGAAATGGGTGGGACCCTCGTTTACGTGGACAAATAACCATAAGGATCAGTCTTGCACTTATGAGCGTATCGACCGGGGATTTGCAAATATTGATTGGATTTCTCTGTTCCCCTAAGCTACTTTAACAAATTTGGGGATCCAATCATCTGACCACGCACCCATATTGCTAGATACTCAATCGTTCACTTCTAAACTTTCACGACCTTGGAGTTTTGAAGCTATGTGGGTAAAACACCCCTTAGGTAAACCTACTATTTTTATAAGCCTTGCAACATGTGGTTGAGAGCTCACCACTTTACCAAGTGGCCACCTAGGGTGCAATCATGATGAAGAACATGAAGATTTAGAATAAGGATTATTTTGGTCATCTACACACCCAGATCAAGGATACCATTGCTTAGTTGAATCACTTCCAATCTCTTCTCCCTAGCCCAGAGGCTCAACATTTGAAGGAATTTACTCGACATAGATTGAACTGGCTTATGGAGTGTGAGGAGGTTTTTTGGGTCCAGAAAGTAAAGGCCCAATGGTTGAAGTTAGGGGACCGTAATACAATGTTTTTCCATAATTCTACAAAAAAAACGGCGTAACTGGAACCGTAGAGTTACCATTACCGATGGGAATAATATTACTCGTACCTCACATCAATCTATTGAGCTATGTCTGGTATCTCACTTTCAAAGTATTTTCTGACCTTCAAACCAGACAACAAACCTCTTACCAAATTCGACTATAGTGGAATGTATTACACATTGCCTCAATGATACACAAATAAGGTATTTGGATAGACCCTTTACCGCCTCGGAAGTTAAATTTGCTCTTTTCTAAATAAAGCCTCGTAAAGCCCCTGGACCTGATGGAGTTCTTGCTCTTGTATATCAACATTGTTGGGACTTTATGGAACGCCCTATCACAGCGGCAACGTTATCTTTCCTTAGATCGGGATATATGCTCCAGGTAACAAATAAATCCTTTATTGTTGTTATTCCGAAATACAAAAACCCTCAATCTCCTAGTGATTTCAGACCAATTAGCCTTTGTAACACCATGTATAAGATTATCTCAAAGGATTTGGTCAATCAAATCAAAGGTTCTCTGGATGACCTTATCTCTCAATTCCAAAATGCATTTGTGGGAAAGCGGCATATTGCGGACAATATCCTGCTCAAGAATTATCAAACAAAATCAGACTTGCTAAACGAACAAAGGGTATCTTGGGAGCTATCAAGATGGATATGAGTAAAGCATATGACTGGGTAAAGTGGAACTTTCTTGAAGCAATACTAAGGAAAATGTTGTTTCCATCACATCTTATACATCTCATCATGTAGTATGTGTCTACAGTTTCGTACGAAGTGCTAATCAATGGAACGCCATCTAAACAATTTCAACCTAAGTGCGACCTCAGGCAAGAGGATTTGCTTTCTCCTTATCTGTTTATCCTTTGTGTTAAAGGACTATCAACAGTGCTTTCAAAGGCCCAAGTCATGCGATTGATTTCTGATATTAAGGCAGGCATGAATAGTTCTCCGATAAATCACCTTTTCTTTGTTGATGATGCTATAATATTTACAAAGATTATGCCCAATTTGTTGACTCGATTAAATCAACTCTGGAGCTTTATTGCTCGGAATCAGGCTTACAAATAAATTTCACAAAGTCCTCCGTCACTTTGAGTACAAACTCCAGTGTGATTGATGCTGATTATGTGACTTGAAGCTTGTGATTCAAATTATCAGCAACCTTTAGATCCTATTTGGGCACCACGCTCGATGTCACTACCCAGAGGAAGGAATTTTTTTGAGAATTTGTTGACAAAGTCAGAAATCAATTTGTGAGCTGGAAAGGGGTTCTTCTAAATAAAGCTAGACGGGCCACGCTTATCACATCTGTTCTGCAATCTCTCCTAATCTACCATATGCAGGTATGCTTTTTCCCTGCTCATGTATGCCACAAGATCGACTCCTTGCTGGGTAGATTTTGGTGGTCAGGAAATGAGAACATTCGTGGCATGCATTGGATCAATTGGCATGCATTGTGTGGACCACTGGACTGCGGGGAACTTGGTTTCAAAGATACTAGGCTATTTAATCAAGCTCTACTCTTCAAAACTGCATGGCAAATCATGGCAAACCTGGAATCCTTTCTTGTTTGGGTAATGCAAGGAAAGTATTGCACTGGCCAGAACTTCCTCTACTTTCCTGAAACCGACAATTTCTCGAACGGATGGCATGGTATTCTTAGAGGAAGGAAAACCCTCCTCACTGGACTAAGGTGGCAAGTTATGGCCGGAGCATTTCTATTTAGAATGATTACTGGATTCTTTCAAGCACAAGACTTTTTCTGACGCAGACTACTTTAAATGACCAATCTGACACAAGCACTAACCTTGTGTGTGATCTGATTCAAAATGGTAGGTGGAACCAAAAAAAGATTGAATTGATGTCCACTCCTCCTATTGCTAACTCTATTCTTTCCATTCATATTCCACAGCTTGACTTTGATGACTAGCTTGTCTGGGGCCTAACGACGCATGGAGAATTCACAGTTTCTTCAGCATATAACTTGATATAGTGCAAAAACGATCTGAATTCACAAAGAAAGCTACCTTACCCGATTATTAACTTCTTAGAGAATATCTGGAAAAAATTATGGAAATTGCCGATACCGCTCAAGATACGATTCTTGGTTTGGCAGATTCTATGGGATCGCTTACCTTTACAATCGAACCTAAAAAACTTCAGGCTCTAACCTAGTGATGTTTGTCCTTTATGTGACCTACACAAGGAAGATGTCACCCATCTGTTTGTGAAATGCCATTCCGTTAGACCTATTTGGTTTGGTATATCCCTTGGAATTCAGAGTGAAGGTGTCAGCTGTTATGGAAGAGAATGGCTTATTGCTTGGATTGACCGAAAATTTGGACCTACAAATTTCCTTGCCATGATATATATATTTTTTTACCTTTTGGTTTATTTGGATACATAAAAACAACTTTGTTTTTCGTAACATACCTTTTAACCCGTGGGTGATTATCCCACAAATACTCTTATGGACTAATTCGATTAGCACTGATTTAAACCTTTTGCCATCTAGACCTCTCTCTCTTCCCCAACCGAATTGCCCACCAAATAAAAACCAAAACCCAAACCCTAGTTTTGAGTCGATCATTGTTCATAGCTGTCCTTTGCCTTGTTCCTGTTTAAATCCCTTTACTTTTACCATGGTTATCCATTCTTGTTTTGATAGTAAACACCTTCGGGTAGGCATTGGTTTATCTTGTTATGTAAATAGCGAGAGGTGTGGTTCGACGGCTTTTTCATCTTTGTCTTCGGACAAATATACTGCTTTAGCTATTGGTTTGCATAATGTATCTTTATGGGCTCTTAAACAAAATTTCCTACATATTAAGGTTCTGACTGAATCTTGTTTTCTCCTTAATCAGATGACAGGCTTTGAAGATATTTTAGACACGGTGGCACCCATCGTCTACGATTTTTGCTACAGTATAACTGACTATCATCACTTTAGTATGGTCAGGGCAGATCCTCACCTTTTGAAGGAAGCACGAATTTTAGCATCTTTTGCATGTCAGGCCTGCAAAGATATCTACCAAGACTAGGTTGATGACAAAGTGAGGATATAAGCCTGGTTTGTAATGATGGTTATTCACAGACTTTTGCAGGGTGTCGTTAGGTTTTTGGCAATTATAGCCATCTTAGTTTTGTTTGAACTCTCTGGTATCTTATTTATTAATGGCCCTAAGGCTGAATGCTTATTTCCTTTCAATGCTATTCTCTTATTAACCAAAAAAAAAATGTAATATGCCTAATCTATTTAATCCAATTAGTCCAATCCAATTAACCCAGTTAGTCCAGTCCGATTAATCTAATCTAGTCCAGACTAGGATTTGAATCTAATCCAGTTCAATTCATTGAGTCCAATCCAGTATGAAAATTGTGATTTACTTATATAGTTTAGGATTATCTTGTGACTTAACCTTGATGCATGTAATTGATCCTTGATTTATATGAAATATAGAGATAATTCCTGAATCTACTGCATCCCATCTATTTAATCAGAGTTGATTACTGAATTAGGGATAGATTATGTCTCAAAATTTGAGAATAAACATTAAAATATTATGAGATGAACCCCTCGGTAGTTGACTTTTCTCAGTTTGCAATTTTTATCAAATATTCTATTTTACACCAGATTACAAATTGAGATGGTCATCTTTATCATTTCTGTCACCCTAGACCTCTATAAAAAGGGTTCTCGGGCTTCATTTTAGAGGATTAATTTTTTCATTCTAGAGCTTTCACACCATTTCTTCTCTAGAAGTGGCATATCATCTCTAAAGAGAAATTCAACACTTCATATTAATTCCTCCACACTTATAAGTCACTTGCATTCTGGATTCATCACAAGGTGTTCTCAAGTTTCTAGGCATGAGCTTTCTTGAGGTACATTTTTAATTTTCTAGATTGTTTAGATTATAGCAGTCTAGAGTGTCTCCCATCTCCGCGATCTCATTTCAATAAATAAAATGAAACTATTCAAAAAGAATCTTTCCATTCATTTCTTTTCATGTAAATTCGAGTCATAGACCGAAATGTAGGTCGCCGCCCTTTAGGCTCAGTCAAACTACAAAGGTTTTGGTTTGGTTTGTCTGATTGGATACGTAGGCCATTTGACCTCTGATTTTGAATTCAAATGAATAATATAAAATTATGCTAGGGTGGGTTTTGTACATTATTTATGTGTTATGTGTTAAAAGGCCAAAAAATCAATAAAAACAAAGTTGAGACTGAAAGGGATGGAGGTTGCTTGATACCTTCCCATCATATAACATAGTCCCCGAATCCATTTATCTTTTTTCAATAGATTAGTTGTCTTTAGACATTTTAGAGTTTGTTTAGGGTTTTTATTGTTTTCTGTTTATTTTCATAAAATAAGATGGCAACTCCGAGTTCTTGGACCTTTGTGGGTCTAAGAAATTTTCTCGGCAATTTGCTACAGTGGCAACTTTATTGTGGACCAAAAAAGAAGAAGAGGACTATTGTTTCTTGGACTAAAAAAAAAAAGAAGGCAACTTTATTGTTTTCCCTTTTATTTAGTGCTTTTCTTGGCCTTTTTCGTTTCTTCGGTTGTTTTGTATAACATCTATAACATGCTATAACTATTGTTAATTATCGGGGCGAATTCGACTATACTCTCACCTCTAAGTAGTACCGAGAGCCTCTTGATATCTTTGTCTATTAAATGACTTGTGTACCCACATTCTGGTGATCACCTATTAATAACTACTTGAGTTACGAGTGGAAGATATATTTATAAGTCAGGCAGAGATGGTAACCTTACACCTAACGTCGAGAGAAGAAGCCACACACCAAGACCATTTCCAGGAAATACATGTTTGATCTATGGTATAGTCAGAGCTCTGACCTTCCCAGAATTTTTCAAAAATCCAAAATTTTTCCACTGACCAACCAGTCAGTTAACCCACAAGGTTACCGGATGGTTAGTTAGTTCCTTAATTTTCAGATATTCTCCCAAAATTTAGAATTACCCACTCAATAATCGGGCGGTTAACCAATGGTTAACTGTCCGGTTAATCAGTGTCCAATTCCTGTACAAGTATTAACAGACCGGATTACTTTTTATATACTCTCATGTGCTTATGGCATCCTCTGATTGCATGGTCTTATCTATTTTCGAGCTTCAGTCATTTTTCTTTAGTTTCGTTTAATCTCTAGGTTAATTAAAGAAAAAAATCAGTATACATTTTTCTTTAGAAATAGTTCAAAATATTTTTCTTGTCTCTCTTAGAAGGTGAGAAGTTCTATGACCAATCTTTAAGGAAACAAAAAAGAATAATGATGATGATGATAATAATAATAATAATAATAATAATAATTTTCTTTTTGTGAAAGAGTTCAAAATATTTTCATTTTCTCTTTTAGAAGGTAACTAGCTCTGGCATCGGGTCCACATTTTGGCATCGGGACCAACTGGAAAATCCGTGATCCCAATGGCTGAAGAATACCTTCTGATCTATGACCTTGTCCGAATCCTCGGAGATATACAGAAAGGTTTCCAAAGGTCATACTACCTTGGCTGCTCAATAGGCAAAGACTGTTATGGAGTTAGGATTGCTCAAAGCGGACTTCGCCCGAGCAGAGAAGGTACCTCCGTACCATATTTACGGCCTTGACAGATTCTCTCACTCAAATGAAATTAAGACGCCATCAACTAAGGAACACTAGTCAAGGATGGGAAGTAAATACATAAGAGGCGAGGTCATCGAGCAAAGGTCAACTAGTGTGAATAAATTTTTGTAAAATGCAAGATATCATTCATGAAGGGGGTAAAACTACTTCGAGACACTTTCACCGAGCTATTAGCCCCTTGACGAGGAACGAGTAATACTTCACGCCCGGTTAACTAGTTTTCTCGTGGATTTCTTAAATTGACCTTGGAATGACTTGAGCCTCAACCCCGCTCATGTGCGCACGAGAGTCTACTTTTACTAGTTTGTCACAAAGCCTAAGATGCATAGCGACTTAAACTCATGTGACTTTTTAATCTCCCCAATATGGTACAACACAAGTTCAAGTAAGCAAGTTTGAGGCAAATTCAAGGATGAATTCACAGTCATAAAGTGGACCATGTAATATTTACTCATGAAATAGAGAAAATCCAATTCCTGCTCTACAAAGCAAAAACAAAAAGGAAAAGGAAACCTTAATAGGCCATTGAGCCATGAAAACATTTCGTAAAATGATAAGTTGATGCTTTAGAAAGTAATATATATATATATATATATATATATATATATATATATATATATATATATATATATATATATATATATATATATATATATATATAGACACACACACACATTTGCTTCAAATTACAACATAAAGGATTTTTAAACCTCTATCATTGCAACAAGTAGGATTTTTTAGGAACCTTCTCCTTCTGACTGCAATGTGAGATTTCAACTTTGCCTGTTGTAGTTCCCAACTTAATTGGTCTTTTCATTTAGAGTCTAAAATATTTTAAATTGGATATATAAGATTCAAGAATCATACACCTTAGTATTTAACGCCTTATAAGATTCAATATTTTTATTTGTTTTGGTGTTCTTTTCTTTTTCTACCTTAGTATTTAACTCTATCTTATCATATATTATTAGAAAAATTAGGTATAATTTACCTTGTATTTGTAAACTTTATAAAACTAAGAAGCCAATCATATACTTTATAAAACTCTACCTAATCACTACAGTTATACATCAGGCCCTAATTTTGATTATTAATACCTCAAAAGCACTTCAAAATAACAGAAATTTTAGAACTCTATCTTTGCACCACGTAGGAATTTTTTTTCTTTTTTCTACCTTATTTAACTATTTCCTATGATTTATTATTAGCAAATTCGTAGTTATAATACGCCCTCTATTTGTAAACTTTATAAAACTAAGAAACCAATTATACACCTTATAAAACTCTACCTAATCATTATACTTATATATTAGGCCTTAATTTTGGTTATTAGCACCTCAAAAGTACTTTAAAAAAATAAAATACAAAATTTTATTATTGAAGAACTTATAGGTATTATTGATTACTACACGTAGATTTGCGACATGTAAGATTTGTTGAGCCCTTATATTTTTGACAAGTGATATTTTTAGAACTCTTGATTAGCAATTACATTAGAAATTTTAAGAAAATTATATGCTGAACAACGTTTGTTCTTTGAGATCGCTAATGGTAAGTTTGAAAGGAATCTAATATTTTTATAAGTTGTACCGTATCTAACATGTTACACTCAGTTTTATCTAAGAACAGATATGTATTTGGAAGAAAATAACTTATGGCAAGTTAGGATTGAGTTGGAAGAAAATAAATGTAAGGGTAAATGAGTTAAAAGAATTTTTAGTCAATTATGATAGTTAAGGGTAATGGTACTAGGAAGATTTCAGCGGTGGATGTCACAGTATGGCAGTGGTGGGAACTGAAAAGGTGATAATGATTACGAATGTGATAGTGGTAATTCCTGTGATTTATAGCACTATTAATGAGATTGATGTTTGTAATAGTTCTGATAAGCCATGGTTACAACGATACGTGTAGTTCTCGAGATGGTAATTTCATCATAGTAGGATTATAGTGATGTCAGAGATGATGGTACTAGTAACAGTTAGTAAGTGGTGATTCTAAGGTTATTAAAGGTAACATTACTATAATGGTGGTTGACACGTTATGCTCGAATATGCCTTAGGCAAGTGATGAGGTGTTTACATTGGTGGTTCTAAATATGCTCATTTATAGTGGTAGCATTAAGGTGTTTCAAGGTAGTATCAACGTAGTAGTGGTGCATGAGTTATACTTGGAATCTAGATTGGACAGCCCGAAGAAAAAGACATAGTGATGACTCGATTAGTCTTTGAAAATTTGAACATATACATATAATGTACTTTGAGTACTATATTTCCTTTTCATTATGCACCGAACAAAAAAATATGCAAAATACTTTGCATAAAGAAAGATATCAGATGAATCAATTAGCATTTATGCTTATAGGAAGGTTGAGCTTTATATACATCATCTCTTAAGAGGGAAAATTATAACTCTATGTTAGATTCTGTTAACAAAAACAAACAGAAATATAAAAATGAGCATATGGATGGTGATTTTCTTCATTTACAGTACTCTTTTGAGATAAGATTGCTTTAACCTGGTAATTAGAACATTGATGCTTGAGTATTAAGTTAAAAGGTATGAATCTACGAGTAAATATTAGTACGAATTGTCGCTCATACTTTGTAACTAATTGTTAAAAGTATTACTTACGAAAAAGCATCATAAGATTATACCATAAATATTTTTATTATAACATTCACATCTAATTTGTAAGTAAAGTATGCATCAATACCTTCCAAAAAGGTGTTTTTAAGATGTGATCTTATACTTTAATTTATATATTTACCGACAATTAACAAGAGTTGTAACATATTAATAATTGATGTGTTTTAATCAATTCAGCACCTTGCTTTGGTGCTTTGAAATCTCTCTAGTATTCTCATGT
The DNA here is from genome assembly GCA_033070095.1 of Escallonia herrerae. Lineage (NCBI taxonomy): Eukaryota > Viridiplantae > Streptophyta > Magnoliopsida > Escalloniales > Escalloniaceae > Escallonia > Escallonia herrerae. The sequence goes on from JAVXUP010000851.1 coordinate 280,675, forward strand.
ATCATCCTGCTCCGTCAAAAAAGTTAAGATTGTTGAGTACAGCTTTGTGCGTATATAACATGGATGAACAATATAGGCTGCGAGAGACATATAGATGTATATTATATTTTTATCAAAAATTTCAATAGTAGGATGTAATACGTGTTTGTAAGTGTTTGTAAGACAGTTTTTAAACCTATCAGGTGCACACCGTTCCGTAGCTAGTTACACTAAATGCAAAATGCAACTGCAATGTCACTAGAAAGTAAAACAAGCAAATAAGCCCCAAATACCAGATCACAGTAGCTGAAATGAAACTAATCTAACTCAATATAAACATTTTAGTCCAGGGATGATGCTGTGAATCAGCCATGCAGCCATGCGCCTATACGCCTCGTGCATCAAATGAATTCCATCCCAGCTGATGTGCCTGCTGGGATCAGCGCAGACGGGAACTTCTGGACCCCAGCACATGTTCATGATGCTGAAATCATAGTCTCCTCCGGTTCCGCAACAAGCTTTCTGTTTATTCGCCAGATCAAAGCCTGCGCATGACAAGAAACAAAGAGAAATACGTCGTCAACAGCTGCCACAATGAACCATGCAAAATACTGTTTCATCTTGGAGAGTTGCAGTGGTACGTACCAAGGTATTGGGCATGGCTATAAAGCCACTGGAAAACGTTGTAGTAATCCCCATATAGGATTGTTGCATGAGGGTATTCTTGCTTCAGCTCATGGATGGCTTGTTGCAGAAGCTCGTTGTGGTATGGCAAAGCTGTTCAGGTCTTTGAAGCAGTGATGATCGTCATAAGCTGCTGAGATGTTGCTTTGGAAGTCGTGAGGTATATAGGCAGGGAGCCTATCGGAAAGTTGCCCGGTACAACCACATGAACAGCCCCATCTTGAATGACTCTCTGCAACCAATTTACCATGATCAGTTGTTTAAATGATCCTTAACAAGTTATTTTATACAAACAGTTGTAACTTGGGACAGAAACTTACTCTTAACGGCATTCCGTATAGCTGAGACTACTTCAGGAACCATTTTCTTAACCTCCTCAATTCCTTTTCCCTGCAAGAAGGCATAATTGTAATCATTGCCTCCAATTTCTCCGACCATGAAGAGGGAGTGTTTAAGCTTTTTAGCACAATCTGTATAAATGACAAAAAGTATGGTTAGTAAAAGAATGGTAACACAACAAGAACGAAACATGTACGAGCAGTTCTGCGTGCAAAAACATGGTGTCGGACCCAAATCCACCTCATAATTCTAGCCTACATGAGATATATCTTAGAAAGTATAGCCTGCATGGGATATATACTTAACAAAGTCAATGACGAATAACCTTTGTTGCTGTGGCAAATGGAACTCAAATGCCTTGACATCCAATCAAGTTGGACGTCCAGAGAGCTGTTGGTCACAGGGGAAACAATATCTTTGGCTGCCAAGGCCTGAAAGGATAATGCAGTTGAGCTGGCAACCGCAAAGTTCACTCCGTGGCGGAAGTTTGCCGCAGCATTCTCGTAGGGATTGAGAAGAGGAAGACCAGCTGCCAATGCTGTGTTGAGGAAAGTAACAATAACGCGTGCATCAATAAACTACTCATAAAAGGAAGAAGCCACCAATGGCAATACAATGCAGGAGGAGAAATTTATTCAGTAATTATGATGGAAATTGAAAACTTGATTAAGAAACCCACTTAAAAGAAATTAAGTTAATTAACCATACAAGAAAATAGAAGAAAGAACCCTAAAAAAGAAAGAATATTACACCGTTGTCCATTGATATATGTTCGGAAACACATCCGTTAATACTACTCAACACATTGTAGTTGAAGTTGGTAAAATATTTATGTAGTTGCCATGGTGTACTTGTTTGTCACAGAGGGTTGCTGGTGCTTTAAATCTTAGAAAGTAGAATCAATGTAAAGGGTGCCCCTGAAACACAAAAGCTCAGAACCAGCACCAGATCCAGATTATTTTGTGGTGTTAACAGTTTTAATATAATGCCGAAGCTTTGACATTGTAGATTCCTATTGTCCAAAATTAAATCTTTTGGTTCAAAATCAAGCTAGATCTACCAAGTTTGGTACCCTCGATCTTTTGGTTCAATACATCAACCAAAATATTAATCTTTTGGTTTACTTGTGGTTAACTAAGATAATGTAGCAAAACGGCATCAACCCATCAAGAAGGATCAACCTTCAAGCAACAGCTGAGAATGTAAAGTCCTAGTCTGCAGAATAGGTGCAATCTTTTGGTCCCTATGCATGCACTCTCCGACTCAAAAGGAAAAAAAGAAGAAGAAAACAACATTCTCCCAAAGAAGTTTGCTAAAGGGTGTTGCGATTCAATGAATTTCCAATCTCTTGTGCAACAGAATCTGAAAAGCAATTACGTACCGTTGTAGTCGATCATTAGCATCCCATTCGAGCACCGGCCGGTGGCATTCTTGAAGAAGGTTTCGCCGTAGGGAGGCCTAGCAAAAGCAGTACGAGCTCCGCCGGTGCCCTCACGTATCAAGTTGCCCGTGTCCGATATCGAATCTCCGAACTGAAAGATCTTATCAAACTTGCATCGCCTCAAGCCATTGCGCCCCAGTAGGCCCGGAGGAATGAACTTGGCTAGCCTGGCATGTGAAAGAGCGAAGGACTGATCACCAGAGCTAGAAAGAAAAACACTCGGGTGGCAGTAGCAGCCATTGAAGCATCAACAAACAACAATTATTTGGACAGTTTTCTGGTCATGCATGAGGCTTTTATTGAGGATTGTTGCCGACTAATAAACAAGGAAGAGTTTGAATCTAGTTGTAGATCCTGGTTAGTGACGAATTCTAATTCTAATGGTGCAGTGATACGTAATTGTCTGAAACGATACATGCATGCAAAGGGTGCTCAATTTATACTTAGTTTGCAAAGGACACCAAAAGTTATTTGGAGTGGGAATAATGGCTAAATTATCATCTCCGATTATGAAAAGGTTTTGAAGGTTTTAGGTTTATCTAATAAGGATTGCAAGTTAGACGTCAAAGTAGGACTACAAAATCTTATGTATCTCAAAAGAACAAAAAATTCATATTAAGATTTAGAGGAATTAAGGGATCTCAAAACTAAATAAAACTTGGTTTAGAAAGAACACTTGCTGTTAATGTATAAGACTTCAAAAACTGAACCTATTCTAACATATTAGGATCTACGTTTGACTACTAAAAATCTTAAACAGCCTATAGCAAGCTACTCTAGGAGTGTTCCAATCAGCAAAGAAGCTAGAATTGGCCTAGGAATCACGCACACACCGGTGACATGTTGTAGATTTATTAATACAAAGTAAAGTATTTATATGTGACGATCGATCTCTTGTTTCCGTTAAAATCTCATCTTGGCTTTGTATTGAATTCTTTATTACTAACTAGTTTTTATTTTTTACAATGAATTTGACATTAATTGTATATTAACTCTTTACAAAAAATTTTATTAGATTTGGAATATTTTTTAAATATTTCTGGTCGAACTATCAAGCATGCATCAACTACTTCTAGTAATTTCCTTGAAAAGCACTACAATTAATTCACTGGCAACAATCCGTTGTGGATGAAGATCAAACTGCTTAAGACCACTTAATACTCTTCTCCCACCGGCCAACCTCTCATCCAAAATCCTCAGTCAAAACTTGTCAGTGGCAAGTCTTGACTACAATCATTTTACGAAAACCAACGTTGTACGATGAACTCTCTTAGAAAGAAGATGCGTCCATTAGAAGCTCTAATCAATGACACAAGCTCCTCCAATCAACGAGTGAAGCTCGCAAACAGATACTCTCTTTAAAGATGAAAATAAGTGATTATGAAGAGAGATGTGGTTTAAGCTTGAGCTTTAATGACCTTCAATGACTACATGCTTAGAAGCATGTTTCTGTAATGAATACTAGTTCCTTGACACGCATGCTTGTGCAGAGATAAACTTAGCAATACTATATTATTCAAATATCAAGCTCGGGCTTTAGAATTTATTTTACCTATTATTTTATTTTGATGAATTTAAATATTTAAAACCAAATATGTTTTTGTAGATAGTTATTTACCATTTAAGATTTTTATTTTGTGTCAGTTTTTAAAAACTTTTTTGAAATGCCACCAAAATGTCAATTCTCTTTATATTTAGTATAGACTAAAACTCCAAATCCTTTTTATAGGTTAGAGATGCCGTTATGAACGGTAAAAATGTGAATTTTGTAAAACTAGCCGTTCGGATTCGAATATCTACTTTAGACCCGACTGTTATGTTGACTCTATCTATTGCCAAAGTTGTTTAACCATTACACAGTTGATTATAAAATCGACTATAATGTAGTTGTTCTAAAATGTTTGGACATAATAAGCTTCTCCAGATAAAGTTGATTAGGGGCCATCCTTTGGTTGGGAAGCTAATGAAAAGCTATAATCAACGCTTTATTAAAGGCAGCTCATTCTCGTCTAATATGCTAGAAACAAGCTTGTTTGACGGAAGATTCACATGCAGTGTGTAGCATTTTCGGGGATCATTCAGTCTCACAGTCAACAATCGGAGCACCAAACCAAGCATGGCTACAAAATATTGTAAGAAGCAATTACAATTGAAACGTAACCTGGAGTATGTCTTGCATGCTTCTTTAGGGCATCTTTTTTATCCGTCACAAACACGTCGACAGTTAGAGATAAGAACCCTTCAAAAGTGCGAAAAAGCAGTGTACGAGACTGTCTAGCGCATAACGTGAATTTCAAAAAGCCCCTTTGCCGCATGCACTAACCCCCATAAATGCAACCGTTCGAATGGCCAATCCTGTAAAATACAGAGTGCGCTAGACTATTTGGTGTAGTAAGTGTTTAAGAGTTGCCACCGCGACAATGTCAAGACCCACTTCGCTTCTTTCTTCTTCACATTTCGCAAGCTATTGAAAAAGAAAGATTTGAAAAAGAAGATTTCAAGCACAACAACATTGAACTAATGCACTAGGAGGGATACTTGAATGGCACGGTCTATCAGATATCTTCTTCTACCCACGTGATTCGAATTTTCTAGTTTTAGAGGTGAGTACATGCTAACACATTGTACTAAAATTCAAACCCGTCAATGTTTTTTTAAATTCTTCTAAATTATGTTGTTCTACGTGATTTGCAAGGTTTATAAACCTTCGTATGCATCATATTGTTAGGGTTAGAGTTACGGGTTTTTTCGTTACAAGATTGTGAATGTGTATGCAATTATAATCGATATCTTGTTAAGACAATTTCATCCATAAAACTTTGATGTAGGATCCCTAAGATGAACAAAGCTGTGATTGAAGCATAGTCCAATATGGCAAAGGAACTAACCCACAGAAAAGATAACCCGCTCTATCCCCTTGTTAACACCATAGAGGATTGCGTATTCTTTTAAGGTCCACAAGTTCATCCATTTTGCATGTCTGCAGAAAGGGTAATTAGTGCGCTGATCAACTTTTGTTTTTATTTATCTCATGCAACCACCAAAGGTGGTGCACCCCCATTTGCAGCAGATGCGGCAAGAGTTTCCCATAATAGGTGCTAGTTTTTAGTAGTTTAAATTTTTGTGTAACCAAAAAAGCATAGGATCTCTAAGGAGACATGCCCTTTTGTTTCCCATAATAGGATGCTGCGTAGTAAGATATTATGGATGAATAAATGTATTGTTGAGTTATGATGTTATGGATGAATAAATGTGTTGTTGAATTGTGATCTTGTTTGGACAGTTTGCCTGGTTCTCTATTTCAATACCCCTTGATTCGTTTCTACTTACACACATTCATTTTCCATCGTATCAAACTTTAGCTAGTTCGTTGCATTTTCGTTCATAATCAAGGATCTACGAAAATGGCTTTTGTGCATCGTTAGCGCATTGTTTGCTTCCCTATTACAATCTGTGATGCTTTCGAAGTTCACTTCTTCCAAATTTTGTATTTTGTTGCTTTTTTTTTTGCCTATGTAGGTGCTTGTGGACTCTGGAGGAGGAAGAAGGTAACTCCTTCAAGATTTGCTACTAATTCAACCATGTCCACAATGTTGTGCATGGCCTTTTCTTGTTTCCTGCTCATCAACCCCCCGCAACTGTGAATACCTAAAGAGTGAAAAAACCTTCAAAGCATGTACATAATTCTTGTACAATATATACTTCAATAAGCTGTTGACCCTCATGGAATCAAACCCCGGCGAAGCTGACGACCCTGCTCTGAGAGAGGGCCAAACCAACCATCCCTCATAGATTGATACCACCATGATTGATTCCTTGCACCCCTCTACCGATATCAGGTACCCTTGGAAACTCAAAAACCCAAATCTTATAGAGATGTCGTATCCACATCTCAAGGTGAAGAGATATATTTTGAGAGATTCATGGAAGGCTCTACCTCGGATGAAGAAGGTGAAGAAGACTCCATGCTACCAGAACCCCAGAATGAAGAGGTGCATGAAAGCCCCCTAAAACCCAATATTTCCTTATCACCAAACCTTATTCGAAAGATAAGGAAGAAATGGAAGAGCACCCTAATCATCAAATTGTTGGGTAAAGCGATTGGATTAAGTGCAATATCAACAAGACTCAAAGCCATTTGGAATCTTCAAGGGATTTGAAATTATAGATCTGGATGGAGGATACTTCTTATTGAAATTTGATTACATATAAGATTACAACTATGTGGAAAGTGGAGAGCCTTGGATAATTATGAATGATTATCTTACAATGAGGAAGTGGGAACCTAACTTTAAACCATCGGAAGCCCAAGAGACCAAGACTGCAATCTGGCTTTAACTCACAGAGCTGCCGATTGAGTATTATAACAAAAAAGTCCTGCTAAAGATTGTGCAAAAGTTTGGCAAACCTCTGAAAATTGACCTCAACACAGCCACTCTGTTCGTGGCAGGTATGCCTGAATTTGTGTCAAGATGGATCTGGGTCAACCTCTCATCCCAGCCTTTACAATTTGTGGAAAGGAGTATAAGGTGAAGTATGAATATCTTAACAACATTTGTTTTAGATGTGGATGGTAGGACATCGCGTGAGTTATGTTTGAAAAGAAACTGCCGGTGCCGCTGACAGAAAATAGGCTCAGGAAGATTCAGGCATAACTATGGCCAGATGACGTCACAACCTACGTGGAAGAGGGACAGAAGACAAAGGACCCACCCCAACGGTCATAGAATACAACAGTCAACAATCAGTTTGGTCCCTAGATGTTAGTGAAGCGAAGACCAGAAGGCAAATAATCACAAAACCCACTAATGTGGCCCAAAGCACAAATAGATTTCAAGCCCTACAAAAGGAGCCTGGTTCCATTAACAAAAAAAGAAAGAAGCCGAACAAACCTTGACCCAAAAGAATCATTTGAGCCTGCCCAGAGCCAGTCAACATAAAAGTCTAGAACCAGAGCAAGTACAACCCAAATATATGGTCCACCCCAACAAAGCCCAAGAGAGTCTTAGCATAGAAGCCGAATAGAACCCTAATTCGTGGCAAATTCTGGTCGTCCGATAATTATATAGAATTAATGGATGAAGATTCATCCTCGAACCCTAATCTAATACCAATATCACTCCCTTTCACCACTGCCGCACAACCTTCTACCTCCACTCCTAATTCTTCCTTAATCTTGACTGCCAATCCACCTAATGGGTTCCCCTTTCAAACCATTACAATAGACCAGCCTGTGAATATGTTGATAAATCCTAAGTACTCGGATGGTACCCTACCGAGATAACCACCCAAAACCTCTTACCATCCAACTGAACAAGAACGCCAACGATCCCCCTCGCAACGTCACCGATCAGTTTCCCCAGAATTAAAAGGAGGCCGTTCAGAGAGCTCCAATACCATAGATCAACAGGGAGATAACCACAAAGATGGTCTAAAATGAAGGGAACTAGAAACCAAAGATGTAAACCGATTGAGCTGAACAATGCAATTGAGAAGCTACCCAAAGGTGAAGGCCAGCACCAGGCTAACAATTCCCAGGCCTGACTCTTATTTTTGCTTTGAATATATTTTATGGATCTTTTGTTCTGGAATTCAACAGTGCTGGTAACAACAAGTTTAAGAGAGATTTTTGCGAAATGGTGAGGAGATTTAACCCATCCTTGGTGGCCATCTTGGAACCAATCGTGAAGTATAAGCAACTGGGGAATTTTTTTTCCTTAACCTGCAATTCAATGAATCGCATATTATTGACCCTGAAAGGAGATCAAGAGGTATTTGGTTGCTATGAAACTCTAATCAGATTTCCATTTCTATTCGTCAAGCCCATCCCCAAGTCATTCATGATTTGGTGCCCAATTCTGCATCGGAAGACTTGATCTTTTTCCCAGTTTATGCTAGCCCCAATCCAACCAAACGTAAAGCCCTCTGGGAAAACCTCAAGAGTCTTGCCATGAATAATACTACACCGTAGATGCTTGGGGGGACTTCAATGATATTTGTGATATCAGTGAAAGGAAAGGAAATCAAGACCTTCTGAAAAGCGCCCGAATTAGAAACTTTGGAGACAATATTAATCACTGTAACTTGGTCGATTTGGGATGTTACAGGCCGAAGCTTACCTGGACAGATGGGAGGAAAGGTTTGGCAAATACTCAAAAAAGATTGGATCGTGCTATGGCCAACTCGAAGTGGTGCATCAGATTTTTTAAAAATCAGGTGTACAACTTCTCTAGAACTTCGTCTAATCATTGCCCTATCTTTGTGTGCTCTACTGGTAGTTTTCTTCATTCGACTGAGAATAGACGTTTCAGATTCGAGGCAGCTTGGGCAACACATGAAGGCTTCATTCCTGTTGTCCAAAAAGCCTGGAATAATCGTAATCTTAGTGAAACTCTCTCTCATTTTAGAAACAATGTCCAGGATTAGAATAGAAAGAATTTTGGTAATGTTTTCCAATGTAAAAAGAGATTGTGGTCGAGATTATTAGGTATTTAGGAAGCCCTCTTAAATCAGTCTTCCCATAATCTTCAGCTGCTGGAAAAGAATATCAGAAGTCAGTATCAAAACACTCTTCTTCAAGAATAACTCCTCTGGTTCCAAAAATCTAGGATTAAATCTCTAGAGTTGGAAGACAGAAATACCAGATATTTTCATATATCCACTATTATAAGAAAGAAAAGAAATAATATTGAGACTCTTAAAAATGACCATAGAGCCAAGATAACTAAACATGAAGACCTTACCAAGCATATTATGAACTATTTTCAGGCGCTATTTAGTCAAGAAACCAACAATAGTATGAGGATTATTGATATCTCCTAGGACATCATAGCCCCTAGAATTGAGGAAGGGGAGAATAGAATGTTAGGTGCCCATCTTTCTAATATTGAGATCCATAGAGCTTTCCTCTATATTCGAGCCTTCAAGGCTCCTGGTCCTGATGGACTTAATGGCTTCTTCTTCCATAACTACTGGGAAGTAGTTGGCCAAAGTTGTGGTAGTTTTATTAGGGAGTGTTACACTAAAGGGATTATGCCTAAAGAGAATAATATGGCTTATGTCACCCTTATCCCTAAGGTTGATGCTCCCCAAGAAATATCCCAATTTAGGCCCATTAGCCTTCTCAATGTCACTTATAAAGCTCTGTCTAAAATTTTGGTGACTAGGCTTAGACCCCTTTTGCCTAAAATAATTGGTTCTGCTCAAAGTAGTTTCATTCCTGGTAGATCTATTATTGATAATACTATTGTCACTCAAGAGATTATACATACCCTCAAGCATGCCAAAGGTAAAAGAGGGGGGATGATGTTTAAAATTGATCTTGAGAAAGCATATGATAGAATGAGTTGGAACTTTATTGAACATACTCTGATATCTTTCAATTTTCCCCAAAACTGGATTAAAATCATTATGAGCTATATTACGGGGGCCTCCATGTCTGTGCTCTGGAATGGTAATTCTCTTCCCCCTGTCAATCTTGGTAGGGGCCTTAGACAGGGGGACCCTTTATCCCCTTATATTTTTGCCATGTGTATTGAAAAGTTATCTCACATGATTCACCATATTCATAAGGATAAGAATTGCCTTGGATTGAGAGCTTCTAAATCTGGGCCTTTTATATTTCATTCGTTTTATGCTGATGATTTGATCTTTTTTTGCTATGAAAGTGATTCCAATTGTGACACCTTCATGCATATTTTGAATAAGTTTTGTTGCATGTCTGGTCAAAAGGTGAATTTGAACATGTCTAAACTTTATGTCTCTCCTAATGTCCTTACCCATAGGGCTAAGGAGCTTAGTATGAGATGTGGGATCCCCCTAACTTCTAACATGGGGACTTATCTAGGCATCCCTATGGTTCATGATCAAAGAGTGTCCAGATATTTGTATGATGACATCATTAAAAGGGTGCAGAATAAACTTGCTGGCTAGAAAACCAAATTTCTTTCCTTGGCTTGTAGAGCTACCTTTATCCAGTCTATGACCTGCACCATGGAAAACCATACTATGCAAGCTCAAATTCTTCCTAAAAAGGTCACTAATGAGATTGATGAAATTAATAGGAACTTTTTGTGAGGTGACACTACATCTTCTAAAAAGATTTACCTTTTTAATTGGAATAGAGTTTGTCAGCCCAAAAGTAAAAGGGGACTTAATATTAGGAAAGCCCATTTTAATAATTTGGCCCTCACTTCCAAGATTAGCTAGCTGGAAAGTCATTACTAATGAAGATCTTCTTTGGGTCAAGGTTTTGAAGGCCAAAAACTCTAGTTCTTGTAATCTTAGAACATGGCCTAAAAGAATTTGGGGATCTAACATATGGAGAAGTATTAGAACCATGATACCTATCATGAATTTGGGTATTAAATGGCGTGTCAGAAATGGCGAGACCATCTCTTTTTGGAGAGATTGGTGGGTTAGAAATAACCCCTTAATTCCAGCCATGGATCTGACCCCAATATCACTGTGAATGAATTTATTTCTCCTAGTGGGCGGTGGAATATGCAGGCCCTCATGGGCCATGTTCCTAACTCTGATATCCAAGTTATTACAACTATCCACCTTTTCATGAATAAACCTGAGGATGACTTCCCCTTTTGAGGAGTGATGGGAAATGGAAAATTCTCTACTACTAGTGCCTATAGTCTTGCTATATCCCTTAATGATGTCCATCTGACCCCAGATCTTGACTTTTCTTGGATCTGGAGGCTCAAGATTCCCCAAAAATTCAAAACTTTCCTCTGGATAATCACTCATGGGTGACTCTTACTAATGAGTTGAGAGCTATTGAAAATATTAGCCCCATTGCTATATGTAGTAGATGCAATCAAGAGACTGAAAGTGTTGAGCACACACTCAGAAAGTGCCCTAAGGCTAAGATGATGTGAACTAGACTGTTTAACTCCACAGATTTTGAGAATGATCTAGGTTTGAATATTATGGACTGGATAAATCACAATTTGAAGATGGGGGATAATTATCATTTTATGAATATCAAATGGAAATCTATGTTTTTGGCTTGTCTTTGGCAGAACTGGAAGGAGCGAAATAAAGAAAGTATTGAAGGCACTACTTTCGACATTTGGCCACCTTGGAGGAGTTCTTGAATTGGCCAATGACCTTGAATTGATAACCAGTAAGCAACCCTCCCACCCCCAAACAAAGTTACTAAACTGATCAAATGGTTGATGCCACCCGCAGGTACTTTCAAAATCAATATAGATGGTTGTGCAAAAGGAAGACAAAAAGGAGGCTTTGGAGGCCTAATACGTGATCATAAAAAGGACAATGGCAAGGAGGTTTTTTTGGTTATCTACCTACGGATGATAGTTTTGAAGCAGAAATCCATGGAATACTTACAGCTTTACGAGTTATCAAGGATCAACACGTGCAAGAAGCTGTGATGGAGACAGACTCATTGATGGCTCAACAACTCCTCACAGCCAGAGACAGAGAAGCATTCTATCCCCTGGCTAACATTTTGAATGACTGTCGCTTTTTGTTCGTTGCGATAAAGTCAAAAATAATACATGTGTTTAGAAAAGGCAACCAATGTGCCGATATGCTTGCCAGTTTAGGTACTAACCAAGATAGGGCTTTTGTTTATCCCGACCAACCCCCTGTGGAACTACAATTACTGTTTAATGTGGATGTAATCGGGGTGGAATACCCAAGGACCTAAGTTTGTATTTTAATTTCCTCTTAAATAAAAAAATGTACAAAATTGTTGCAATCATGGAAACTGTAGCTGGTTAGTTGCATTTACGTTCATAATCAAGGATCAACGAAAACAAAGTTTGTGTTAGTGCATTGGCTGCTCCTTGTTACAAATTGGAAAGGATGCCACTAAATAAGGGTGGTTCGGCCACCCTGATCAACTCTATATCGTCGTATTGTCATTGATGTTAGTGTACCATATGCATGTATGGCTTCTCTCTTATCATGTGTGTATACCTACAAACTCTGTCATGGATAAGGTGATGAAAATCATAAAGGTATACACTGAATCAACTGGTGGGCGCTCTTCACACCAAAAGAGATGGGTGGACTTGGTTCAAAGGTTTTCACCTATTCAATCAAGCACTACTAGCAAAAGTCAGATAAAAAATAATGAAACGGTTTAATAGCCAATGACTCCAAACACCAGTCAGTCTCAGGCACATCCTCCAACCAAGCCTTGCAAGACATGTTTGTGACCTTAAAAAGAACAATGCTTGGGACAAGACCATGATTAGTGTCTTTTTCCCACCGATTTAGCTACAAAAATCCTTGCAATTCACATGTCAAAAAAACACACTTGAGGATGCCCAAGTGGGGAAGGCCGCGAGAAATGGAATGTTCTTTTATAGTTACAACTTATCGAATGTTGTACGAAACCAAAAATTTTGATTGTCAAAACCACATCACTACCTCCGAACTTCTAATATTAGCTCGAAACACTGGAAAATTTTATGGACCTTACCTATTCCAACAGACTCCCACTCCATTACAAGCTTCACAAGTAATATTACATCAGTGAAGTTTCTGCTTTCTATGCCTTGAGCAACTAGAAATTGTCAAGTGTCAACCACCTTTTTATAAAATGCCCCTGTGTAAGCCTCCAACCTAGCTTGAGAACCCTCACTATTGGCAAAAATCTATCTTGACAACCCTGTACATCATTAGTACCACTTTTTGGTGCATTTGGTTACATCGTAACAACTTACCAAATGGTCTTAGCGCAGAGGAAGTTCACTATCTCCTTACTTATACACATAGATTTTACCAATGAGAATGACCTGATCAAACTAATGTTGGCTTTGACAAAAAAAAAAAAAGAGGGGGGGGGGGGGGGCAGGCTATAAGCTTGTATTCAGATATCTTACTTTACCGGATCAGCAGACAAATGTGGGTCCGCAGCAATCTCGTTTGTGGCATCTAACCTCATTGCTGCTCACTCGAAGGGACTTCTAGTAGCCACGTCTTATGCTCAAAGGAAAACCTTACTGCGGACATCGAGGACATTACCAATACAATGGCTTCCCTTATATATAACGTTTTCTATATAGTATCAGATTTCCCTTTTTTCAATGTAGACATTGTAGGATCAGCTCAAACGACAGAGGCCAAATCCCTAACAACTTTTGGTTGTCATGCATGCATCGAAGTCCATTAGGACTAGCTCCACGAGATGTTGCTGCAAGAGGTTCCTTTCCTCCTTTTTGTACTTTGGGTTTTTACAATTTATATATATATATAACCCTGACTATACCATTATATAGATGGTAATCTGCACATTTTATGAACCGTGGCATGTCATGATCCTACCCTAATTGTTAAAATGGTAAGCCGCTAGGCTTGAAATGTCAAAAATCCCATAATCTTTATGATTATCTATGCTATTCTCCTATTTACTAAAAAGTGAAAAAAAGAAAAAGGTTTTTCTTAGTCATTCCTACTGTTGATAGATAGATATTATGTACCTATACATATATACATTGCTTGGAAAATGCAAATCTTAATGCCTTCCCTCTTTAGGTCCAAATGAGCTCGGAAATTTTCTCTCCTGTTCAAAATCAAATAATCTTTCAATTATATCCCATCCTAAAGGAACCTCTCAGAGGAAAAAGGTATGGGTCCTTATGCGGGAATACCAATTGTTTGTTTCGGTACTTTCTATCCTTCCTTCGCTATTATTTCATTTATGCCGTATACAAGTCCTATAAGAATTTCTATATTATTTGGAGGAGACAAATTGAAAAAAAATCAAAGGAAAGGATAATACCTTAGTATTATCTTTGTTCGGTGGGAGGGGTGTGTAGGTGTGGGTATGGGTCTGTGTGGGGGTATTGACTCTAGAGATGTAGTAATATGGAGAAGACAAAATTGTTTCAAGCACCTACAGAACCGGAAGTGCCTTTTCTTTCAAAGATTAAAGGACGGGGTGGGTAGCTCTCCCAAAAATGACTTACCGAGTTTTCATCTATAAGTGGTTTTTTGGCATTTTGTCTTTGACATATATGTGATTGGTAACCATTTTCAATAAGAAAAGCTTATGAACCTACCAAACACCAGAAAATGTGAAAAATCTTTTTCAAAAAATGATTTTCGGGAAACAAACATGGCCTAAGTTTAAAAACATTATTAGCCCTAAAACCCTCCATAATTATCTCACCGTTGCCACCTCATAGCACGATTTCTTAATCCCCATCCAAATATATATGTATTAATGGAGGACAAACAGACTCCATGAATCATGGAACCGCTATTATAGTTCATGATTCATGTGAAATCATATATTGTATCATTATCTACAAAGCCAACTTATGTTATTTGAGATAAGTCAAATTATGTAATTTAGTTAGGATACCTAAACTTAGCAATCAACAATAAAACCTTGTACTGCAAATACAACACTTTTCACTTCAATATAATCATCCAAGAAAATTCTCAAATTCTCAATGGCAACAGAGCAAGTTTGATATCCTTGCTATCATATTGTTCATAGGTATGGCAATAGAAAATGCAAACCAAATTAATCAGGGTTTTGTGGCAGCATCTCATAATGCCACAATTGATCCTGAGTCTCTATACTTTTTTTTGGTTTAAGTCTCTATACTTTGTCTATGCTTCTAATCATCCAGGACTACATTTCGTCACAAATCCTCTCAAAGAAAATTACAAAAACTATTTTACGTGGCGTAGAAATATTTTAAATGCGCTCGTCGCATAGGACAAGACGGGTTTCTTGAATGTATAAACTGCGGGATAGCTTGCATTATTTGTAGACTAGAGAAGAGGGCAAGGCGTTGATTGCTCAATGTTAAAAAAAATTCTGGGTTACGGCATCAATAATTGGGACATCTTCCTAGGGACCGTCTTTCTCTTGTCCCAGGCATACTTTCTACTCTTGGTAAAACGAAAGAATATTTATGTGATGCTTACTGTAAAGTAAAACAGACTAGACTGTCCTTTCCTCTCCATATCAATAAATCATGACATATCTTTGATTTAGTTCACTGTAACATTTGGGGACCGTATAGAACTGTGTCTATGACACATGCTAACTATTTCTTGACTATAGTTGACAATAACAATAAACCACTTGTTTTTTTTTTTATCTTGATGAAATCTAATTTTTGAGACGCGTGGCTATCTACTCTATATTTTTAGGTGGGTACAAACACAATTCAACTCTACTATAAAAGTTATTCCCACATATAATGGACTTGAATACAAGCACAAGCACAACACGGAAAGACAGTCTAGTTGTTCTCAGACACTACAACAAAATGAGGTTGTTGAGCGCAAACATTGGCATTTATTGGTAGTAGCACGTACTTTGCCATTTCAGGCCAACCTACAAGTCAAATTTTCGGGAGAGTGTATACTCACGGCAGCCTATTTGATCAATCGGATACCACTATCGGTCCTAAGTAACAAAACACCATTTGAGATGTTATTTGACAAATCACCGACTTATACTCGTTTGCCTGCTTTTGGGTGTTTATGCTACGGCCATGTCAATGACAAACCTCTTGATAAATTCGCACTCAATTCCCAACCTAGAATTATCCTTGGTTGTCCAGATGGACAGAAGGGCTACAAGGTTTTTGATCTTGCCAGCAGGAACATTTATGTGTCTCGTGATGTACAATTTTTTGAAGAAACTTTTCCCTTTACTACTGATATGGTCGCAACCCCGACTGGCTCAATTTTGAGTTTTCTGGACAATGTAACCCAAATGAAACAGATAAAACCCCTCTTAGTCCTCTTGGGTCGATACTCAATTTGGATGACTCGAATTTCACCCCACCTGCACAAGCCCAACTTGAAATGGCCCCAATTTCCATGCCTGGACCGCTTGAAGACATAAAGGCAACTCCAACAGCTGACCCACTTGAGGCACAACCAGTTCCCAATCAAGTTGATGGTGCGCACACTCTCATTTTACTTAATCCCATGAGGCCCAATTGTACAGGATTACCTCATCTGCCGAATGATGTACCCTCTCTTGCTCAATCTACTATTTTGCATAATAGAATCTGCCTTAAAATCGTGGTTACAAACCATGTTTTTTTGCATAATAGAACCTGCCTTA
Source organism: Escallonia herrerae (assembly GCA_033070095.1). Classification (NCBI taxonomy): domain Eukaryota; kingdom Viridiplantae; phylum Streptophyta; class Magnoliopsida; order Escalloniales; family Escalloniaceae; genus Escallonia; species Escallonia herrerae. The sequence continues at coordinate 297,198 of JAVXUP010000851.1, forward strand.
AAATCATGGTTACAAAACATGTTTTTGGCCTAGAAATCGCGGTTACACACCACAACTTCAGAACTGCTGTATAGAGGGAAATAAGTTCAAGACTACAGCAAAATAGTAAATAAGTATTTATTTTGCCTTATTTAGGTAAAAAAAACTCAAGTCAGTCATCCTCCGTTTTCAAAAAGGATTAACGATACAAGTAATATTGGTGACAGTGAGATATTACATGCTTATACATGTATTACTTGGAAAATGCAAAATCTTAATGCCTCCCCTCTCTTTAGGTCCAAATGAATTGGGAAAATTTCTGCCTCCTCTTGAAACAAGCCATCAAATTATCTCTCAATGATATCCCATCCTAAAAGAAGTTCCCTGCAATCTTGAGATGCAGGGAACCCACCCTCTCAGAAGAACATGTATGGTTCCTTTTTGCCGGCGATGCCAACTGCTTATTTGGGTACCTTTCATCCTTCCTTCACTATTATTTCATTTATTTCTATATATAAGTCCTATAAGAATTTTACCGTGCAGCCACCCGAGCAAAAAACATGTTTACGCCGCAGCCACCCCAGCACAAAACTGCATCGAACCGGAGCAAGGAGAGACGGAGTACTCCAGCGGTTTCTTCGCTGCAGAACTCCGCTTCTTCTCTTTGCGTTCGTCGATTGAGATCTGCTTGCAGCGACATTCTGCACTACAAAATGCTTTTTCTCCCCTGCAACGGCAGCACCCATCAATGCTATCAGTTCCATCTGTTTTCAAGGCGATTAGAAATATTGATTTGGATTTATAGTAAATTAAACATACGATCAGTTCGGGGGTTTATACCCAAGTCTGAAAAGGAGTAGAAGTTTGAAAGGATTTCAATTACAAATTGCCACTGCGTGAATGTAGCCGAACACAGGCCACAAGCAAACACAAACAAAGCTATGGACTATTTTGTTATATCAATATAGTACGAAAGCGACGGCAGATTATAGAAACATATAAGCAGCAAGTGACATATTCCAACTTTGTAGGAGTATTTTTGAGACGATTATAAAGACGGCACCCTTTCACAATCATATCTTTAGGATCAACCGGAGCCAAAAACTTAAATGAATAACGAGGATACGTATGCAGCAATAGATAAGACTTGAAATTAGAATGTATGGTTAAAAAAGAGCGACAAATAATAAGAAACTAATGATTTCAACAAGCTTTATAATTTGGAATTCTATTTTGGTAGTAGGTGGACAGATTGATTATGAAGTCAGCTATAATCTGAAATATCTAGTGGTTATGGTCCTTTCATGAAGAAGACTCATTTCTAGAAATTAATAACACTGATAATGACATGAAACAACTTTGAAACCAACCGAAGGGAGATAGCGATCCCAAACTTAGGTCCTCTAATTCCAAATAATGAAATGGACCGGAAAACTTTAAATGCTGCCATTTGGTTTTTAGCAAGGCAAAAAAAAGTAGGAAACAGTTTGGAATCTTACAAAATCTGATCAAACTTTAGGTTATCACAGTTAGTCCCTTCAATTCATGTATAAAACGGAAAAGAGGAACGTATATTGTTACATACGAAATTTTCAAATCCTACTACAATCTTCTCGTACTTCTTACCGATACGATATCGAATTCATAATAACAGCAGATATCTTATCTTTCAATATCCCCCGGCCAGGGATACGTACTTGTTCAACTAGTCCGAAAAAAAAAAACTGACAGCAAAGAAGAGAGACATAACTTGTAAGTGTCATTAAGAAAACGGTCATCATCCTAATCATGAATCCCTTGCTCACACTTTCCTTCAGCGTTACATCTCATTTTCTAATTAGGAATCAGTATACAGGGCAATGTGCTAGGAGACATGACTTAAGGTAGCACTAACTTGCAACTTCAAACACTCTCTGAATCATGAAGTGTAGACAGCAGTATGCAAGGAGACATGACTTAAGGTGGCGTCAAATCGCAGCCTACAAAAACTGTCTTGACACATACGCTATATGTTCACACCATAGACAGAAGTTTAGAAGTCAAGTACAAAGGTCGCAGGGTAAAATTGTAATCAACCAAAAACTAATTGTCAAGATTTTACAAAAATTATTATCTGCACCCAAGCATGATACATAGCATGAGCAAGCAAAGTGGTAAAACAACTTTTATGCTAAAGATATATTTCTCTATTACAGGGCATAAGTTAGTCAGCCTATTTTTTCTGGCTATGAATGACAGGTGCGATGAAGCTCGGAATGGGTGCTGGGGCTAAGTTGAAATGGCAAATTCCATTTCCAGCATAGGATTTGAATGCCGACAGTTGTTATGGATTACTCATTATCTCTGCATCTTATTTCATAGAAACTAAGTTAAAAAACCAATTACCCAAAGGAACGCCATTACATTGACGCGGGCATGAAGGACTCGAAATAGCATCCTCCTCAAATAAACAAAACCCTGATGCACGAAGGGTATCAAAAAACCAACAAAAGCTTGATATGAAATGTTTCGGATGGATGCAACCTCCAGCTCCCAGTTTACATGCCAGGATGAACTCATTTCACTCACAATTACCTGATGATAGAGCCAGCTAAGCCAAACAGTAGAACTGCTAGCACAGGGATTACGGGGAAAATTATTTGAGAGCTCGCAGCTCCTTCTAAGCTAGAATTCATCAAAATAGCCATAAATATATCTACTAGGCCACATCTTGAAGAGCAGCTTACGCCAAAATCAATAACCAGTCTTTGTTTCTTTCTTTCCTGGTCGACCCATAACCAGGTCAATTAACAATTATGGAAGGCATACTGGTGACCAGCTCTCCGAAGATAATTATAGTGTTCCACTCAGAGCACCGATAGTTATAATTTGCAACTGAATGAAGGAGTAGAATACGTTTCTATATTTCAATAAACCTCATACAACCAAAAATTGGGTAGAACATACTGAGGAGTCCTGACTTGAACCGTCGTTGTAGAAATTACCTATGCAAGTGGCAAGCCAGCTCCGAGACATTGCATCTACTCCTTGCTTTGAGCAAGAAAGGTTTTGTAGGCAACATGGATCCTACGCCCTCTATTGTAAACTCTGAGTTTCTTCAACTATTTAGCTAGTCACTAGTAGCTAATTTTGATACGTTAAGATTGACCATAAAATTAAATAGTAATTGCAAATAACATAAGCAATATTGGACAAGTCAAACGAGGGTAAGAAACAATATTCAAGAGCCCAGGAGTCCTGTGTGTCACAGACCCCCCCCCCCCCCCCCCCTTATTGTTAAACTGGATGTTCAAGTTCAAATTACAAAATCTGAATCTGCTAAAAAGTTTAGGGAACTCAAATCTCAGAAAGATAGTAGTTTCCTGGAAACAGGGGAAAGAGAAAAGGACAATACAATAGCACTTAAATCTACCAATACACCCATGAGCTGAGAAGATCTACTGTTAGAACCTGAAAATTCCTTACCAGTTACGATCTACCTCGGTCATCAAAACAAGCACAAATTGAAAATTGAGATATCTATCAACAAAGCTGTATTGAACTCGGTAACCCGAAGTTCGCAAACTTCTGAAGATTCTGAACCAAAAACATACTAAACCGACCAAATTATGCAATAAACAGGCAACATCTCAAAATCAAAAGACCACCCAGATAGCAAAACATCATCCTAGACCAAAATCCCCAGAGTTTATAGATCATAGACAACCCACAACAAATAAAATTACTCAAAACAGAATAATAAGCTATCGTCCAAAATATAATACCTGTACATGAAAATGTCCAGTCCATGAAGCTTCTTCTTGCAAAGATAGCAACAACTAAGAAAACCATCATCCCCAAACACCACGGCCGCCGCCGTAGCCGCATCTCCGCCGTGACACGGCGGTGAAGAGGCATTAAAGAGCCCAGAACTCACCCAATAGCCAGCATCAGACCTATTTGCCAAATCACCATCAAAATACTCCCGCTTCTTGATCAGATTGTTCCCTATGTGGGATATCACACACGTGTACTCCTCAGACAACTCCATCTCCTCGGAAGTCAGCCCCACCTGACCTCCGGATTTTGCGGAGAGTATGGGGATTGGGAAGGATCTGGGTGAAACAGCCAAGACAGCTGCTCTGCCAGATGGGTTTTGATCAAGTTCGTTCAGAGCGGCCACAATTCCAAGGCCCACGACGCCGTTCGGTTCTTCCTCAAACTTCTTTGAGGTGGGTTTGTTGTTATTGTGATCATTGGGGGCAAAAAAAGAAAGGTTAATTGTCAATCTCTTCTTATTGCTCCCCTTCATTTCTGCCATTTTCCCACAAGAGGTAGAAAAAGAACAAAAAGACCCACACACACACACACAGTCAGATTATAGCTGGGTTTCGGCTAATTTAATGGAAGTTAAGACGACATTTGAAAGAAACTAAAAGTTTATACTGGTGTATTGTTTAGTTTAGAATTTGGACGAGTACTGTGGAAGCAAGAAGATTCCTTATTAGAAGGATTTTGAGGGGAGAGAGGGAGGATGGCTTATCGAAGAAGGCCACCTTCCTTCATCTCTGCTGCTGCTGCTTCTCTCTCCCTCTCTCTTGTTATAGATGGCCCTGGCCTGTGATTTCAGGAGGAAGAAAGAATATAAACAGTCTCTGAAAAGTACAATTCTTTGATTTTTGTTTATTTCCCTAAAAAGTTGAATTGACAAATTTGTCCCTTTATTGAAATTATTGAAGGAATTATTACCTTTTTTTTTTAATCGAAAAATTTTGTATTAATTAATTATAAAAGTGTACCCGACTTCTACGTTACGACTCAAAAAAAAAAAAACACTTTTAAAAGGTTTTTCATAAGTTATAAACTAAAAGCTGGCCAAATAACTTCTGATTAGGTGTCGGGTCTGTTACAGTACTATCTATTCTAAAAATCCGTCGCATGCAAGTCATTTGTTACACGTGAAGAGACAAATCAAGATGTATCATCACCAAGTGCACAAATAAATAGTGCAAATTGCACTATAATAAAGGGGACCAAACATGCAAGCAGAAAGAATTGAACTCAAGTCTTGATCAAATCGGAAGAGAAGTCCACGAGGTACAAGATGAAGAGAAGCCTACCTTACCAAGTATAAGAACCAATCACAATCTCCATGTATAATTGATGTGAGACTTTAATACCCTCGATCATGCATAATGTGAAATTTGGAGTGATCCCAAATCTCGATCTGAATAAAACGGACCCTTACACATAGTATCGTCTAATACCATATTAAAGGGTGTTGTTTACTTCAAAAACATGTTCAAGAGAAAGAAAAGTCCACCAAATATAAGAATTAAACTCAATCCACATATATCGTTGATGTGAGACTTTAAGAACACCCGTCTATAATCTGTATTTAAATAATTTTTGCATTAAAACTAGTTGTTATTACTCTATCTAACATACTTTACCAATTGGCGTAAAGATGCAACTTTTGGCTAAGGGGTCAAGAAGATGATCTGATGGACTATATTGGAAGCATGTAACTTGGCCAAGAAATTACAACCACTTTGGACAAAAACTTGCAATGAGATTTGAGAAATTGCCAAAGGAGAACAAAACAAGGTTCACTCTGGACTATATATGTTATGATGGTTATCATATCATATGGTACAATGAGAAAAGGATGTCACTCCACTACTAAAGCTAGAATTATTTGTCCTTTGGAATTTTTTATGTGGCATTTGAAATAATTTTTATTTTTAGTTTTTTGCTTCGTTTTAAAACTGATAAAATATTGATATACTGTCTCTTTTAAAAAATAACAGTTTTTTTTTTATCTTCCTGTCAGGATGAAAGAATAACTTTATTAGAACATAAAGTTGGTTCTGTTATCAAAGCAGACGTGAATCCTATTTATGTAATTCTAACCTCCTTTTTTTGTAACTAAACGTTATTTTGATAAATATTACGTGTTATTTGACTTCTGACTTGCCAAAGAGCATAATCAAATCGAGATTTCAATGTCAGCTATAGATTTCTTCCTTGGTTCTGTGTTCTCGTAATGGAATAATTAATGCTTCAACACTTAAGTCTTACGAGGCTCTCTACTCATTGCCAGTATATATATATATATATATATATATATATATATATATATATATATATATGTGTGTGTGTGTGTGTGTGTGTGTGTGTGTGACATTGTCAGAATTGCCAGTTATATTTGAGTTGGGTGTTTTCATCTGGAAGGGGTTTCTCTTTTATCTTTGAAGTGTTCACTTAAGGAGTTTCTCTTCCGATCATCATAACATGATTTGAGGAGAAACCCTTTCTACACAAAATTTGAAGAATTCCTAGTTTTAGGATAGATTTTAGAAAAATTTTAAGTTTCGCCAAGGACTAAACCTAGAAGCGCCCTCGTTTTATTAGATTCAAACTAGTCTAATTAGGTTTTGAACATCAATTTGTTCACCAACACAACGCTAATATCCTAGCACATTAGTGCTATCACTTTCTTTATCATAACCACCATTACTATCACGAGCTATTATCATTGTTGCCAGATACGGTCAATGCCAATACTACCAATACGCCGAGCACTTTTGTTGTATCTGAACAGACATTTATAATAAAATCTACCGTAGTTGACAACTACCACCTCAACCGCAACCATCGCTATTGCACAAAAATTAGTACCATTCACACATGCACCATGACCACCGCCTTTATCATCACTATCACGTCACATCTACCCCCACAATTAGAGGAGAAGCCACAAGGTACAAGAGGGCGATACACTTTCTAGGTATAATAATCAACCTCAATCCCCACGTATGTAATCGAGTGCAAAACTTTTAACACCCGAACACGCATAATGTGAAACGTGAAATGATCTCAAGCCTCGTTCTGAATAAAGCGTACCCTCACACATAGCATTGTTTAACACCACATTATAGGTTGATATTCAATTCAAAAGTGTGTTCAAGACGGAAATTTTTTTTTTACCAAATATAAGAGTCGAACACAATTGCCATAAATCATCCAGTAGCAATGTTTGTTCACACATGCAGCGGTTTTAACAAGCTACTAGTGGCTAACCTTTCTTCGGGAATTTGTCATGGGCTCTTAGAACATTTTTTTACCAAAACTAGTTGTTGTTATAGTCTACGGTTATTATAATCTACCTTTCCTTACCAATTGACATGGCTGTCGTTGGATATCATCAGAATGATGTCAGTAAAGATGCAATTTTGTGTTGGGGATCAAGAGGATAATCTGAGGGACTAAATTGGAAGCAATTAACTTGCCCAAGAAATTACAACCACTTTTGACAAAAACTTGCAATGAGATTTGAGGAACTGCCAAAAGAAGAAAAAACAAGATTCACTCTGGACTTTTTTATGATGGTTGTCATATCACATGGTACATTGAGAAAATGATGCCACTCCACTACTAAAGCTAGAATTATGTCCCTTGAAATATTTTGAGGTAAAAGCAAGAAATGATCTGACTTATGTGCCATTTGAAACAATTTTTATTTTCATTTTTTGCTTAGTTTTGGAATTACAATGAAAAGTTGGCTCTACTGTCAAAGCAGACACGAATTCTATTTATGTAATTTCAACCTTCTTTGTTTGTAACTAAATGTTACGTTGATAGATATCAGGCGTTATTTGACTTCTGACTAGCCAAAGAACATAATCAAGTCAAGACTTCAAAGTCAGTTATAGTTTTTTTCATTATATCTCTAGAGACCCTATAGAATTGAAGCTTCCTTGGTTTTGTGTTCTCGTAAAGGTATGCCTCAACGCTTGAGGCTTACGAGACTCTCTTCTCATTGCCATTTATTTTTAGGCCGGTTGTTTTCATCTAGGAGGGGTTTCTCTTTTTTCTTTAAAGTGTTCACTAGAAGGGGTTTTGCTTACGATCATGTTATGGTAGAAGGGGTTTCTCTTTCACTCGTTAGAGTATTCACTAGAAGGGGTTTATCTTCCTATCATATTATGGTTATGATTGGAACGTAAACCCCTTTAGTGACACGTCTAGTACTGCTCGTGTTAAGCGACAAAATTTAGACTGAAATACGATGTTCCACATGGTATGGCTATAAGAATCTTGCTAGAAGTTTTTAGTGACACCTCTAGTACCGCTCATGTTTAGCGACAAAATCTAAGCGAACGCGTAATGCACCCTTCAACTTTGATCTTAATAGTTTTAGGAAAAGTTTATAACTAAAACATAAATATGTTTGTGGCTTACAATCATTGCAAAATTTTGATTTAAATTATAACACCCGTTTGCTAGATACCTACACACTATAGGTCATAAGTTTGTCCATAAATTTTTGTGTGAATATTTGGGAAAGTGTGCTGAAAGCATTATAGCATATTTAAGAGAGGATTTAGCAGTTGGACTTCAATTTTTTTCCACTTAATTGAAAAGCTAGATAGAAACTTAAAAGTTTAATTAAAGAGATCAACTAAATTGGTAGACATCACATAAAAAGATGAAGCTTATATGGCACAAGAAGAATGTCTATAAAATCTAACATGTCACGAGTATGAGGGCTTAAAAAATCCTACTGTGTTGTAATCCTAAAAGCATTCTTCAGTTTATATACATATATACGTACATATATGTAAGTACATATTTAGATCCTCGTATTTAAAATAAAAAGTTGCAAACTATTATCTTGAAATGTCACTAAAAATGTTGCCAATGTCCCTTTGCCACTAAAAATCAAATTGCAGCAAACTTGCCAACTTCTTTCCACAAAGAATTTAGTGAACAAATCCCTTCTAAAACATGTTAGTACCTCAAGGGTTACCTTGCCTATTTATTGTGCTACCTATTCATAGTTTAGCTAATCTATATATATATATATATATATATATATATATATATATATATATATATATATATATATATATATATATATATATATATATATATATTATGAAAGTCGAAACTGAGAGAATGTGTCCACCTCATTGTCTATGTGGACACTTTCTTTTTTTACCACGTGAATTTTATTTATTGTTATCTGAAATCGATTTTAAGCACTTACCATTATCACTTTTCATTTTTAAATTACGTTCTCTCACCAATCAGTTAAAGTTACCTTATCAATTTAAATTTTAAAAGTAATTCGCAATTATAGCACATTAATCAAGTTTCCATAATTATTATTTTCTCATGAATCTAATTAAAAATTGATTTCACAACTATTTCCAAAGTATATCAAGCCACCACTTACTTAGATACTCTATCTTTTTGCCATCTAAACTAAGAAAATTTAATTTTGATCAATTATATTTATCATATTGCTTATTTCTCTCACGTATGTATTATCTTTTTTCTTTCTTTCCACAAGTTTGTTCACTTCCTCTCTTTCACTTTCAAATTGACTAGATTTGCTTACTTCATCCTGACATCCCCGACTCACACTTCTAATCCAGCAAATCCCCACTTTATCTCCTCACATCACTCTCATTTCCTCATAAATCTTCTCCTCTTATCTCTCTATGTTAAAATTCTATTTGATTGTGTTGTCCTTAAACTACTCATCCTCAAGACAAAAATAGGACCACTAAAATGATGTTGCCTTAGATATTGGCCATGTATATTCCTTTCATGCTTCGGTAATATTTATTACCAATTAATTATTTTTAACTTAGCAATGATACAATATATATCATGTATATTATTCTAGGCAATGTGACAATACAAAAAGCCTCAATTGTACTTAATCTTCTCTTTACAGCATAATGTGTTTAGTCAATACAAGATCAAAATAATTGGACAATCCTCACTTCCGGAAGGAAAGATTTTTGGTGCAACTATAAATTTATTTTAATGTAACAATTGTCACTAAATGTTGTTCGTTACATTTATTGAATCATCTTCTTCGCAATAGCTTTTTAACATTTTGTCACTAAAAGTAATTATTGAAAAATTAACTATCACCGGGACTGGGGAAGGTTACAGCCAAAGTTTATCACAAATTTTGTTTTGAGAAATATGATCATCCGTATGCAACGCATGAGATAAAGTTAGTTATGATATGATAATGCCCCCCCCCCCCCCCCCCCCCACACACACACACACACACACACACACTGTAAGCGACTTTAACTTTTTGATAATAAATTTGGAATCATTCATTTTATGTCTCCTGATACAAAGGCAATTCAACACCAGGGGACCAGAGCCAAACCCTAACCTTTTCATCATTGGACTGTTGCATAATGCTGTGGGAATCATCTCTTTTTCATAAAAGAGCAAAGTACAAACAATATAAATAACTGAAAATATCATTACGTTAAGCATGTTTTAATCCCCTCTTACCCACTTTAGCAAACTATATTTACCTTAAGTTTTTACTTTGCTAGCATTCAAAATTTCTTCTATTGCTCATCTTGATGCTATTAAGCCCCAAAAGCCTTAAGAATGATGCTGTACGAATTGTTAAAGCTTAAGTGGTTAAAGTGTCTAAATTCAGATTGTACGTTGAGACACAATTAATGAAAAATAAATTGAGGTACGCCACCACCAAGTGCACAAATATAAGAAATGCATAAACGAGGTCACATACAAACTGAAAAATCAAAATTAGAACCTTGCACAATGAGAGCTGCGATACCACGTCGATTCACTGTTGGCTCTAAAATATTAAGCCACTGAATAGTAGACTCAAGAATGTTACGATGTTAAGTGAACGTATGCACTCCTAAATTCCCATGTCCAAATTAAATAAGATGCAAAATGTATGTTCTATCTTTTTTGAATACGTACCGCAAAAAGATGGCACATTTGTTACTGCAGCAATACTTCGAAAGTGGTGTATCCCAATACCAAGTCGATCACATCAGCAAGTTGCATTGTTGGTGGGAGTTATAAAATGAAACCTCCAACTTTGGATCAAGAGCAGACAGACGTAAACAATGCCACAAGACAAGAGGAGGTTTAGCTCAAGCTATGAGGAATATGTGTTGGTGCTGTCAGTCGTCTACCCTATCTGCATTTCTTTAATGTTAGTCTCCATAGTATCTGCAACTTTGCAACAAAGAAAACATCTTTACCACAAGGCTTTCTTGATATTAAGTAAATTATCTTCTTCTCTTAACTATGGTGTTAAAGTTTTCAAAAAGCTCTGCGAATACCCTACAAAGCTCCACGGGCTCCACATAACATTTAGCGTTCAATCCCACGTCGGGTGAATATTAGTAAACACCTCAATATATAAGTAAGCGTCTTTATTTTAGCAGAACGAGTCGATCAGAATCCAACAAACTACTTAAATTACAAAAAGTCCACCCTCAACTAATAAGATTCATCCACGTGCTTGACCCAAATGAAGTCTAGCACTTTCCACAACCGCACATCGGATAATTACTAGGGAACACGTCAACATCTAAGACTTATCAGATTATTCACTTATTACCTTGCATTTTTGAATTGAATGCTTTCGGAATAACACCTATTAGCATATCTGACTACTTTTTTAGTATAACAACAATAATGGTTGCAAATGACGAGTAATAGAAAAAGGTCATCTACTCCCAAGAGTCAGTTTTGGGAGTGACGCTGCCCAAGAGCCACACACTGTTGTATTGTGAGCAAACAGTCCCATAAAGCACTCAGCACTTGTGTTGGTTTTTCGTAGGAAGCTTAAGCCATGAAGCCCAGAAGAGGTTGTTGATACTGAAAGCAAGAAAGTCAACACATATCCAACACAACACATCTTTACTGGAAAATTCGGATTAAAGTTTGATGTTCTCTGAGAATTTGGTTCTGTACCAGCTTTGTAAGATCATAAAAGAGGTCTACGACCAACAAGGGTTGGTTCAGCGGTCCCTAGAATCCCAATCCAGGTTTTCCACCTGGGTTCGAATCCTGCCCGCCGCACTTGTTGGTAGCAAACTTACGTCCTCGTCCTGCATGTGCTCCACACACACGTCCTTGTGCGCTTCGGCCCCGACATAGGTGCGGGAATCGGGGGCTCAGATGTATGTGGCGACCTTGTAGGTCCCCGAGGCACAATACTCCATGCCGGTTAGATTAGAACCTTACGGTCTAGCCTTTTTTTCAATCAAAAAAAATAAAAGAGGTCTATCATGTACTTGCTCTGTGGTCCATTATCTAGAGCAGTGTGCATCATATGTTGTCACTTTTAATCATGCATGTCTGCCTTTCTATTTCTTTTCCACCTCTCAGTTTTATGGCAGAAGCCTCTCATATTTACCATTTATTTTAGTCATACCAGACGATATGTGAAAGGGAACACTTCTGTCAGTGCTGAAGCTAGGTTTTAATCATAGTCAAGAGTACCTAAAGTTTGGAAAGAAATCTACATGACCAAAAACATTAGACGTTATCTCAGTTGTGTCCATGTGTCATTGATGCTGAGGCGGCAAGCATCGAGGCAGTCGATATGTCCCGGAATGCCATCACGCCAATCAAGGTAGGCAGCGCTGGCCGTCCTGGCTTGTTTAGGCATCTGCGCGGTCCTGACACCAGCCGCGGGATCCCCTCGGCATCTTGAAACACCTATGCATTTTAGGAAAGAATAATATCACATATATTTGAGTTTATAGAATAATTACAAGAAATGACAGAGTGATAACTCACGTCACTTGCCCCCCCCCCCCTTTTTTTTTTGGGGGGGGGGGGGGGGCATATATGAAAAGACCGAATTGACTCTCGAAATTATTCTATCCTTTTTCCTTCCATTTTCCTCCTCCTCACCGCCCCACACTCCCCCCCCCCCCCCACACACCTACTACCTATCCCACTACCAACCAAAAGTGAAGGGTTACTTGTCCATCTACTCTGTTTCACCATGAGTTCAGAGCCACCATCAGGGTGAGGACTTTTTTGAGAAGTCCTGATGAAAGAAAAACAGATTGGTGAAGACTTTTTTCAAGAACCTACATAAAGAGCATCATTAAAACATTTTGAAATACGTTTACAATGTGTTCCCAACCCATTCTGGTCATACCCACGGGCCCATTAGGGGTGCTGCTTCACGCGAACACATCGACAGATTCAACGGTCAAATTTTCAACGCATCGAACCAGTCAGCGCGCACACGTTCAAGTCATGTACATTTTTCACTACAAGGCGTGCGACTTACACAACTTATTTCACGTTAACGTTACTCACGGTAACACGATCGTCGCGCCGTGACCACCCGTGCACCTTTTCATCAAAAACTTCGACCGATGGTGAAACCGGAGCAACGGGGTCAAGGGGCAAAGGCCTTGGCAAACCCCATGGGGTCGGCCTCGGCCTCACCCAAGGCCATGAGGTCGGCCTCAGCCTCCCATGGGGGGTTGGCCTTGGCCTTCCCCCTGCGGTTCTTTACTTTTTGTGCAAAGTCCCTTTCGCACTTTGTTCACTATGTACGCTCTTTATGTGACTTCGGCGCTTTATTCGTCACGTGGGTACGATTCTTGACAACACGCTCGTCACGACGCAACTTCCAAATTTGTCATCGCTCATCAAACACCTACCGTCGGCGCGCCCGAAGTTTGCCAAAAAGGGAAGTGGCCTTGGGCTCCAAAAATGGAAGTTGGCCTTTTGGCCTTGGCCAACCCCAGGGGGTCAGCCTCGGCCTTCCCCACATTCGCGCATACTCCTTTTCATACTTTTTTCGCTTTGTACATGATTTTGACATCTTGATTGTCACATAGATACGACTCGCGTCGACACACTCGTCATAACGCAACTTTCGTATTCATCATTGCTCATCAAAACGCCTACCATCGGCGTGCCCAAAGTTCACCGAAGAGGGGAGTGGCCTTGGCCTCCCTCCATGGGAGCTGGCTTTTGGCCTTGGCCACTCCCTTGGGTCGGCCTCAGCCTCCCCAAGGGTGGTGGCCTTAGCCTTCCCCCAATTCTTGGCCTATGGCCTTCCCTCCCACACGCACTTGTTTTCTCAAATCTTTGCACCTTTGTGATGTTTACAGACGTTCATACATCAACCTCGAGACGTCCGTCGTGCATCAACCTCCCGACGTCCATGGTGCATCAACCTCGCAACTTCCGTAGTGCCTCAACCTCACGACGTCCGTTGTGCCTCAACCTCGCGATGTCCGTCCTGCATCAACCTCGCGACGTACTTCGTGCATCAACCTCGCCACGTCCGTCGTGCATCAACCTTGTGTCGTCCGTCATCCATCAACCTCATGACGTTCATCGTGCATCAACCTCGTGACGTTAGTCGTCCGTGACCGCATACCGCTCCCGAGATGCCCATCACCCAAAGTCGCGTACTACCACCGAATGACTTGTCACCGATGACCGCATACCATCACTCTCGACGTTGTCATTACTACGTGTTGCATTCATCATCTTGTTATGGTAGGTACACTTATCTCACATTCTATCTTCGGGACACCCAACGCGTGCCCGCGCGCCGTCTTCGCGACGTTCGTTGCCATGCTCGTGTGCCATTCTAATGACATGTGCCCTGGGACGTTCGTCACTGAGCCCGTGAGCCATTGTCATGATACGTGCCTCCAGCACCAAGTATATCCCCGCGACGTTCGTCGCTGCGCCCTTGCGCCATTCTTATGATGCGTGCCCTTGGCACCAAGTATATCCCCACGATGTTCGTCGCTGCGCCCTTGCGCCATTCTCATGATGCGTGCCCCGGCACCAAGTATTGTCTCTGCGACGTTCGTCGCCGCGCCCATGCGCCATTCTCACGACATGTGCCCCGGCACCAAGTATATCCCCGCGACATTTGTCGCCCGCGCTCTTGCGCCATTCCCATGATGCGTGCCCTAGGCACCAAGTATATTCTAATGATGAGTGCCCTCAGCACCAAGTATTGTCCCAGCGACGTTCGTCTCATGCGCCCTTGCGCCATTCTCATGATGCGTGCCCTCGGCACCAAGTATTGCTCTGCGACGTTCGTCGCTACGCCCTTGTACCATTCTCATGATACGTGCCCCTGGCACCAAGTATTGCTCCACGACATTCGTCGCCGCGCCCATGCGCCACATTCATGACATGTGCCCACGGCACCAGGTATCTTTGCGACGTTCTTCGCCGCCCCTGTGCGCCACTCTCATGATACATACCACGGCACCAGGTATTGTCTTGCGATGGTAGTCTCTGCGCCCATGCACCACAATCATGTTACATGCTTCCGGGGGGCTCTGTTTTTAGTGCTCTGGCACGAGGACCCCTCACAGCGGGATGAGCTCATAATCTTAAAGCCATCGCCGACACAATTAACAGCGGGATGGGCTCACAACCTTAAAGTCATCGCGCGGCACAATCAACAGCGGGATGGGCTCACAACCTTAAAGCCATCGCGGGCACAATCAACAGCAGGATGGGCTCACAACTTTAAAGCCATAGACGGAACAATCAACAGCGGATAGGCTCGTTACCATAACACTATCACCGTCTTTATTTCGGAGGGCTCTGCTCGTAGTGCTCCGGCATGAGGACCATTCGCAGCAGCAGAATAGGCGACTCCTTAGGGACACTATCTTCGTCAGGGTATCTTCGTGACTGGCCTACGTGCTCCAGCACTGGAGGCTCGCGTCGGCACCCCTATGGATATGACCCCCGAGTCACTCCGAGATGGGAACAGGTCTTCGGAGGGTATCGCGTCTAGTCTGCCTAGCAGTTGGGCGTCGGGTCTTCCCCACCACTGCCAGGCCTGTGGGACTCTACAAGGGCTTGGATTGGAGGCTAGATCAAAGGGATTCTCTGGCCACACCGATGCTGTGGGAGCCAGTCTTTCCAGACAGATAGAGCGACGTTGTGCTGGGTAGGCCGGTTGAATATGCGATTCGACAGTCCGTGGAGCACCGGAAGCTGTGGACGCCTCGGTGACGTGTCCAGAGAGCTCCACGTATCGCGTAATGACATCATCATCTCAACGTCTATAAATAGAGGTCTTAAGAATTCATTTAGAAAGGTTGGACATTTTCAGAACACTTTCACTTTCTCACTCTAGAATCCTAGAGAGAGAAACATATAGGACTCTAACTTTGGACCTAAGTATCGGACTGTGATTGTCGTGTGTATTCACCCTACGCCATCGCCCTCGCAGTACTGCCACCCTCAGGCTCTGTCTGGGAAGCCCTTGGTCTCTGCCCTTACTCCACCCTTGCTGTGTCCCACATCATCACACTTGGCACCTGACTCGGACTGCATTTATTGTGGCATTTCCACGTCGATTGCGAACTCACTTTTCCTGGCATCACAATGCTTTTAAAACCTTCATTCCAAGTTAAATGAAACATAAATGTCAATACATTTATCGACACGAGAATGAAGTTTCCATTCGGTGCGTGCCAAATCACGTACTTGTGACGGCCTTGTAGCAGAACTCATCACCTTTTTACCCAGAAAGATATTCTTGCCGGCTATTATTAAAGTTCATAGACTAGGAGCATTTGCAAAATGTGTTCTTTATAGTGATTTGAAACCGTTGTTACTTTAATCATGCGAGATAACGTGGGTTTTGGTTGCTCGATAAGGACACGAGTTGGCGGCCCCGTTCAAGCTTTTTAATTCTAGAATAACAGAATTATATATATATACAACTACAAAGCACTTGTTTGTTACAGGACTTTTGTACAAACAAAATAGCTGAAATACTTCAAAACTCAGCCTTTCAAGGATGTAATCCAGCTGACATCTCGGAACCACATGAACAAAAGTAGCTAGCGGCACAAAAACCCTGAAGGTTTAGGTTAGAGACCCTCGTCAAGGTGGCTAACTGATGTCTCATCAAGGTAGCCTTTTCATTTGATGCTCAAAATATGTTCTGGAAACACAAACATACTAAGGTAGAGTACTACTTGAATCTATCAAGTTTGTTTTAGGTGTTACTTTTATGTTTGTCTCGATCTATCGGTGTGAGTTCTTTCCGACGTCAACTTTTATATATATTCCATGTAACCTGTGATTAAAAGTTAGCCTAACTACTCGTATTAGACATACCTTCTATGAGCAATATGGTTCTCAAAATTGGTTCAGAAGAGGTGCTACAAGAGTCAAATAGAATTGAACTACTAAGAGCTTTAATACGCTACTAATACCCTTGCTTTTCTTCCCATGTGTGGTCATTGTTGACAAACTGGCCTACCACGAAGAAAGGAAATCATTTGCTGACAAAGCCCGTGTTTGTTGTGTGTGTATGTGTGTGACTTTCTCTTGGAAATGGACCACCAAGAATTTCCTCAGAACTACTCAAGATGATATATAAATCAAAGCACATGGTTCGAAAAAAAAGTGGAAGGTATTTCTGTCCACTGTCTACTTTCTTAATCACTTTTAGTGATGGAGGAGTGAGATGTATGCATCAACCACCCTTTAAACTTTAGCTCATTGATTCTTCATTAGAGTGTATTATGAGATTTTTTTAGTATATAATTAGAGTGTAATCATGTGGTTTGTTTCACAGACTAATAGCACCTACTTTTAAACTTGTATAAATAGATAGATAAGAAATCCACAAAAAAGCTGTGGGTTTGGCTTGCCAAGTTGATGCACGTGTAGATGTACCGCTTTGATGTTTGTATAAATTATAACGGTACTTCTTATTTAATTTTAATCTTTTTTTTCTTCTTCTTTTTCTCTTAGCGGACGAAAAATCAGATATTCTTGAGGCGAATAACTGAAGTACTCTTTTCGGACTGAGTTCATCGGAGGTCTAAGCCCATTGCTTTAGTTTTGAGAAATTTTATTTAATCTTTGCTTTTACTAAATTGCACAGCTTAGTGGAGGAGTGAAGACACCATTGTGATGAAAGTGAAACAGCATAAATCCTAGATGTAATACCTTTTATAAAGTGAAGGCAATAGATTAAGTTTTGTTCCATAAAATGGCTACTCTGTTTGATGTGTCATAAAGTTGAGATGTGTACGCGTGTGTACACACATATATGTATATGTATGCGTACACACACATATGTATATGTGTGCGTACACACAGAGAGAAATGTGTGTGTGTGTGTGCGAGCGCGCGTGCGTGCTCTCAAGGAGTAGAGGAAGTGCGCTCTAAGCTTACCTCATTGCTATACAGTCAAGCTACGCATGTGCGTCTGTATATACATTTACAAACACAAAGGTGTCTTCCACTTCGATTGATAATCCATGTACATTCAATAATGAATCTAATTTAAAAAACATGTTGCTTAAAAAACCTTGGTGAAGTTTGGTTCATGTTTTGCTTACTCTAGGTTTTATTATATCCTATTCAATCGTGTTGCTTAACGTAGAAACATCATAATACGAAATTCCATATGAGATATATAAGAAAGATAAAGTAGAATAAAAACCTTATGATATTTCAAAACAAATTTAGAGAAACTTTTCTTTATACCATATTTGGTTCTTATTATTTTTACACAAATGTACTTCTATAATATAGTGGATAAAGTATGAGTCAAATTCAACTATTTTATGTTGAAACGATTTTAAATAAATCTTTTTTTCTTATGTTCTTTTATTGTCAGTTATTAAACTCCTAAGCATTCCAACTTCTACCTTAGTAACATACCAACATATTATGACTTTATTTAACTTTTATACTCTTAAAGACAGTCTCTTATTAAAAAAAGAAACTAGATATCTAGAAAACAAATTTGCATAAGCTAGTCTCCAACTTAAATTAATAACCTTGCTATGAGTTTTTCAACTATCCTATTTAGTCATGTTGGTTAAACTATTTTAAACCTTATATAATTGCTTCATGCAATAACGTATTGATCTTACTATCTCTCATGTATACTTTTATGGGTAGATTCCAAAATGCTTCTAAAATTGCCTCCTTATCGATATGTAATAAGTCGTGTTGCTTGACTTTCATTAACCATATGGTATTCAAAACATACCAAAATTTTCTATATCAAAATTAAACTAACATTTAGTTAATGTTGTGGACATGCCACATGAAAAGTACAAATTATTTTCACAAGATACTTACACAAGAATAATAAAAATGTCTCATGCAATAACAAATTAGTCTATGTATATTTTTGCATATTTTTATGACGGCAGCCTACTTTTTTTTCCTTTTTTTATTTACTAAATAAACTTAAAATTTTTTATTTTTATATCAAAATCAACTATATGCATAAGGACTTTGCTTATTGATGTTCATCACAATGGTTATTTTATTATGTTAAAAAAGGAAGTTTATCCCTTTAAAATAAATTTGACTATCTTTGATAAAAGTATCATGAAAATATCGATCGTGCAAAAAGTTTATTATATGGTTTAAAGCTCTATAGTAGACGAGTATTAATAAGATCTTTCCATGCTTGGCACTGATTTACGGGCTTTAAGCATATATTCCTTGGCATTGTACCTTTTTCTTAAGACTAGTAAGCTGACATAGGTAAAAGTAGTTACTCCATTCATGACGAGAAAGTTTTATAACCGTAAATGCGTAAACTGTTGGAGAACAAGTCCAATAACATTTTCCTACTTAATACTTTTCCTCACGTGTAAGCCCCCGATTACACTTGGAGAAAGCAGTCAATATGGCAAACAAGTCAATGTGCGTCACCAACAAATTAAAGTGCACAAATAAATTGAGTGCAAATTACACAATTTGTAAAAGGGGACCAAATATCTAACTAGAAATGATCCAAGAGCTTGCACAACGAAAATTCTGGTATCATGTGAAGTTATAACCTATTATAAAAACTTAAAATATTAAGGAACAAGCCTAGCAACATTATTACGCTTAACAAACTTGCACAAACCTGTGAGCGCCACGTTCGACATGGACCAAGCGACATAAAGACGGAGTCGAGTGTTGGCATCTAAAGAACCGTAAAAAAGAGGACCACCTCTGGGATCGGTGGTCCTTACTCAATCATCCAATTGTAGCCAAAAACCATATCAATTGCTTAGGAGACATGTTACTTCAGTTTGGTCGCGAAACTTTGAAGCTTCATAATGCTGTTTTCGCTTTCTCATATCAGTGCGAAGGACCCCATTTTTGGGTCCTATTCATTGACACTGACAAGGATACACGATTAATCATGAATCCACCTTCCTGGGCTTCTTTATACTTGCTTGATTTCACAATGGAAGCAAGTCGTTTCCTAATCCCCAACTTAGTTACGGCGCGATTCGACGTGGTTGTACTGTTCTTGTTTGGCCTACTCGCTCCAGCAAGTTTTAGCGCTTGGCTCGGAGATCTGGCGTTGAGTTTTGGAAGGTGCAAATTTACTGGGAGTGAAAATATTTTTCAGGACAACAGAGTATCACACTGGATCTTCCAGATATGTTAATTTGCTCACTGACTACCTATTCTCCTAAAAATGACAAAACATTTTATTTCACAACGGAAGCACACCGTTTCCTAAAATGAATTCCCTTAGTTAAGGCGCCATTCGACCTCTAGTAGTGTTGTTCTTGTTTGGGCTATCCATGGCAGCAAGTTTAGCGCTTTGTTAAGAAGTGCTAGTCCCAATACTCCACCGATAAAAAAGAAGTTGAACATTGGAGTAAGTCTTGTAGCCACTTGGATGAAAAATTTATGAACAAACGTTGGCTCCTACCCTGGTTGTAGGAATCTTCCTCCAATCTCTCTTATATAGTAACAATTAATAGTCACTAAATGTTTCCGGTGACTTTTCTACTAACGCTTTCAGCGACAATTCTTAGCAGTACTTTTTTATCGTCATCAAATAAAAGCCACTAGAAGTATTTAGCGATAATTGATTGTCGCTATATAGAAGGTAGGAGAAAAATTTCTCTAATCAGGATAGTAGCCAATTTTTTTCCAAAATTTACGATCATCGGGAGCGAGTGGATTTATCAATTTCCTAATACAAGACAAATGTTTTGCCCGCGAAACCTGAATTTAGTCGTATTTGGACCAGGCTAACTTTTTGCCCAACATTGAGTGGACTTGGGCTTACAAATGTGCGCTAGGCTCACTTTATCAGATAACTCATATTATTGTGGTCTTTCCCTTACAAATTGGGCCAGAAAGCCTGTTTGGGGCGGTTGAAAGAAACTAATAATGCAACTTGCTTTTTTCTAAGACATAAAGTTTATTTTATGGCCGAAAGTACCTTTCCTCACTTCTATAATACATAAGGGGTGATATACAAAAATTAAAAATTGATGAAGGTATTCTTAATAGCAGCTCTTAATATGGCATATGAATCCAAGAGATTATATGTTCTAAGCTTTCATAATAAGTGGGATGAAGTATACTGCATCAACCTATTTAAATGCAATTTTAACAAATATAGGTATATACCTTATGACTCTTATTTTTAACGACAAATACTTAATATGAGCACCGATCAAATTATGTGATAAAGTTCCAGGGGTAGTGTTGCCAGGGAATGTGGGTTCGTGCCTACGTGGAGGTGCCACAAAGGCTGCAGTCCGAGTCAGCTGCCAAGTGTGCAAAATGAGAGACAACAAGGACGGAGTAAGGGCTGAGGGCAAGGCTCCCTAGACAGGCCGTGAGGGCTGGCAGTGCTGCGCAGGCAAGGCGAAGGTGAATAGAGCCGGCGACCTACAGTCCAAGCTAAGGTCAATGTCAAGGGTGCAGCGTCAAGAGTCCGATGTCAGGTGTCCGAATGTATTTCTCTCTCTAGAATTCTAGAGAGAATGAGTTTTAGAGAGAGAAAGTGAAAATGACAAATGAGAGAGTGAGTTCTCTTTATGAAATCCAAGGTCCCCTATTTATAGGGCAAAGTGTGCCGGTGTCATCAATGTGTCACCAGCTGACACGTGTCACCCCTGGGAGTGACACGTCGGGGTCCACAAATACCGGTTCTCCATTGGACTGCCAGTTCTCGAATTCGCATTGCCTTGCCCCACACAGCGTCTCTCTACCTGTCTGAGAAGACTGAAAACACCATGATGGCATGATCAGAGTAAGCCCGTTGCCCCAGCCACGGGTCCAAGCCTTTACTGAATCCCATAGGCCTGGCAGCGGTGGGGAAGACCGGCCGCCCAGCTACCAGGTGGACTAGGCGGGATGCCCTTTCGAAGACCTGTTCCCATCTCGGAGTGACCCGGGGGTCATAGTCTTTAGGGGTGCCGACGCGAGCCCCCAGTGCCAGAGCACGTGGCTAGTCACGCAGGCACCCTGGCGGAGATAGTGTCCCGGAGGAATCACCTATCCCGTTACGAAGGGTCCTCGTGCCGGAGCACTACGAACGGAGCCCCCTGAAATGAAGACGGCGATGGCTTTGAGGTTGTGAGCCTATCCCGTGGCGGTGATGACTATAAGGTTGAGAGTCCATCCCGCTGTGAGGGCCGGAGCCCCCCTGTGATTATGACGGTGATGGCTTTAAGGTTGTGAGCCCATCCAGTGGCGGCGATGACTATAAGGTTGAGAGTCTATCCCGCTGTGAGGGCCGGACCCCCCTGTGATTGTGACGGCGATGGCTTTAAGGTTGTGAGCCCATCCCGTGGCGGCGATGACTATAAGGTTGAGAGTTCATCTCGCTGTGAGGCCCGGAGCCCCCCTGTGATTGTGACCGTGATGGCTTTAAGGTTGTGAGCCCATCCCGTGGTGGCGATGACTATAAGGTTGAGAGTCCATCTTGCTGTGAGGGTCGGAGCCCCCTGTGATTGTGACAGCGATGGCTTTAAGGTTGTGAGCCCATCCCGTGGCGGCCATGACTATAAGGTTGAGAGTCCATCCCGCTGTGAGGGCCGGAGCCCCCCTGTGATTGTGACGGCGATGACTTTAAGGTTGTGAGCCCATCCCGTAAGCATACAACATGATTGTGGCGCATGGGCGCGATGCCTGCAGCACGAGACATTGATTGTGGCGCACGGGCGCGGTGATAACTTTCTCGAGACTATACCTGGTGCCGTGGGCACATGTCATGGAAGTGGGGCACAGGCACAACGACGACTGTCGCGGGGCAATACTTGGTGCCGGAGGCACTCATCGTGAGAATGGCGCAAGGGCGCAGCGACGACTGTCGCGAAACTATACTTGGTGCCGGGGGCACGTATCATGAAGATGGCGCATGGGCGCAGCGACGAACGTCGCGAGACCATACCTGGTGCCGGGGCACATGCCATAGACGTGGCGCACGGGCCTGGTTAAGTGAGTGGCGCCGAGGGCACCGTAGAGTGATAGAGAGCCCGGGGACATGGCTGCATCAGCGGTGCGGCGCAAGGGCGCGGTGGAGTGAGTGGGCGACGAGGGTCGCGAAGCGATGTCTGGGCGACAGGGTTGCGGGTTGATCTCGAGGACGCGGGCGACAAAGGTTGCGAAGATGGCATGCGTGAGACGAGTCGGGAAGCCGGCGGGCGGTCGACGGTCATTGCGGCGATGATATACGGGTGACAAAGGGCACCGTGCCATCGCAGTGATGAGTGAGCGTTAGAGACCGTTGTGCGCGAATGAGAAGTAAAAAAGGAGCGTTGGTGACTCCCCGGGACCAGGGTGGCCGACCCCTCCTTGAAGGAGGTGGCCGACCCCTCCTTGAAGGAGGTGCCCGACCCCCTTTTAAGGGAGGTGGCAGACCCCCTTAGGGGAAGGCATGCTGCGTTCTCGTAAATTTTCTAAGTGTTGGTGTCGTCGATGTCTTCGCATTGGCGATAGAATAAGTTTAGTAGCCCAAAAAGTCAACGAGAACAATGCACGTAACTTGCGCGTACGTGTACGTTTTGACCAGTTTGACAGCATTGAAAAACTGACCGTTGAATAGGTGACATGTCATGCGAAAAATGGGACCTCTGGTGGGCCCTTGGGTGTGACAAGAATAGGTTAGCAATATAAGCCCCCTGCGTAGGGCGTGCGTGGAGGGGCAACCCGAGCGGGTGCCGCACGCATAAACAGGAGGGGGAACTAAGAGGGGAAGGTAGCGCAAAAAGGAGAAAGGGAGTGCAAAAGGAGGGGGAAGCATATGAGGGGTCAAGATTTCATCGTGGCCCACCCCCTATATAAGGAGAGGAAGGGGAGGGCTCACAACGCCATTTGAGCCAAAAAAAGAGAACGAGAGTGAGAGAGAAAGAGATGGTGAGAGAAAAAGAGATGGTGAGAAAAGGGACGGAAGGGGCTGAGGGGTCGGCTGGGTCAGGGGCTTGTCGGGGAGTGGAGGTCATCGCAGCGCGGGGAGGGGGGTTAGCCAGTCATGGTGGGTCGGCCGGTTGAGGGGGTCAGCGGCGACGGACAAGGGAAAAGGGAAAGTGGGAGAAAGGACTAAGCAGGGGAGAGAAGGAGCGTCAGCCGCGCAGGTGGGGTCGGCCATGCCGAGGGGGTCGGTCGCACAAGAGGGGTCAACCGCGAATAGGGGGTCGGTCACGCAAGGGGATAGGCTATGCAAGGGGGGTCGGCCACGCATGGTGGGTCGGCCATTCCCATGGGGTCGGCCACCTTGAGTCTCCGACAGGCCCAAGTCCCAACCCCGCAGCTCGAAGTGACGCCAGCGGCGAAGAAAGCGAGACAGAAGATGAGGGTGAAACTGCGGGGAGTTGTGGTGAGCACGTCACGACCACCGCGGGGTATGACGACCGTACCTGTGCCGGTGCTGCCGGTGGATGAGGCCATACCAGCATCGGGCGGCGAGGTGGGAGTGCCATTGACTTTTGCCGATGGGGGAAGAGGTCATACGATCCGAAGCTGGACAAGACCAACACATTGTTGGGGGTGAGGGGAGTAGTACCGTGTGTACCGGATCGGGAGCTGTGGAGGGAGTTGGCTATCCGGGTGGCAGACGGGGCGTTTACGACACCGTGGGGTGGTCCGTCGATGGGAGAGGAGCCACGGCTGCCGTCACCATATCTACATGCGCCGAGTTGGGAGGAGGCGCCTGTGATGTCACCGAGGTATGTACCAGCATTGTTGATCGAGAGAGAGGACATACCTTGGTCGCCTGTGGTGTTCAAGGGCCATAGCTCAATGCTGATAGGGTGGGACTTTTGGTGCGAGCATATGGTGGAGACACCGAGGAGGGCACAGGTGTTGCAGGCACTGGGGTTGCTGCCAGCAATCGAGATTACGGCTAAGGGACTGGAGTTGTATAGGGACACTCCAAGGATGGCCCGATTGCTGGCGAGATGGAGCACACAGTCGCATGCGTTCGTGATCGAGTTCGGGCCGACGTTACTAGATGTGCTGATGTTGACGGGGCTGCCGATACACGGAGAGGTGGATGCACGGGTGTGCCGATTGAGTGGGGAGGAACGACTGTTGTAGACACAACTTCTGGACATCCTGGCTGAGACGAAGAAGCATCGAAAGGGGACGTACGGGGGTGGCTTTGCCAGTTCTACGGTACGCAGTAGGCGAGGACAGGCCAGAGGTTGGGCAGTGCTGCCCATTTTGTGATGGGGCCGTATTATGGCACTGATCGATATGAGTTGGTGGCATTCTTGGCTATGTTCCTGTCGAGGTAAGCTTTGGCATTGTCATGAGATTGTATTCGTGGATATGTATTGTGTCATGCTTGCCCTGTAGAACATCAAACTGATATATATGATGTCTATCGGTGCTTGTAGGTTTGTATTTGAGGGTACCCCTGAGGATGGTATTTCCCTTGGTTATTCGGATGGTGCAGGGCAGACGGGTCGGGCTGGCTTCGGTGTATTTGGGTACATTATATTCGCGGCTAGATCAGTTCGTAAACGACGTGAAGCGGTCACATGGGCGGTATCAGGTGGCGACGTATGTGGACTGGATGTTCCTGCAGAGGTATCTGTACGAGTGCTTCCCGGATTATTAGCCGGACGGATACCTGCTCGCACATCTATCATCGACGATGGGGGCAGTGACTCAGCCAAGCAGATCAAGGCAGGTGGCGTTGTGGTGCAGCAGTTCGCGAGCTTTTGCTTGGGCAGGCATCCGGAGGCCGGGGTGTCCGTTGGTACATATCCTAGACAGTCGTGAGGCGTGCGAGTGGCGGCCCTACATGAGGATGCATGCGTCATATGGTACCGCCATGGCTGCACGTGCAGGAGTTGACGACAGACCTCAGCAGGAGAGGAGAATTAACGCCAGGACAGCTGACGCTATTGGTTGCGTATTTTTCCGATTGGCTCCCGATGTTGACAGATTATGGCGGGAAGCCCGCCGAGTGCTGTTACTACGTGGCGAGATATAGCCCAGACTGTTTGTCACTGGCGTTCAGGTATGACTTAGAGCCCCCATGTGGGTACGACAGTCCTTGGAGTGCGACGACAGCTTTTGGGTATACATGATATGACAGAGCCCGAGAGTGGCCGGTGCCGACGACAGAGTGGAGGCAACCAGGGACAGAGGTGGCAGGGGCAGTGACAGCGAACTATGCACATTGGTGGGAGCGGCTGCGAGGGAGCTGGGTGGGATGGTTGGCACAACCGTCAGGCACACGTCATCAGGTTGACGTGTTTGCATGCGACCGAGCCTTGAGTCTGATATCGGCCACAGTCGTGAGGCAATCGGGGATGCCATCACTAGTGACCGGGAGCTCTGTTCCGAGCTCGGAGAGAGAGGCGGAGGAGGATGCCGGTGAGCCGGGGGATGGTGCCCCAGAGGAAGACCACGGGGAGGAGCCGATTACGGAGGTACCAGGGTGCCGGGGATCGGCAAGGGTCCCCTATTGGCATTGCGAGTGGGGATGATGGAGACAACGCGTCAGGCTAGTGCCGGTACATCAGCCCTACACATATCAGCGGCAAAGAGACCGCGTGATGTTTTAGAGGAGCCAGACTCTGAGGTTTGTTTCTGTCTCTTCTTTCATATTATGAATATGGTTCGCATATTGATTATCGATTACGAACTGACAGTTGTTTTGCCACAGGGATGAGGAAGAGGCAGTCGAGGAAGGCAGTGAAGCGGAGACTGATACCGAGGTAGAGGTGGCTGTAGGAGCCGCGGCTGGCTGATCAGCTGATGATGAGGAAATTGAAGGAGTCGAGACGTCAGTGGCCGGGGTGACGAGGAGGGTAAGTCCATTGCCTGTTGCCGAGGAGACGGTGGAGTCCCTATACGGCGATGCGGTGAGTGATACTGTGACGTTCGATGTTGGTGAGGACTGGTGGACAGGCATGGAGACCGAGGTTGTAGGAGGTGATGGTGGGAGTACGGTGGTGCCCGAGCCTGTTGTCGCAGCTCTGGTTCATGAGCATGAGGCACCAGTTTAGGCTGTGGTGCCACGACGGCACGACATATTATCAGGGTCTGCGGTTGAGGCTGGTGCTACTTTACTGGCGATGCATTCAACCATTATTGGTGCGCAGATGGCTAGTGGAGTGCCGGAGATTCCTGCTGTAGGTGGCAGTGGCGCGACAACCGCAGAGATAAGTAGAGGGTCGTCGAGTGGACAGGTGGATATGGCGACTTGGGAGGGCCTCCAATTACCGGCGGAGATGGTGCGCCGGCTGGAGCTGGTGAAGGCAGGGTTCCTGCAGACGTTCGAGAGGGTGACGATAGAGAACCCAGTATTACGGATGTGGGTATCTGCGGGGTTTATGGAAATGTTGCTGTCGTTTGCTAATGTGCCACCGGCGGGCTGGACTGCAGAGTTCGTTGCTCGGTCGCTTTTGGAGTTTGCGCCATTCACATCACTGGGCATGTAGCTGGATTAACAGGCAGATTTCTTCAGGTCGAGGAATGGCAGCCACGAGATGGATGAGAGGCGTGCGGTCGTGGACATGCAAGAGATGTTGCTAGAGCGGTGTTGTACAGGGTTGGAGGCAGAGCGGTCAGAGATTGCTACAGAGTT
This sequence comes from Escallonia herrerae, assembly GCA_033070095.1. NCBI lineage: Eukaryota > Viridiplantae > Streptophyta > Magnoliopsida > Escalloniales > Escalloniaceae > Escallonia > Escallonia herrerae. The sequence goes on from JAVXUP010000851.1 coordinate 324,817, forward strand.
GGCCGGGATTGACATGCAGGTAGCAGATATAGAGAGACAACTTGTTGACTTGCAGAGGCAGCTGGCCAATCTATAGAGGCGGCGGGGTGAGGTGGATGGTCGAGAGTCAGAGCGATTGACGCGACAGGCCGAGTTTGATACTGTATGGTCAGAGCTGCAGGCTGAGCGACAGGCAGTTCAGGCATTCAGCTCCCATCCAGTTGCGTCATTGTTTTCTAGGCTTTCATAGTTTATATTTCACTTTTCCGTAGTTATAGCGCCCGATGATGGCAAGCAAACGTTTGATGTAAATGTATGTCTACTTGATGATATGAGTATCGCAGTTATGTTATCCAAGCTTGATCTTGGCTGTTGCATATTGTGCCTGATTGCTTTCATCGTGTTTGAACATCTTGCGTCTGGTGGTTGCCTATGACTGTTGGTTGCTTGTGAATGTTCCCCTTTTTCCGTCCGTAGAAAGCGACTTAGGAAGTGTAGGTTGAAAATAAGTGTTGGCTAAATGGAAGCAGAGGTAACAGAATGACTTTGTATTAATAAGACGTGAGGCAGACTGCCATTACATGAGTAGCGTATAATCTTGTAAATATTAACAAAAATTACAAGTCTGTAATGACGCATATACAAAAATGCTATGAGAGTGAGTACTATGCTGTGGGCGGGTAGGGCCGTGGGAACGTTGCCGCGACTAATTATGCATAATACTTCTTTAAGTAGCGGCCGTTGACAGGGGCCGTGATCTGACCGTCGTCGGGGTTGAGCAAGAGGTATGAGCCATTAGTGCGGGCTTCGTGCAACGTGAAAGGGCCTTCCCAGTTTGGCGTGAATTTGGGAGCCGACATGTTGGCTCGTACATGTTTAGCGGATTGAAGAACAAGTCACCTTCGAGAAAGGAGTGTGACTTGACGGTCTTCCCATACGCTTTTGTGAGCTGCTCATGATATTTCTTCATGCGTCGTAGGGCTGTGGCTCGTCGTTCGTCGAGGCCGTCAAGTGTTGCCAGTCTGATTATTTCATCTCCGAGACCGCTGTCTATAGAAAGTCGGGCCGACGGCACCGCAATCTCGGCCGGTATCACGCACTCGTCCCCGTAAATGAGAGAGAAGGGCGTGGCCTTTGTTGCTGTGTGCTCGGACGTTCTGTAGGTCCAAAGTGCCAGATTTAGTTGTTCGGACCATGACCCATTGGTGCTATGAACCATTCATGATAATAAGCGGAGCAGAGTCTTGTTGGAAGCCTCAGCTTGACCATTACCCTGCGGGTAATAGGGAGTTGATGTAGTATGGTTGATGTTGTATCCTTCCATGAGAGCTCTAACCTCTCGATTAATGAACGGCGTGCCATTGTCGGATGTGATACATCGTGGTATGCCGAAGCGACATATGACGTCACGTAAAAAATTAGAAACGGCACCTCCCGTGGCTCTCCGTAGAGGTATGGCTTCGACCCATTTTGTTAAGCGTTCAATAGCAACCATAATCCATGAGTGACGTCTGGATGGTGGGTGAATGGGACCGATAAGGTCGAGGGCCCAAGAGTGAAATGGCCACGGTACTAAGATCATGCGCAGGTCGGATGCTGGTGTGTGCATTCTGTCGGCGTGCCGCTGGCAAGGTTGGCAGTGTCGGACATGAGAGATGGAGTCAGATTCCATAGTCGGCCAATAATACCCCAACCTCAGCAATTCTGCATACAGCTTCTGGGAGCCTTAATGCTTACCACAATCACCGTTGTGTACTTCGTTAATCACTTTGACTACTTGTGCACCTTGCAAGCATCGCAGGGTGCGCCCCGAAAAACCCTTGCAAAATAACTCGTCTTCTGTCACGAAATACTTGATGGACTTGCGCTTGATAGATTGTGCCGAGCTGCGGCCAGGTGGTAGAACCCCGTGGGACAAGTACTGGATGAAAGGCTGGAGCCAGTCACCTTCGACGTCAATGACAAGAGCTTCTGCATTGTTAGGCGCATACAAGCACTCGGAACAGTCCCTTTGTACGTGTGAGGCATCCTTGGCCATGGATGGCCAATAGAGGCCCATACGCTGGAGGCGACGGTATAGAGGGGGACCGTCGAGGCCACAACACTTTCGATGGCCAAGCTGTAATTTGTGTTTTGCTTCTTCCGGTGCCAAACATCTGGCTAAAGTGCCTCCGGGACACCGCCTATACAAGACATCTCCCATCATAAAAAAGTCTGTAAGGGTAGAGGCATGAGTAAGAGATGGCGCTTTAAGTTGGTCGATAATCGGCTGCCTCCAATCGTCTGCAGTAATGTCCTTCGGGACTAGGTTCAATGCTGTACATGGTTCCAATCTCTTGATGATGGTTAGCATTCGCTGCTCACCATCAACCTCCATCTTCGACGCGATCGTGGCCAAGCTGTCCGCATGTCTATTGTGGCACCTGTGGTGATGTTCATATTGGACATAGCCAAGTCTTCCTTCTAAGTGTTGTACCAAGGCTCGATAAGGTGCCAAGGCTGGCTCCTTAACCGCGAATTCTCCATCAGCCTGCTTCATGATCAACTTAGAATCTCCCTTCACACATAAGGCTCTAGCCCCCATACTGATGGCAAGCATGAGACCAATGACAAGTGCCTCATACTCGGCTTCATTGTTGGAGACCGGGAAGGCAAGTTTGAAGGAGAAGGAGGTGGTGATGAGGTCTGGGCTTCGGAGGACTATGCCAGCACCTCCCTGTCGAAGGGGCCCTTTGGCACCCTTGCTGGTGGCCGAGCCGTCAAACTCGAGTGTCCACTGGTTGTCTATGTCAGTGATCAGGGCGGTCTCCTCGCCCGGCAATTGAACCAAGGTCGGCTCGTAGTGTTGACGTGGAAAGAAGGCCAAGAGATCTGCAACGGCTTGACTCCGCAGGGCAGTGGGATTTTTGATAGATAGACCGAACTCAGCCAAGAGCAACAGCCAACGGGTGAGGCGGCCAGACAAGGCAGGGCGTGTAAGCATGTACCGGAGTGGATCAGCCTTGGTGACGAGTGTGATCTGGTGCGCCAAAAAGTAGTGTCTGAATTTCTGCGAAGCATACACCAAGGCCAGACAGTGTTTCTCGAGCTCGGAGTAGTTGGCTTCGGGTCCCCTGATTATTCTGCTGAGGTAGTAAACAGGACGCTCCACGCCTTCTACCTCTTGGGCAAGCAAAGCTCCGATGGATCTGGGTGTGGAGGTCAAGTAGAGTAGGAGCGGTATGCCTCGCTGTGGTACGACCATGGTTTGCGGTGACATGAGGACCGCCTTAATTTGTTCAAATGCTTGCTGTTGGGGCGCACCCCAACTCCATGGTGCGCTTTTGCGCGTCAAGTGCTGAAATGGCGTGATAAGCTCGGCCAATGCGGGTATGAAGCGTCGGAGGTAAGAGACCTTGCCGAGGAAGCTCTTTAGTTGCTTTGTGTTCTTGGGTGGTGGCATTTCTTGAATGGAGGCAGCTTTGGAAGGGTCAACGTCGATGCCCTGTCGACTGACCAAGAAGCCGAGGAACTTGCCGGAGGAGACGCCAAAGGCACACTTTAATGGATTCATCCGCATGTTATACTGGCGGCAACGATCAAAGACTGCTCGAAGGTCAGTGAGGTGATCACTTTCCTTCTTGGATTTAATAATAAGATCGTCGACGTAGTCTTCCACAGTGCGGTGTATCATGTCATGGAAGATTGCTGTCATTGCCCTTTGATATGTAGCACCCGCATTCTTGAGACCGAAAGGCATAACTTTCCAACAAAAGTTACCCATAGGAGTGCGGAAGGCTGTCTTGGCGCTGTCGTCGGGGTTCATGCGAATTTGATTATAACCTGCGAAACCATCCATGAAAGATAAGGTTTCATATCCGGCGGCGGCCTCCGTAAGCATGTCGATATTGGGTAACGGAAACTCGTCTTTGGGGCACGCCTTGTTCAAGTCCCGAAAGTCAATGCAAACGCGGACTTGGCCATTCTTCTTTTGTACAGGGACGACATTGGCCAGCCAAATGGGGTGAGTGATAGGTTCGATGAAGCCTGCCTGCAGAAGACGTTCAATCTCTTGTTTGATCTTCAACTCGAGTTCGGGGCGAAATGTCCGTGGGTGTTGTCGTACAGGGATGGATCCGGTGGCAATGTTGAGATAGTGTGTGACTAAGGCAGGATCCAGTCCGGGCATCTCATTGTAACTCCATGCCAAGACATCGCGATATTCGCGCAGGAGGGAAACCAATTCCTTCCTTCGGCCGGGGGCGAGTTTTGTGCCAATGTAAGTGTGCCGCGGTTCTTTGCCCGGGTCGGCCAAGTTGATTTCTTCAAGATCTTCGGCCTGTGGTCTAGGGCCGTCTTCATAGCAAGGTGGTGCCGCACCGGGAGTGAGGTCAGGGTCTGGCAGGCAATGCTCGGCAGTGCAGCACCAGTCAGTTTCCACAAGCGGGTCTGGATCGAGGGGGTCAGATGAGGGACCATCTGGAGCCCCGCGCACCGTCATAACTGGTAAATCACTTTACCGTCCCTGACGACGCGTTGGAAGGTTGGCTCGGGCTTGTGCTTTTTAGATTTGGGGGATGCAGGAGGAGAGTTGATCGTGGCAGCAGGAGGGGGCGCCGAGGTTGATCCCTTGTTCTTGTTGCTTTTCTTGGTCTTGGATTTGGGAGGTTTGTTTCCGTACAGCTCATCCCAAGTTGGCAACTTGGTGGAGTGTATATGAGTAGCATTCTCACCATCTTCGGCAAAGTCAGTGAAGAAGGAGGCCTCGGCGAAGTAAGATTCTGCACATTCGAAGGGGGCCTTGGTTGCAGGGATTGTCATTGCTACCTCATGCCCTGCAGGACCGGCTACCAGTTTCACACACTGGTGGTATGTTGAGGGAACGGCCTTGTTAACATGGATCCATGGTCGCCCGAGCAGAAGGTGGAAGGCAGACTCGCTGTCTATTACGTGAAAAGTAGTGTCGCGACGGACAGTTCCGACCATGAGGTCGACAGTGATGTGGCCAAGGGTCGACTGGGGACCCTGTCCAAAGCCAGTGATTTTGACGGGGTCACGGATGATCTTTCTTGGGGGAATGCCGGCCTGTTGCAAGGTGATGAGAGGTATGATGTTGATCGAGGCGCCGCAGTCAACCAAGGCACGACGGAAGCCTGTGCCATTAACAGTACATTCTAAAAACAAGGGCCGATTGTGATGCTCGACCGGCGGTGAGTCTTCGTCTGAGAAGACTAAGGCCGTGGAGGGGATGTGACGCAATTCAGCCTGAGCGGCAAAGCATTCGGGCCCGAGGCCAGTGGTGACCTCGATCAGGCAATTGGAAAGGTAAGACCGAGCGACGGGTGAAAACCCCATTTCATCAAAAAAACTTTTGATCTTTGACACCTGTCCAAAGGAAGGCATCGGCTGATTAGCTGGAGGAGGCATGGCCGTTGGTACGGGCTCTGCTGGGACTTCGGGGATTGCAGGCTCGACGTGGTCAGTGACAGCCGTGAGGACCTGATGCTCCCTATTGTTGTTGCGATGCGGGGGTAGGGATCCTTGCGTACATCGTTGTTCTTCTGTAGCTGTAGGTCACCTGACGCGACCTTCCTTGCAAAGATAGTTCGCAGCGCATTGCAGTTTTTGAGAGAATGGCCAAGGGCTCGATGGAAAGAACAGTAGTTGGGTCGGTTTTTTCTTCGTCCGTGACGTTGGTCCGCATTGGTGGCAGTTGGAAATTCTTGTCATGTGCCACCCATTCCGCCAAAAGTTCCTTCACTGTATTCAGATCACATGGATAGTCGGGTGCAGGCCCCTGTTGCCTCCGCTTGTCAGAGCCTCGGTCCCCATCTGGAAATTGACGCTTGAAGCCTGCGTAGTTGTTGTTGTTGTTGGTGTTGTTGTTGCTACGCCGAGTGATGGGTGTGTCTGTCGAGGCCAATAGTGTATTTTGCGGTCGAGGCTTCCATGACTTGACAGGACCAACCGTCTCGTAAGTTCGTCGGGCTGTTTCCTTGAGGTGTCCCCATGACCTCAACTGTAGATTCTCGATGTGCACTCGGTAGATGTCAATCATATTTTTGATGCATATGGGAACTAACGTTTCGTCTTTGCTAAAATCTGTGCACTCAAGGCATTTGAGATGGAAACGATGCACGTATGTATTCAAGTCTTCTCCTTGATTCTGGCGAATGCCAGCAATATCAACAATAGTCACGCGCTCGGTCTCGTAATGGAACTTGTCTAAAAATAGCTGGACCATGTCGTTCCAGGTGTGGACGGTCCCTGCGGGGATCTGGTGATACCAAGTGTAAGCCAAGCCTGTAAGGGATTTGTGGAATTCTCTCAACTTTAAGCTGTCTTCTGTACCATACTGCTCCAAGGAGCCTGCGAACCTTGTCAAGTGCTCACGGGCGTTGCCCTCACGTCCGTTGAAGAGCACAAAGTTTGGTTGCTTGTACTTGAGGGGGTAGGGTGTGATGGCGATAT